>CAXKVX010000648.1:0-119757 GCA_964058865.1 Eleocharis quinqueflora | reverse complement strand
ACTACAAATCTGCAGCACTACAAAGCTCCTAAAATTCCATGCCACTTCAACATCACTGAACAAATTACAAAAAAAAAACCAAAGAATGAAGAAAATGAAACATGTCCAAACTCAAACTAATACAGATGACAAGTGCCTTCCTCAAAACTTTTGCCAACCTTTTTGGGTTTAGGAAGCACAGCTTTCACAAAACCTGGTGTGCTTTTCCATAATATCTATTGATGAAAGGAACCTGCATAAGAAAGAAAGAAATAAAGAAGCACATTTAGGTTTAAATATTTAGTTCAAACTAATTAAATTCAAAATGACCGTGCCAGAAATTACGGACAAGAACACACCTTACACCAGTCTAAACATATTCAGAATGGCTGTGTCAACAAGACCATTGCCATCCTTAAAGTTGGCAGATAATATACCTGGGCAGCTTTGATAACTTCAGAGAAATTACACCAAGCAACTTAATGCAATGAACAGATAACTAATTACTTATTGGCAGCAATAAGTTCCTGTATACTAACAAGATCGGGTCATGGCTTACATGGACATTATCTGGTTAAATCTATGACAGGTTAGAGGTCAACCGAATGTCAAAATCAAGGTCTCAACCACAAGACACTTAATGAACACCTACTTTACAGCCTACTGGAGGGAAATAAAATGTAATCATACCTTGCAACTGCTAATATCAGGTGTATCTGGGGTAGATACTGGGTAAAACTTGTACAATTTCAATTTCTCATATGCAGCTTTAACTTCAGGGTTCATAGCTTCGATCATTTTCCTTCTAGCATCTCTGGCCTGTAAAAATAAAAATAAAAAATGTCAAGAGGTACTTAAGTAGGAAGATGCTAAAACTGAAGGGGATTGTATTTTTCATAGTAAAATTTCCGCACAGCAAGTCACTCTAATAAAGCATACCCCCCCCCCCCCCCCCCCCCACACACATCTTAGATGCAAATAATAAAAGATAAGAACAAAAAACCAATTAAGCAATAACCCCCACAGCTCATGCTCTTTTTAATGAACTATACTTGTTTGGCTTTTTTTCCTATGATTTGTCACAGTCGATAAAAAAGAATTAAATCATTCCAGAATTCAAAATGTACCTGCCGTTGAGAAGCTTTTCTTTCTCGAACTTGTTCCTTCACATAGTTCTAAGGAGAACATCAAAATTTAGGCTAAAACCAACTATAAAAAACTTGTTACATACAAAGTAAATAAACTTTTTGTTTAAATCACCTTAAACTCATCTTTCTTATCTTCAGGAAGTGTCTCATTATCAATAAGCTCCTTGGTAAAATCCTAGAAAATTGAAATGCTAGGTAAAACAAGAAATAATTGGCTGTTTTTATTATATCATACAAAGACAATACTTGGAGATACTTGTCAAACAGTAATACCTCCATGTCATCCAGTTCCCAGTCAAAATCACAAACAATCTGTAGCAAATAACAGAAAAGAGCAGGAATTATTAGCCTGAACAACTTCCTCATAAACATATTTAAGCAAAACATTCAGCAGACATCTTCAAGCAGCTTTACAAAGCATACTCAACATCAGTGCCACCACGCCCAAGTAAAATGAGTTCCACAATTACACACTAAAGGAAAAAGTCCTAGTTAAAACAATAGGAAAAAAGTAGAACCAAGCATCCATCTTGTGTGTTGTATGTACGGAACATGTCGAAGAATGAGGATGAGATAAGTGAGCTTACAGGGGGGTCAATGGGAAATAAGATATTAACAACAGTGTCTTCTTCATCATATTGAGGTTCCAGAGGCTGAAAATCTATCAAGAGAAATCAGGAGCTTATCTTTTCAGATTTATATTTCAAACTGTAGTTGAGCAAGTATTAAGGTCAAGCATTATAGAGTACACATAGATGATTGATAACCGAGTTTTAGTTATGGTTGAGCTATTAAGATCAACCATGCACAATAGGATTTTAATTATGCCAAAGCAACAAATTAAAGAGAATACCAACCTCCAGTTTTAGTGATTGTATGCAGACTGCTTGTTAGCAGAAATACAATTTCCCAAAAGAAAGATAACCTAGGCTACTGATAGATAACCACTTACATGGAATGCAGTAATCATATTGTTTGACCCGCTCTTCCTTTAAAAGCTTCAGTGTAGATCTGCAGAATAAGTAAAAAAAAGGTTTCAGTTAGCAAAAAGAAATACATAGATATAAACATTGAAACCTAACCTATCTTACACACAAATGCACAACTTCTATTATTGTGAATTTTTCAGAGCTTCTGCCTTTTGCTTATTTCTTTTAGCACCACAGAGCAAGAAATAGACAAGGACGCTTGGTATGGTGCTATCTGTTAAAACAGCACAACACCAAAGCAAGGTTTTTTTCTTAATTGCATATTCATACGAACATGCCAACAAAGGAATGCAGATAATTAAAACAACAAACAAAAGGAAAACCAATAAACAGATACCTTCTTTGGGTGCAACCAAGAGTAAATATTTGAGTCTTCAGTCCCTCAACCCGACTTAGCCTACAAAGAAAGAAGGTCAATCAAAACTAGAAATACATAACCAGAAATATTCTTTCAAGAAAAAGGCATGTTAAATTATAAAATGCAATACCGGTTCTCTAGGGGCACATATGGAATCCAATCCATTTTCATTTGCTTCATTGGCACAATATCTTCCTTGACTCTTTGAACAGATTTTATCCCGATCTTGTCAGAAGGTGGGAAAGGACAGTCCACCTACAATTGAAACAAAAGTAAAATAATTACTAAAAAAAGATATGGAGTCAGTTATTAGAGCTTCAGAATGACAAAATTAGGATAAAAGTCGGTACTTACAGCTATTACAACAGGAATAAGTGTGACCTTGCTTTCACCATTTACGTTGAGTAGCTGGGCTTAAGAACAATAGATAAAATGACAACAATCAGCTTCTTGTTCAAACTAACAGAAGTATGGGTTTATAAAAATTCCAATCCCATTTTTTGATGGGTTTGGCCATTGGCAATTCTGGAGTTTTTTAGGATGTCTGCTGTATACAAAATATACTTAAGAGATTGTCTTTCAAAAAAAAAATTTGTTTTAGGTTTTAGTTTATATTCTTGAATTTCATATCAGTCTATCTTACAAAAAGAAAAGAAAAAAAATGTTGCTTATAAATACGTCAGAGGTAACTATTTGAATTCTAATGCATTACAAAGTACTTAACCATTACTATGGTATATTTTGAAACTACAGTGGCAGCCAATATTGAAGTACAATATGCATATACATAGTATCTTGAAGTAAAAGCTAAATTAACAAGAACTATCAGATATAAGTAAAGCAGTTGGCAAGAAAAGCATTTTCTATTTTATGAGTTCACAGGTGGGCCAGCTGTAGAAAATCAGTGATACAGTATAAGCGCATACTCAAAAGCAGAAAGCTACAAGCTAAAACTTTTATGACAGTTACATGGATAAAGTAACAGTTACTGGGCTTGGGTGGCAGAATATAGAAACCCTGACCGACTAAAGCTCTCAATGCATTAAATGTTTCTTTTCGCAGGAAAGAGGTAATGTGTTACTCTACCAGATAACAATGGCAAAATAATAATACTTGTAGAAAGAAGAAGACAAAATGTTACAAGCATGCACACAGTGCTTGCAAACAGGTACACCAATGGCCAAAAAGATAGAACATCTAGAAATAAGAAGACAATTTATAAACATACGCTCAGTGCTTCCAAACAAGTACACCTTGTTTCCATGAAGGACACCACCTTCCTCAAATGCATCCTGACAAGTAGCATATTAATTTACATCAGTATAAAATGCAATAAAAGCAGCCAGTGAGATGAAAATCAATCGTAACAAATTGTAAATCTCACCTCCAGGTTTGAAAAGTTCCAGTTGATCTCACGAAGTTTATCCATATTATCCCACTGCCAGATACAAACAAATTAAGATAAGTAGCAAATTTTAAGTAGCGTAGAAGATGTATATTAGAGAAAGGCAACATGCACATAATACTTGCTTTATAGTTTTAAATTAAGGCAGTATTACAGATCCAATTAATAATATTACTTGCATTTGAAGAAAGCTTTTGAACACCCCATATGTTATCTTTGACTGAAATCCAACATAACGTACAATTTCCAATGATAGTAACAATATTTACCTCTGTTCCGACTGGAAAGGCTGCTTGCCACAGATCTTCCTATAAAACAAGAAAGATGTAATGTAAACAAAGGATCCAAAATTTAAAAATGTATTGCTTCAAATAGAGAAAAAAAGGATCACGCATTACAAGAATCAAGAATACAACTAACTTCAAATGAAACCAAAAAAAAAATAGCTAGAAAATCTATATCAAGGTTCTTTTTAGCAAAATTTACTAATTAGGCTGGTACTGAAAGAGAAATCCCCCCAAATCCCGGTGGTAACAGATTTAAAGAAGGTAGACAAAATAGTACAGCTTATAAGGATACGAAAAGAAAGTAGACAAGAAATGTTAATGAGCGCACCAGATTCCTCTTATCGTCGAAATATTCGGGCTCAGGTTTGGGTTTAGGTTGGAGCTGTCGTGGCTTCCTCCCTCTTTTAACTTTGTTGCTGGATTCAGGCTGCGATTCTGGAGCGGCTCGCTTCCTTCCACGCTTCGCCATTGCTAGGTTTCTAAGGCTAGGGTTAGAGGCGAAGATTGGGAATTGGAATTGGAATTGGAGGCGAGAGTGTATGTGTATGTATTTGGGGATTGGGGTAGATTATTAATTTAGATTGAGTTGTGCGTGAAGGTAACGCGGCTTGGGGAAATTTTGAATCGGCGTCTGAGAAATGAGAAAAAAGAAAAGAAAAGAAAAGGCTAGAAAGAGCCAGCAGGTTGGTACTTCGTACTGCTCTCGAGATGCATCGAACGGCCCATGGTCAAGATGCTGCGCAGCGCACCGTTTGATCTCATTTGAACCCAAGAGACCACCGTTGATCTCAGATTCTCAGGAATAATATCCTCTGCGGATCTCAGAACCATTCTTTACCTTTTCCAACTCAACCTATGCGTTATTCTTTTCCGCTTTGCACTCTGCGTATTTAATTTGAACCGTCGAATTAAAAATTAACGTTTGACAAGACGAAAACCAATTTTTATCTTCCTCCATTGACATCCGCTCCATCTAAAATTTTATTTAATATATGGCATGATTTTGAATACACACCTAGGCTTCAGATCACATAAGACTAAGACTAAGTGTAAGAATTAGGAAAGAAAAAAATGTTAAGACATGAAATACCGTTCAAAAGATCTTTGAAAATGGAAACATAGAGGTGAAAATGCATCTTAATGTCTACTAAAAAAAATCATGAAAGGTCTAAATTAAATTCATCAATATTCTCTCTTTAAAATGCTCCTAATCGTTTTCTTTCAAATGCCATCACTATTCTTCTTTCTTCCTCTTTTAGTTTCGTTCTCTCTCTATTGCTTTGTTTCACCTGATGTGGGAAGGAAGTATTGGATTAAACTCAACTCTTTTTTTACAATTTGCAAATAAATTAGTACTAACTTTGTACATGAATTTTGGTGAAGCTGCAGGTTAATACAGGTACAACATGATGTTACACATGCTCAAACATTGCTCAAACATGCTCAAGACATCAAGGGATAGCTTCACAGTACTCCACAGAGCACAACGTTACCATAACGCTTCACAACCCGTCACCACGGATCAAAAGGAGAGAGGCAGTGCAGAGCAGGCATTTTGGCAGAGAGCAGTGTTACTGTAACGCTTCCCTGAGACGTTACAACGCCTTTTAACCCGTTATAACAGGTTCTCAACACATTGTAAAGAGTTCCTGCTCAGATTGACCCACAAAACAACTACAGAAGCACATAAGGACAAAGTTGGAAGAACTTCAACTCGTTATAACGGGTCAGCCAATGCGTCACAGCCATTTTGTAACGCTACAGTTATTTTTTAAGGGATCAAGACTCCAAGAAGTGCACAGCATATATGATGTAGAGACGAACTAGTAGGGTATCAAACACCTCCCCTCACAAATTTCCAAGCATCAAATTTAGCACAACAAAGAGCCAAATAGTATTCTCCTTCAGCTACCTAAACCTAATAGCATTAAGATAGTATCCATAGTCTAATTGTCAACTCGAGAACTTTCCTTTAGCAAGTTTCTAGACTTTCGTGCACCACATTTGTGCTATCAAGTGGTGCATCCTCTGTCATATATTGTTTTGTCAATCGGACCATTAACCGTGTAGAGTGTTGTTATCTCTTACATTGGTCTAGGAGTCGAAGATTGATTTGCTTGTTTAGAAAAAAAAAATCAAAAAGATCGGTTCCGAAATTATAAAAAACACTTGTTTTGATAGTGAAATCGGACCCGAAGGAAGATTTTGTTCTGGAAGACCCGTGGACGTAGGCCTAGTTGATTGATGGCCTGAACCACGTTACATCGTATGTTCTTTTAGTTTTCTTGATTGCTTTTGCTCTCTCTTTACTCTCTCTCTCTTATTACTTTGCTTTTTGTTGATTTATGAATTGCTCTATTACTTGTAGAACTTGCTTGTTTCAACTCTTGACTAGGTAATTAAGATTTAAAAACTTTAATTTGAAATTGTTAATTGAAAATGCTTCCGCCTTATTGTTTGACATTAGTCATGCTCTTTAAGCCCCTATTTTTCTTCCTATTATAAACACGAGACATAAATATTTGTCCTTAAAAAATTACATTGTCATAAAATATTTTCAACAACCATAGTACTTCAAGGGAACGTAATTTTTTTTTAATTAGATACAATGCCAAGTGAAGTTAAGAGAATAACAAATAGATCTCACTAGTCACACTTTCAGAGGTTAAAACTAACTCAAAATATATCGATATACAGAATTTTATTTATTTATTTTTAAGTATATTTATATGTTAACAACATGTTTTTATGACCTAATCTCATATAATATGAAAGAAAATTTAAGATACCATCAGTACGACAAAAGTAAAAAAGAAAAACAAGCACAGAATGTTGAAAAAGAGACGTATGTCACATATTCTCGACAAAAAAGACAACAAACGTATTTAAATTTTGTTACTTTTTGATATCGAAATTAAGATTTAAGTTTTTCAATAAATTTTTCATATCAAAATTTTATAGAAAATTAAATTTTATAATTTTTAAAGTTTTCTAGTTATTTTTAACATGCATGTTTAATATTAAAAAGTGTTATTTTTTGAGTTATTTTAAAAAAATAGTTAGAATGATTTTTATTTATTTGAATAATTTATTGAGCAACTTAAACATCAATTTTGAGTTTAAAAACTATAAAATCTAAATTATATAAGCTTCGGCCGAAATACAAATGTATACACACCAGCCCTACTCCTTATATCCATTCATTCTTAAGTCTTAACTAAATTGGAGGCTCGGAGCTAGTAAGAAAGAAATTTCCTTTGAATTAATCAAAGGAACATTTTTATTTTTAAAGTACTAAAGCTAATTTATGAATTTAGAAAAAAAAACTATAATATTAAATTTAAAAACAGGTAACGTCGTAACGGGAATAAATACGTAAACTCTCAAATAATGTAATTCATCGGACAGCTCAGATGTGATGTGACATGCCTAAAGCTTAAAAGCAGCTAGAAATAGAATCAGTGGAAACTGGAAAGAATGATCAAACCCCATAAAAGTTTAAAACCCAGGAAAGACTAAAACGGTCAAACCCCTCAAAACGAAATCTTCTCTCTGGAGAGGAGGATTTTTGATCTGAACCGTCAGATTAAGAATAAACGGTCCTGATTAATAATATAGAAAATCTCTGAATCACATCACTGATCTTAATCCGACGGTCCAACGGTTCCAAAAACTCTGGCCGGTGAGCGGTGACGGCTGAAGAAACTGCTTCTCTCCAGCTCCTGTGAAGTTGAAGGTGTAGACTGAGAAGCGGAGGGTTGAGAAGCTCTTGATGGCTCTCCCCTTCTTACTCCGGCGCCATTTCGCCACCAAACCGCGCGCCACCATTCCCTCCCTCTACCCCCTCGACCCCTCCAGTTCCTCTTCCACCGCCACTCTCCAGCTCCTCTCCTGGGGCCGCGGCGCCTCTGGCCAGTTAGGCGATCCACTGGAGAGGGACCTCCGTCCTTACCCCTCCCCCGTCGCCTCTCTCTCCCTTCCTCTCAGCTCTTTCCTCCTCTCTCCCACTTCTGGCCGCCTCCCCTCCTACCCTCCTGCTCCTGTTCCCATTCCAACTGGAGAAGCTCAAGCTCAAGCACAAGAACAAGCGTCTGTTGACGTGGGGATCTCGTGCGGCTTGTTTCACTCGGCCGTTGTTGTGGACGGGAAGGTCTGGATTTGGGGCAAGGGAGATGGAGGGAGGCTGGGGTTTGGAGATGAGCTCGTACAATTCGTCCCCAAGTTAAACCCTAATTTGGAGGGGATTGCAAGTGTTGTACTTGGGGGTATACACTCTGCCGCATTGTCGCGTTCTGGCGAGGTGTTTACTTGGTAAGTTGTCTTGCTCGCATCGATGCTGGTACACAGCATTTTAGATGGTTTCATACTTTCATGCACCTGTATCAAATGGTTTCAATTCAAAACAAGTAACCTTGCTTGGTTGCATGCCTCTTCTATGGTATTGAAGGCAAATTGAATAGCTGTTTCCTGAGCTCCTTAATTTTTGTTCAAGATAATTAGTCATTCTCTCAGTGCTGTTCATGTTATTATAAGACCGCTAGTGATTGGATGCATCATCTAGTTTGTCTGCTATGAACAAATATGTTCCATCCCCAGATTGGTAACCTCGCCATAAAAAAATTCACATTTAACTTCAAGGCACCATGCCTGCTCAAGTAATGATAAAAACTCAAATTTTCTGAAGTTTTCAGGGGGTATGGTGGATTTGGGGCTCTTGGCCATTCAGTATACCACAGAGAGCTATTGCCGAGACGTGTAAATGGTTCTTGGGAGGGTAAAATTTCACATCTGGCCACTAGTGGGGCCCACACTGCTGCTATCACAGACTCAGGTCAGGCTGTAAAAACTAAAAAGATTGGCCCTGTTTTATTTCCTTTTTATATTTTTGGTTAAATAAACAACTCATGTGCACAAAGAATCTGATGGTGTTGTTAGTTGTGCCATAAAAACACCTTTAAAATAATACCAAAGTTTTTATACCAACAACGTAGACAACAAAATAAGAAAAATGCATTGCATAAGGTATGTTCATTGGTAGTTGATGCAATATGTGATGTATTTCAGGGGAAGTTTACACATGGGGTCGTGATGAAGGAGATGGAAGGCTAGGTTTAGGTAGTGGAGGTGGCCCTGGTGAAGCTGGTTCGATGAGTGTACCATCAAAAGTCAATGATCTGCCAGTACCAGTTGCAGCTGTTGCTTGTGGTGGTTTCTTTACCATGGCAATTACTCCTGATGGGGAATTATGGAGCTGGGGAGGTAAGAAGCCAAAGTTAAATCCTTCTGTCTCTAAATTACAAATTGGCCCTGTTGTTTTGACCTTCTCTTCATTTTTTTTTTCTGGATTTTATTTCTGCACAATTGAGGTTAAGTATGGGACAATTTAAGCACCTAGAGTTTAGTATGTTTTTAGTAAAACAGTTGGGACAATTGGTAGCATCATATAAGATTATAATTTGCTTTTTGCAAAGTGGTTTCAAGCCGATCTCTGACCCTTGTTAAAAATAATAATTATTCAGCTAATTCCAACTTTGAGCTGGGAAGGGGAAATAATTCCAGGGACTGGAGACCGAAACCCATTTTGAGCTTAAAAAACACTCGAATAATTCATGTTGCATGTGGTGGCTACCACTCATTGGCTCTGTCAGGTAATATGATTTTGCATCTTTTTTGTTACTTCCATTATTTATTCAAAAATTTCATTAATGTAAATACGAAAAAAGGTTTAATAGATTTTAATCTGATATAAGAAATCTTGGTGACTGGTACTGATCATCTCTGATATCCTGTAATTATTTTTCCACCAAAAGGCATTTTTCACTTTTGTACTTGTAAGCTATTGTGCACTCCAGCACATTCAGATAATTTGTCTATGTTATATTTAGCTGAAGGCGAGGTTTACGCATGGGGCCATGGGGGTCAAGGTCAACTTGGTCAACCATCTTTACAAAATCAAAGGCTACCAGTGGTAATAAAGGCTTTGTCTGATGACAAAATTGTATTTATAGCATGTGGCGGCTCCTCTTCTGCTGCTGTTTCAGGTTTTTACCTAATTATTTAAAATTTTGCAAAAACTTAGTTAAGCCATTCTAGGTACTCCCTGGGTACTCTAATCAATTTGTATCGTTTGATTGAAATATATGGTGTGAATCTTAATGCATTTGAATGGTACAAATTGATTGGAGGACGAGGACCTAGGAGTACTTTGAATGGTGTATCTAAGTTTTTGCCTTAAAATTTTACACACGACTTGGTATCGGGCTTGAAGCCAATTGGGACTGCTGATCTCAAAACGTTGCAATTTTTGCTGTTTCATTTTGTCTCATTCAACGTGATACAAGCCAAGATAGGGGAACAACAACAAAAAGAATTCATAAAGAGCAAGTCTTTTTCTGTGACTATAAACAAGAGAGCTATGATTATGATCCAAATTATGTGAGCTGTAATATGTTATTATGTTGTTATATTTCTACTTCAATTCATAAAGAGCGTGTCTTTATCTGTGATCGGGTTTTGATGCTTTCATTTGGTTATAAAATCAGATACAGGCAAATTGTACATGTGGGGAAACGCTAGGGACTCCCAACTTGGTGTACCCGGATTGCAGGACATGCAGCCACTTCCAATTGAAGTAAATTTTTTAACTGACAATGATGGGCAGGGTCCGCATCGAGTGATCTCTTGTGCGATTGGTGCTTCACATGCCATGTGTTTAGTTTCAAGGGAGAGCTTAAGTGACCTTGTTTAAGAACTTTTTTGTAGTTGTATAAGTTAAATTTGTCTTTTTGAAGAAGAAATAATATCTTTTTGCATCTTTTTTTTCATAGTTCTCATCTGCGGACTGGAAATAAATCCCATCAACTTTTTGACATGTTGAAAATGTTTGCTCGCTTCTCACAGATTGAAAGCTTCTTTACCATTTTGCTTTTTTAAGTTCTAACATTTAGCATATATTATTTGTGTGTCATTTCTTCTGTTTTGTGCATTTAAAAATATTATAACTTCATTTTCATCGTAAGTTGCTTTGGGCCTTTGGTTTTGTGTGAACTTGGGACATGATTTTTTTTATTTTGAAATTATGCTCATAAAAACAAGACGGATTTTGTTGACAACAAAAGAAATAAGAAAACATAGTAATCTGAGATGGATGGAATCTGAGATTTCGCCCCGGACAAAAATTCAGATTTCGGCCTGAAACGAAATTACAGTTTCCGTCTAATGTTTTCTCCTATTCCTCTTTCTTCTATTCTTGTGCACGAAAAAAATAGATTCGGGTTTGTTTGGCAAATTAAGTAATAGCGTAGAAGAATAGAATTAGAATTGTAAAAGTATAATAGTGTGATTTTGAAATAGTGGAATTCTTGACTATTCTGAAGAGTAAAATTGTCGTCTGACAATGTCAATTGAAATAGTAAAAATATTGATAATTATGATAATAATAATGATTGAGCATGGCTAAAATAATGTGCATAGTACATTCCATTTCGTACTATGCGGTCATTTATATTTAATTTGGTCATTAAATTGATATTTAATTCTTCATATCAAAATCTTGTAGAAAATAAAATTTTCTAATTTTTAGAGCTTTCTTGCTATTTTTTAAATATTATTTAAAAACAGCCCAGAAATGACACTTTTTTAGTATTAAATCTGGACTGTTTTTAAAAAATATTTAAAAAATAGCAAGAAAGCTCTAAAAATCATGAAATTTGATTTCCTACAATATTTTCATATAAAGAATTTATTGAGCAACTTAAATCTCAATTTATTGACTTATATCTATATGCATAGTACGAAATGGAGTGTACTATGCATATTATTTTAGCCATGCTCATAATGATTATGATATAACATAATAATGATAACATAATAAACTAAATAATATAATAAATTAGTAATAATATGTATTATTTTTCAAAATAAATAAAAATAATAAAATTAATGACAATAATAATAGTAATAACTACAATAATTAATAACTAATAACACAATAGTAATAATTATAATATAAGAAAAAAAAATAATTATTATGATATTATTATTTTAAAATAATGAACTTACATAAGAAATCCGTAGCCGCCAAACTTACACTTTTGGGCTTATATAATCCGTGGACGACACATATAGATTACACAAATAACTACATCGAAAATTATATAAGATATTATAATATAACACAATAGTAATAATACTAAACCTTCTGTATTCGATTTGTAGAAGAATGAAGATTTGATTACTTTGTGTTTCCCTCTCAGAGAATCGAGCCTGAGCAGCGTTGGGCTTTCTATAACATTTTTGGGCTTTTGTAATGTTATGTAAATAAATTGGGCTTTCTTTTCTCTGCTTACTGTTTTCATCGAATAAGTATCCTCTGCTGAGTATTTGATCTGAACGATATGATGTAGGAATTTTACTGTTTATATTTAATCCGACGATTCAAATCGAAATCTCAGCTCTTTTCTGAGAAAAACCAGAATTTGATTTTGCTTTCATCAACTCTAAAACTTACTTTCTTTAGCAAAACTGAAATAGGAAAGAGCATCCAAGTAACGTTTTATTATATTTGTAATTGGTTAAATTATATCTCTTCTGATAATTGTGATTATGAGATTTTGTTATCCAATAACTTCTGCTATTTAACAATTCGTATACTTTCTCATTTAGGTACACTCACTCTGAACCCACCAATCACATAGTCTGAAATGACAACAATAATAATTTATATAATATAGAGGACAGTTTGTCTGTGTCGTCCGTTTAAATCGAACGGTCAGTAACAAAATAACAAAAATCTATTATCTACTCGAAATAACAGCAGATACAGACTCCTTGCAAAATGACATCTATCACTTAGAAATGCTCTATTTCTTGTTCTGGTTAATATACTAGTGAGAGTAATAATCTCTTTAGGCTTTACTTTTATAGGCATATCAGGGTCTCATGCCAATCCTATCAGTAAGCTAAACTAATATCTAGAGGTGACAGAATCCGATCCAACCCGAGAAACTCGTCCGATTCGACTTGACTCAAGTCCGACCTGATCCGATTTGTTAGAAAGTTAAACTAATTCGAACCCGACCTGACCCGACCCGACTCGGCACGACCCATAACCCAATCTTACGCAACAACGATTGATCCGTAACCCAACCCGACACGACCCTTAACCCGATCTTACGCGACAAAGGTTGACCCGCAACCCGACCCGACCCGACCTGAGATGACCCGTAACCCGATCTGAATCGACACATAGAGATCCGAGACCCGACCCAACCCGACCTGACATGACATACTTGCAACCCGATCTGAAGCGACACCTATGGACCCGAGACCCGACCTGCTTCTAGTGATCCGATCAGAAACGAAACTTGTGGGCCCGATGCCCGACTCGACCCGACCTGCTTCGACCCATGACCCGATCCGAAGCGACACATGTGGATCCGAACTCCGACCCGACCCGACCTGAGATGACCCGTAACCTAATCTGAAGCGATACATGTGGACCCGAAAGTCCGAAATCCGACCTGACCCGACCCGACTCAAGATGGCCTACAACTCTATATTAAAATTTTATTGGAATGTAAAATTACAATTGTTTAGGAGGGAATTAACTATTAAGCAGAGATAATTATTTTTGGAGGGAAGTAAAATTATAATTGTTTTTTTATCCGATAGAAATTTATCAAAACAAGAAAATATTACATATTATAATATTATATAATATTCTTATTATGAAAATTTATTAACTCACTCGATATGTTTCAGAAATTTATTATGAAACTAAAATCATAATTTTAATCATGAGATTTAGTATAATGAAATAAATATAAAAATGTGTTTATAGTTTATACTTTATAATAAGAAACTGAATAATAAATTAAGAAATTCCAATTAATGATACTGATTCATCAGCTTATAAATTCATTTGGATGAAGAAAATAATAGAAAAAACTAAATTAATATATGATGTCACTTTGGCTAAAATTCTTGTATTAAATGTTGTCGACCCGATGTCGCCCGATCCGACCCGTGACCTCAAGGGTGTCGACACTCGTCGACCTGAGGCTTGGCCCGATGTCGCCCGACCCGACCCAAGACCTGAAAGTTGTCGGCACTCATCGACCCGAGGCCCAGCCCGACCCGACACCACACTGAAAGTTGTCGGCACTCGTCAACTCGAGGCCCGACTCGATCTCGTCCGACCCGACCCAACACTCATCGACCTGAGGCCCGACCTGATCTCGCCTGACCCGACCTGTGACCCGAAAATTGTCGGCACTTGTTGACACGAGACCCGACCCGATCTCGCCCGACTCGATCCGTGCCCCGAAACTTGTCAGCACTCGTAGACCCGAGGCCCGACTCGATCATGCCCGACCAACCCGTGACCCAAAAGTTGTCGGCACTGGATGACTCGTGGCCCGACCCGACCCGTGATTTGAAAATTATCGACACTCGGCGACCTGAGGCCCAACCCGACCCGTGTCCCGACTTTCACCAAAAATCAAACAACCGACCCGACCAAATTCGCCCGACCCGCCCAATTGCCACCTCTAATATCATTCTATGAAAAAAAAAGGGAACTGTGGTTTGACGTATTTCTATTTTGTTCTACATCGAAGAATTCCAATAGAAATATTTTCTGACGGGTTGACCAAATTAGCCTGATTTTATCCATAAATGAACTTGTATTTCCAACAAATCTCTCCTACTTCTTTCGTCACTTTCAAAAACCCATGTATAAAAATGGAAGTAGACAATAATAATCATACAACGGTTAGTAAGAATCATTGTCATCATCTACTCATCTCCAAAAAGGAGACCAACTTTCATCTTTTCTTCTCCTAAAGTATATATATTAAAAGCTTGGTTTCTTCTGTTCTGTTCACCAACTAGAGAAAAACATACCAAATCTGCAGATTTTCATAAAACTTTAAGAAGGTAAATACATCTAATTCATTTCATTTCCCTTTTATCTTTATAACAAGTGAGATTCTGTTTTTTTTTCCATTAATAAAATTTATATATGATTGCGACGCCACTACTGTTCTCATTTCTCAACTAAACATGTCAATGGTGGTTAAATATGGAATTATTAACAATGAGTACCTCCATATGTTGTCTATTTGTTTAGTACCTTTGTACATCATGATGTATTAGATAAACTATATTGAAATTTGTTGTCATATCTATTGATGAATTACTGAATTTTCATTTAAAGATAATAAAAAAATCATTAACAAATAACATAAATTATTAAATTTACAAATATTTAAGGTAAAAACAGACAATGAAATTTTGTACAAGTGTCAGAATAATCACTGTCTGAAAAATACTTAATCTGATGGAAATACTGATATCAGGATTTCTACTTTTTTGTTTTCACAAAGGTGTAAATTTCACCATAAAGAGTTACATAATATGCTGAAAACAGTTATATCATGATGTACACTTCATCATAATAGTCAATTGCTTTAGTTAGTCTGAAGCGAGGTAATTTTGGGAATCTGGTTGACCATTCCCTGGATTGCACTTTCCTAATTGAAATTAAAATTAGTTGTAAGGGATAGAAATGATATGAAATTGGTTTAAAAAAATGCCAACAGAATTATAGAAGTCCCTCACTCCATTGGCTACAAAGAATCAGGGATCCCCTACGACCAACCCCAATTTCAATTACATTTCTAAATGAGAGCTGATATACTGATTCTGGTCATTCACACGTATGTCGCTCTGCATGTTAAAATTTTTATCATATATATACATATACATATATATATATATATATATATATATATATATATATATATATATATATATATATATGAGAAGGGATCCGTAGCCATCAAACTTTCAACCGCTCGCAACCGCTCTATAGTAGCAAATGTAAATGATCGATCCAAACCGTCGAAAACATTCTCCATATTAATATAGACTTGAAAACCAAATTTTACATTTTTTGAACTTTTTTACTATTTTATCGGATGGATTGAAAATTAAATTATCTAACGATTTACAAACATCCAATTTTCAACCCTTCCGATAAAATAGTAAAAAAATGTCAAAAAATATAAAATTTGGTTTCCAAGTCTACATTAGTATGGAGAATGTTTTCAACGATCCGGATCGACGATTTACACTTGGTATAATGGAGCGGTTGCGAGCGGCTACGAAATTGATGGCGACTACGGATCCCTCCTCTATATATACACACACACACACACATATGCTCCACACTACATCTCCATTTTTGAAGTTCAAACGACCAAATTCCAACCGTTGAACATGATCTACATATTGAAATTTTCTTGGAGAAGAATTTTATATTTTTATAATATATCGTACACGTCAGAAAAATGATTTTTTTATACTTTTACTGTATTGATTTCGTGACATTATAATATAATAAAACAACACACAACCTGTTAATATATAAATGGGCGATTGAAATTTACGGTTATTTGATTGGTTTATTTTTTATAAGAAAAAAATATTATTAATAATGAACTAAACAATAATGTCATAAAAACATAATAATATATTTGAAGTGTTTATATAAAAAGTTAATCAATGTAATTGTCAGTTTTAAGTCTAATTTAATTTTAGTGAGTTTAATATAAGTTTAATACAATTCTTTTTGCAAACAATGAGAGAAGTGACGGTAAATCGCGACTCGATTCATAGTTTTTATTAATTTTGCATGAATATTAAAAAATCTTCTTAATTAGTTGTATTGTTTTGTGAGCGTTGGATTCAAATTGGACGATCCCGATCGCTAGCATAATTTTTAAAGACAGAACCACTATGAAAGCGAATTAAAACTCAAAATTAAAATAGCACATTTGATTACATGCATGGAGATAGACTATTCTCAATGAGAGAAAAATACCATCTCTTCAAGAACCCACAAATAAATTATGAATCATATCTGAATTACATAATCTATAACAAAACAAAACTCCATTCATCACTATTTTTTGACAAAGTTATTATTATTTATTCTGTAATTCAAAAAATCATATTTAAATTATCGCATATATGAAATTTGAAAGGTCTCACTTCTCATTTCTACTAAAAAAAATTTATTATCATGGATTCTACACCATCTCCTTCCCCAAACAATACATGCAGAGAAATTTACATGATCTCAGTTCAAGACAAGCGAATAAAACAAATATATGCCCAAGGAATATGTATGTCAGAATACTTTGTACACGTGTCATTGTGTCAAAAATACATTTGAATGGACACATAACACGACTACTACTCGCAAATTTGTCATACAACAACAAGATAAATAAAAAAAAATGATAAATAGATCACAATATTTATCAGTTATCACTCTAAGAAGCCGACAAAAGTATATAAATCAGATTTCATTCAAGTCCAAGAGAAAACAAAACTTGACAACTTGTAAATGTTATCTGCATTTATGACAAAGAAAAAAAAGAAGAAAACTGATCGATGAAGCACAAAACCAGCAAAGAAACAGGGATCCCAATTTACAGCTTGCTTCCACACCGCTCCACCTACAGAGGATCTGAATTCCAAAATATGATCTTTAATTATCATTATTAATTAGATTATAAACTCTTGCAAGTAAATGCTTGCAACGCTAAGTAACGAAATATTTGCATTATTAATATTATATCAATGAAAATTTCTACAGATCCCCCTCAACTATACCAAATTTCTCCTATACCATTGCACCAATCCCAAATTGAAACCACCAATTGCATATTTGCATATTACATTGCATCCTCTAAATTACCAATTTTTTAAGCAAAATCAACTAAGAAATATCAATCACAAGCTCAAAGTCAAACATCCACATTGCACTCTGTAACCGGGTTGAAGTGGAATCCATGGCCACCGTATCCACCGACGGTCAGAAAAGCCGGGCAGCTGACGTCGATATGATAGTTGCCGGAAATCCATGTGCCGACTTTCCATCGAAGCCGTCCGTGTACCCGCACATTGATCAACACGTACCCTGCAGCCTCGTCCTGCGTCAACGCCACGGCGAGGTACGGCGCGAGAGGCACGTCGGTACCGTAGAGGTACGGGGACCAAATGCTGACGTCGTCATGGCCCTGGTACTGGATGGGGAGCTCGGTGGGGATGGTGATCTGCTGATCCTTGTAGGAAGCGTATACGTCGAGCTTGTCGTAGTAGATGCCAATGCGGTCGTTGGGGTTGTGGGATTTGAGAGTGGCTTGGAGGGTGGTGGAGAGGAAGGCGGGGCCGGTGAGGTTGAGGTTGTAGATGATGAGGTCCTGGAGGTAGTAGCGGGGCTTCGTCGGACGTAGCACGAGCCATATGATGAAGATGGTGAGGAGAACGAGGAGGATGAAGATGGCGAGGCCGATGAGGATCTTCCTGTACTTCTTCTTGATTTTGCACGAGCACGACCACGACCAGCATGAGTCGTCGTGGTGGCCGCAATCCTTCGACATGTTGTGTATTTGTGTTAGAGAGAGAGAGAGAGATGAAATTGGAAGTTGGAAGGGATCAAGGGAAGGGAAGGGAAGGAAGAGCGTTATAAAGTGGAGAGGGGAGTTTGGTCGTGAATTGTGATGCTTCGGCGTTACTACTGGTAGTAGTAGGGGATGCGTAATGCGTTGGAGAGCAGGTTTTCTTTTAATTAACAGTAGTTTACACGTGTCGATATTCCATTGGTTAAGTCGTGTTCATTAAGGAGGGAACTATTAATTGTCCGCATGATTGTGTTATTAATTTGGTGGTAATTATGATGATATGGGGATCACAAAATCTAACATTCTTTTCTCAATCGTTTTTTGAAAGAATTACTTCACAAAAATTATACTTGCCGAAATATTTAGTTTATGGCAGAGATTTTGTGCTTGAATTATACTTTTTATTTACTAATATGGCAACTAAAATGAAAATCCCTCAATTTTCTCTTTTTCTATCTTGTTTTATTTCGTTTGTTCTTCTTTAATAGTTAGATCAAATTCCGATAACTCTAACACATGATTTAAGTTGTTCATCAGTCAACACAATTTATGACATTAAAATCTCCTACTAAATCAAATTTGACTGTTCTGAACCTTGTAACTATATTTTTAAATTTTTTGGAAAAAAAATAAAATAGTGTTATTTTTTAATATTAAAACAGTGTCATTTTTATAACAAAATAAAAGCATAGTTACAAAACTAAAAAAAAAGCACAAATTAGATTTTCTAAAAGATTTTGATGTCAAGATTGTTTTGAACAACTTAGATCGTCCGTTTGAGTTATCTATAATTTTTTTTTCCAAAATAAAATACTCCTTTAACTTCACGTAGCATGGTGATTTTATTATATGAAGGATAAATTGCCTTTATTTTGCCTCAAAATCTACACTATTCAGCAAGAAACAATTAATGTTTTAGATTTGAAAGTCCAAAAAGTACTCTTGATGAATGTGGTGAATTTTGAGGCAAAATTGAGGTATACAAAAAGTGGAGTCATTTGATTCGTCCTCATATTATATATTATAATAATAATAATAATAATAATAATAAAAAACTTTTGAAATTTGAAATTTTGAACTTTAAAATTTAAGTTTTAATGTAAAGTCAAAACAAATTATGGCTACATGAAGCATTGTATATATATATAAAGAGAGAGAGAGAGAGAGAGAGAAATGTTATGGTGCCTTACGAAACCAAAATTACTTTGGCACACGCTCAAATTTAAAATTTTAAAATTTAAACGAACGATCCAAACCATTCAATATGATTTCCATATTGAAATCTTATTATAAACAAGAACTTTCATTATTTAGAATTTTTTACTATTTTTTAGAGGGGTGCGAAATCAGCCATTTTGGATGATCCAGAAATTATTATATCAACAAATTTCATACAACTCTAAAAAATAGTAAAAAAAATTCTAAAAAATAAAAAATTGGTTTCTAGAGAGATTTCAATATGGAGATTACATTGGATGGCTTTGATCAATTGTTTCAAAAAAAATTATTTGAAATTTGAGTATGATGTCAAATTTAATCATGGCTTCGTGCACCACAGTATTTTTATATATATAGTTCTGCTATTCTACTTTGCAAAGTGCACTACACGCTATAATTCGCAGAACTTTTGACCAATTCAAATTGTTGAATATGATCTCCAAATTGAAATCTTGTTGGTTACCGATTTGATATTTTTTAGATTTTTTTGCTATTTTTAAGATAGGTGTAAAACCGTTTGTAATTGATGGTTCAGTGATCGTTAGATTAGCAAGTTTTGTACCATTTTAAAAATAACAAAAAAATCTAAAAATGTGAAATTCGGTCACCAACAAAATTTTAATATAAAGATCAAGTTCAATAATTTAAATTGATCATTTGAACTTTGATTCTCAAGATATGCATGCAAAGTATAACATGTAGTGAACTTTGTAAAGTAGAATACTCAAATATATATATATATATATATATATTGTTTTAACTATATATATTTTTTAGGACTCGTCCACTTTGAATTTCATAAAAAAAAAACTATTTACAATGGTTTTAAAGAAAAGAAAGTTGAAACAAAAACTATAAAAAAATTAAAAAGGAAAACTTGAAAAAAGTAACAATGAAAATTAGACACGAGGAAAACTCAAATAAAAAAAAAAAGAATAAGGAAAAAAAAACAAAAACTAAGAACTGTGCTGAATTTCACTGTGCGCATTTAAATCATTTGAAGGAGTGGAGTGATTACGAGAAAAAAAAAAGTAAATTTATGGCAGAAAATTAACATGTTTTGATGGTTGCGAATTTTGAAAGTGCTTGATTTCATACTTTATAAAGTCTTTCCATGCAAATTAAGCAGCTTACGCGTTACACCTACCATTCGAAAAACGATTAATTAGATCAAGAAAGAGGTGCTAAAGAGAAACGGTTAAGGGGTCGACATCGCAAACTAAGGAAACTAAGGAAATTTGGTAGGAACTCATTGACTAACGCATCACTCTATTTTAGCATATATATTATTATATGGTTGATGCTGATATACATCCAAATTTTATTTTATGTACATCCACAGTTAGTTATGATACATATTTACTGCGAGCCATTGATTGATTTAGCAAGAATATATATTAAGGTCAATTGCATACTTCAGAATCACATTAAAATAAGACATCTTTCGCGACAGGAACGGAGCCAAAATTTTAGATTAAGGTTTGTCAAAATTTCAAATTATTCTTTATTTTTGCTAAAATTTTATTAGATGTTGTCAATTTGTAAATAGCATACTAATATACTCTTATAATTATACTAACTAACTCGTTTTTAAAAAAATATTGGAGGATACCATGCACCCAGCACTCTCTAGCTCCGTCCCTGTTTCGCGATTAAGGGAAAGATTTAACAAAACTTGGTCGTTTCCGAGGTTAATCGATGCATGCATTTATTTGTGAAGAACAAGTTTGAGAAGTTTGGAAGGAGTTTATTTAATGGATAATGTTTCGTAGATAACACATTTGATACTAATTATCGATATTGATTTTATTATGCATTTTTAGTTGAGTTATCGTGCACATTATTTGAGTTATTATGTCATTGAATGTTATTTGATGTAATTATAGCTATTGAATATATTATAATAGCGTACACAATTTTTTGATGTACACTACAATTATTCTTATTATATATTGAATCATATTCGAATAATAATTACTAACTTCAGAGTAAACTGGCAGGAGACATTATATAAAAATAAATATATTTCGGGAGCAATTTCCATAGAGTATTGAATATTCTGTATTTTTAATCTATATTCTGTGTTCATAAAGCATGAGGCAAGCGCCTCCTTCAAAAAAAATTTTGCAAAATAATCTAGTGTATTCGTGCGATTTGTCAATTTTTTTTGCGAAATAACTATGTATATTTGAAAATCTGTGTAATTTTGTCCCCCTAAAAAAAAATTATAAATCTTGCCCTCTGTTTTAGTTGAGGGTATTTTGGAATTTTGTAAATGTTTTGTTTTTAAAATCTGTAATGACATATTTATAAACTCATTAACAATTCGGTGACATTTCTCTAATTTTGAAATATCAAATGACATTCTCCTAATTAAATTGTTATCGAATGACATATAACTAAATTTTCCTTATTATTATTATTGTATGGAAAGGAAAGGTTCCTTCTAAAATCAAATACACAAGTCATGGTTTGAATTTAAGTTTCAAGTTTATAGAAAAAATGGGCCATATTTGAATTTGAATCGCTAGATCATTGAGCATATATTGTATTTCCTTTAATAATGCCAATTCACATAATTGTATTATTAATTTATTATTGTATCAATTAGCAACAGAGGCTTGGCAATCTCTATAAAGCGGGCTAATATAAACTACAAAATCCATATAATATAAATAAAATATCAATATCCAATAACTGCATATTTTGGGTTATTCTTTCCACATATGTTCCTTGAAAATAGTTCACTTGATAACTGACTGCATGGAATGCTACACAGTGAGTGCCACAGAAAGACAAGCTCCTCAATTTTAACAAGGAAATGGTTCCGAAATCCTGACTTAGGTATTAATTAGGTGAGATTAGTTGTTTTGCATAATTTTAGAGTTGTTAGCTTTGGTTAAGTATTAGGTTGACAATGGGAACAATTGCTCCGGAGTGGGATTATAATGATTCTTTTTTTATTATTTATTTTCTAGTATAACAAATTTAACTGGTTGTTGTACCAATTAATGTTAGTTGAAAAAACCTTACAATTTGATTTCTTTTTTTAGCATAGTTCAACTGATTAGCTCATAAAGTCAATTTCATATGAATAAATTATAAAGCAATTCAAAAACCTATCAACATCAGTAATAGCCAATAGTTACTTATGAACAAATTTTTAATCTCTCAAAATATAAAATTTAATCCTAGTATAAGTTCAAATTATAAATTTTGTTATTATATTAGTTTCTATATGTACAATTAACATTTTGAAGTATTTTAGCTTGTGAACAAAATTTCGCCCATATATATCTTTAATATATTTCTCTTGACGTTGACGGTATCAAAAACTAAAATTGAAATGTATATATAAATTGAAGGAGTGTTCAAATGCCTTCATTCTAGGGTGCACAAAATATTCGTGACTCGTTCTTGTTCGACTCGTTAACAACTCGTTCGTTAACCGCTCGAGTTGTTAACGAGCCGATCTCGAGCTGTGACAAGCTCGACTCGTGTAAGTATCGAGACCTTAACGAGTTAATCTGAACCGTCGAATTGGTTATCACCATCTCTAAATATATCATCATAACAGAGAATTTTCATGATTTTATAATTTTATTATGTTTTTTTAACTATTTTGTCATTTTTCTTGCAAACAAGTTACAAACGAGCCAAACGAGCGAGCTCGAGTCTTAACGAGCCGAGTTGAGAGTTTCAGCTCGTTAATAACGAGCCGAGCCAGCTCGTTAATAAACGAGTCGAGTTCGAGTTCGACTCGTTTGCACTCCTACTCCATTCTATTGTGCCTCCATTAATTATGCTTTTAAATCTACATCATTTATTAAAAAAATAATAAATAATATATATTGAAGGTATAAAAAATGTGTTTGATGAATTGATAGGTGCACATTTTATAATATATAAATTTGACAAAAATATATCTAATTTGTTTTAATCATGTTAACTTTAATACTGATGTTGTTGTTAGAAATTGGTAATGTGGTGTTTTGAAATTGTGTACAATTTCATATGGTTTTGAAGAAGTTCAATGAAAGAATTCACAGCTGAAGCGTAGATTCTAAAGACTCAGACAAGTTTTATAAAAAGATGCACTCCTGATTTTAGGAAGAAATTGAGAATTTGAGAAATGAATCAATGCACTCTATAAAGGAAAATTTTCATCGAAGATAAAGAAACAAATATTTTCTACAAATAAGACTAATGATCTCCAAAAAAATATTACAGATGATTAATGACGCAACTAATATTTGCGTCCTTAAGTTTTTTTTAGAGACCCAATATTCTAAATCTTCAATAGAAATACACGAGAGTTGAAAAAAAAATGAAAAACATGTAAGGACGCAAGTAAAACTTGCCCTCTTAGTCTTCTGTGAAATGTTTAGAATACTTTTAACTCTATCCGTAGAAAATATTTGTTTCTTGATCTTTTATAAAAAAATTCTCTCTGTAAAAGAAATAATCACTTGTGATATTTTGATTATTTTTATTTTTTCTGTTGGCCCTCTCTCCAGTTCGCAATGTATTGCAAAAAGAGTGAAATGTTTTATTTGAAAAAGGAAAGATATATTGTATTGTATTGCACTGTACTGGAGAAGATTGTAATGAATTTGATATTTAAGGGTGTTTGTATCATGTAAGGATTAGAGCAAAAAAAAGTGTTATTTTAGATAGTGACAAAAATAGTGTTCACTTTTTATTATTTCAAATAGTATAAAAATAGTGCTAAGTTTTTGCTATCCGAGTTAGTAAAAATATTGTTTGAATTGTAAATTTAGAGAAGTGATGAAGGAAATAAATAAAATAATGAATTACTCTTGTTTTCTTTAACTACTGATAATAATATAATAAAATAATGATATCGTAATAATAATAAAACAAATATAATAATGATAATAATATTATTAATAATAAACATAATATTATAATAATATATTCATAATTATTAAAAATAATTACAATAATAAAACTCCAATAAAAATTATAATTGAGAAAATTTATTATCTCAAAAACAATGAATCACAGTTTATTCCATTTATTTATTTTTCTTTTGAGAAAAGTAGAATTAAACCTACCGATTTCATAGAAACCGTATAAGTTATTACAATATCCAATCTTTTTATGTTCTGAAGTAGTTTGCGGACAGGTACAAATATATTCTTTTTAATTTCCTATATAAAAACGCACTCTTTTTATAGTTCAAATTCAAAATAAATAAATATGTTGATGATGCATAACCAAAAGGTAATGTATAAAAAGATGCACTTTGCAGCAGTTAGCAATGAATTATCTTTTTGTTAGCCGCAGGAAGCAGCTTTTTTATTTTTTATGATAGAAAGCTAAAGTTATGCACCGTGTTGTTTGTGTTTCTTCTTATTAATTGTTATTATTTTTTGATGAAATTATTAATTGTTATTATTATAAGTTATTACAATATCCAATCTCAGGAAATGACAAAATGGCAGCCCAACCATTGATTCCACCTTTTTGATATCTCACGCAACAAGTCAAGTCCCGCCGTCCCGGCATTTGAATTTTTTTTTTTTTTGAGAAAGAAGAAAAATATAGACAAGAAAGACTTTAGATATCTTATCGTGTACTTCCCAAAAAGTTGTCCCTCCTCTTTCCGATTTTTTAAATATTATAAATTTAATAAATAAATTATAAATATAAAAAGATTATTCTCGTATTTTGAGAAATAAAAAAGATCGGTGTTAACACTGACTTTTTTGAAATAGTCAAATGACCGACATTACAACACCAGTCATTAAACTATTCACTTTTTCTACGGTTGCTTTTGTACTACATTTTTTATTAATAAAAATATTAATAATTTAATTTAGGAGTTGGATTGTATTTAGGTAATTTTTTGTAACAAACTTCGGTTACGTTTGTCGGGACGACAATTATTTTTTTATTGTCTCAAGTCATAAAGTTGTAAATTTTCGAGTCTACTTCCATCGCGTCGAGCCTGATTTGTGATCGGAGAAACGAGCCATTCAAAATTGAATCTGACGCACACTCGTGATAAAAATTACTAATTAAGACATAAGTTGAAGATGGAGTCAAATTTGAGATGTACATTCCTCCGATTGCAAATCAAACTCGACGCGATGAAAATAGACTCGAATATCTACATTTCGATGGCTTACGACAATAAAATAAACTAATTACGGTTCCGACAGCGTAACCGAAGTTGTTATAAAAATATTAAGTGTGATTAGCTAAAAAAATTATTTTTATAACAACTTTGGTTACGCTCGTCGGGATTGTAATTAGTTTTTTATCGTCGCAAGCCATCGAGCTGTAGATATTCGAGTCTACTTCCACTGCATCGAGCTTAATTTGCAGTCAGAGAAATATGCATCTCAAATTTGGATACTTCTTCAACTTATGTCTTAATTAGTAAAATTTTTATCATGATTTTACGTCAGGTTCAATTTTAAATCGCTTGTTTCTCCTATCACAAATCAGGCTCGATGCGATGAAAATATGCTAAGATTTCTACAGCTCGATGACTTTCGTCGACAAAAAAACTAATTATAGTTCCGACGAACGTAGCCGGAGTTATTACAAGTTTAGAGACTTAGGAACTTTTTGCTGAAAAAGAAACAACTGGTATCTAAAATTTAAAGGTGATAATTGAACACAAACTACAGTTCTAAGTTTTCTTGGAAGAAACATATTACTACTTTGTGAAAAAAAAAAAACAGAATTCACAAATATTAATCCTGTACAGTACCAATTGAATCATTCTAAGTAAATTGTAATTTTAGCCCTCTCAAAGATGTATCAACTAAACTTCAACCAATTATCGTTACAACCAAAATTTAGTCCAGTAATAAAGGCAATGTTTTCATGTGAAAATTCATATGTTCAAATCTCGAAATTTATCTGAAAAATTTAATAATCTCTTATTAAAAATATAAATCTCGTAACGATCTTGTTCTGCAACAAAGAAATGATAAATTTTAATTCATGCTAAGAAACTCTGCGTTAAGAGCCGAAACAAACTTACTTCATAAAAAGAAATGCCTTTCCCTCAAAAATAAAAATAAATAAATAGAGACGCCTTAAGACTATGCAGATTGATTAAGCTTAGGGCAAAAATAAATTAAAAAAAAAAGAAAAAGAAAACTTCAGTTTGTGTTATAAGAGTTTCTGTTAGAAAGAATTAAGCAACTAAGAACTTTAAAAGAAGTTAAAGAAGAGTTGCCAAATGACACAGTTGAGATTCAGGATTGCATATTAACATATTAATTTGAAGAAATATATCTGTAATTTATGACAATATGTTTCCTTAATTGGCTTACTGTTACCAAATCCACCCCTAAAAAAGTAATAAATAAATAAATCATTTCGTGAGCGTTTTGGTTTTGGCTACTATGCAAAAAAGAGTCATCACGGAATAGTTCAAGTGCAATGAAAGTATGAATCAGACTAGAAGAACAGTTTGCATCTTCAATGGTTATTTGTATAATTATTGTGATCTTCAAGTGCCACAAACATAAATTCAGACAATAGAGTGTGATTTATTAGTTCAAGTGCAAGTGCAATTAGGTTCTTTTATTTTTAAGATAAAAATGAAACTCAACCTCTTAGCTTTGAATTCACAAAAATCCTCCATGCAAATTTTGAATCTATAATTTTTAGGTGAAAAACATTATCTTTGTGACTTAATAGAAAGCTGACTTTAAGTTGAGCAGCATCTAATTAACCTTCGCCTTAGTTATGATTTTAAGGAGAAAATAAAAGTCAAAACAAAACACACAAACTGTAACGCACATGTTACATGTACAACATGTGTTGTCCATATGGGCAAGAAAATGGGTTCCTTCGATGTCGTGTTTGACTGATTGACCTGCCTGGCATATTACATTATAAGTAATTTTTTTAATGCATAACATTTTATTGTATTTTATAAACATAATATAAGAATAATATACATTTTTATAACGTTAGATTGTCTATTTACCACCCCCTCCACCACCACCAAAAGAACCCACCCCCACGTTTCATACACATGTCATATGAGAATGTAAACTTCTCATGTTATATTAAGAACTTGAGAAATATTGCGTGGCTTACAGTAAAATGTAATTAGACATATTAAAAATATTATTTGTTTGCAGCGATTTTAGAAAGACTAACAACACAGGCCGTGAAATTGCAAAACTGAGGGGTAACCAGGCCGGCTCAAATAATTTCAATTGCAGAATTTAGCTTTTTACCATTGAGTTTGAGATGAGAAATTTGAACCTAAATAAGCGATTTGCTTGGATATGTACGTATGCAGTGTGTTTCATTTCTGATTTCTGTTAGTTGATCATTGACCTCTATGGTGTAGTCGGCGGCCGCGGTTGCGTGCTCTTCCCCTGGCGCTCCACACTCCACAGACACTCAAGAAAGTTTGCACAGGAGACGGACCCCACCCCCGACATACCACCTCCGTTCTGACTAGCCCATACCTCACTCAGCTTAAACCTAGAACCTTGAGTGTCCCCGATCTAGCATTTCACCTCGTTGATAGAATCCACCTCATTGTAGTTCAACACCGCCGACAACCTCATCAACCACCATTCCGTTAAGAACCGCCTTACCTTCTCTCTGCCGATCTACAACATACACCACTTTATCAACCACCCTTCCAGTAAGAACCACATCACCTCTTATCCTCTGCCAATCTACACCATCGACCACTTCATCAATAAACTCTAGATGCCAAAGCAATAGATCATCTTTCAGATTTAGGGCCATACTAATAGGAGGAAATCATTGTGCGCTTTTATTCTTTTCCCTTATATCTCATTATAACCTTTATTTGTTTAACGAAAATTATAGTAGGAATTTTGCCAGCTACTTAAAAAAAATTGGCACTCAGACTCCGTCATCTCTATTCACCAACTTTTAGACAGTCACAAGAATGAACTAATAATTTTGTAATCTAGGACAACTAATCATTTAGTTATACACATAATAGTACTATAATAACTACCTTAAAAATCACCACAAAAATATAAGGGGAAAAGAAAAGAAACCAACATTCTAAGCATAGAACTACAATAGAGTGTGATTTTGCACAGAAGCCCAACCTAGCGCCTTACTTCATTAGCAGCCTTCCCTTCAAAAAACTCACCAAGCAATTTTTCAAGATCATCTGGTGTGTACTTGATGTACTTCTGAGGGTTCTTGCTGTTTTCTACCAGAGGCCTACATTTACATTCCACATTTTGTTAAGGTCCCTTGGGAAGTAATTGGATCGCTGCAACACAGAGGACTAAATGGTATACACACTTAGTTAAATGAAATACTAACTTGTTTTCATGAAAAATAAAAAAATAAGAGTGAGCTGCTGGGCTATGATACTTACAAAACACATTACTCACGGTACTTTGCATCCGTATCTCAAATTTTGAAGTAAAAACACTCGATCCAAACTGTTGAACGTATTCTCCATATTGAAATCTCCTTAGAGATCAAATTTTACATTTTTTAGTGAGGTTGAAATTTCAACTCCGCCTATGTTTTACATAGCCAGCCCCAAGCCCGGAAAGAAGGATTGTGATAGACTTGGCGAGCCAACGTAAAAATTCAGCCAAAGCTTATGGAAATGAGATCCAATATGAGTTTCATCTCTAGCCTACCAAACTTGTTTGAAACAAAAGCCTTGTTGTTGTTGTAGAGAGGTTGAAATTTCATTGACTAAACAATTTATGAACCATCCAATATGACAAAATTTTCACCTCTTAAAAATAGTAAAAAAATCTTAAAAAATGTAAAATTTTGTATTGAAGGAGATTTCAATACTGAAATCATGTTCAACTGTTTGAATCGGTCATTTCGATTTTGAAATTCGATTTACGAATGCAAAATATCGTGAGTGATGTACTTTGTGAAGTACCACAGCATCACTCAAAAGATAACATCCTAATCAAAATGCACTGTTTCATATGTTGCCTTCGGGGAATGCATCTCCTACACCTGTCACTTCAAAAAAGTGCCACTTTTTCTTTGTTTCTTTCTTTCTTTTCCCACAATCATCTGCAACCTTTGAGGCATGGCAATCCATTCATAACATGAAAATACACCATAATTATATATAAAGATAAGGCAAAAACTTAGGTACATCATTTTAGGTGCTCCCTAGGTACTCCAATTAATCCGTACCATTTGATTGAAATATATGATGCAAATCTTAATGCATTTGAATAGTATGGATTGATTGGAGTACTAGGGAGCACCTAAAATGGTATACCCAAGTTTTTGCCTAACGAAAAATAAGTACCCAAAACGTTTTACGAAAGATCGGTAAGCAGGGAGAAGAACTTCTGCCACAGCAAGCCGCAAGGATTCTCGCAACTCTGGATCAGGTACTGTCCATTGGCATTGTCTCTGGTACAGCTCGTCTATTTGAATGTTGAATGATCTAAACCTGCAATTTTAATTGAATAAAATGAAATCAAATAAAGATAGGAGCTAGATAAAGACAATATCCTCTTTGTATATTAACAACTTAGAACTACTAGAAATTAGTAGTTTTCTGTCTTACCTGATACAAGTATGCATAATATTCATATTTGAACCTTCACTCTCTATCTTATAAAAAGATGAAAGAACTACTCTCCCATTCTAGTGCTTGTTTAAGAATGATGTTCCTTCTTTGGAAGTGAGGGTGTTGACATTAAATCCCACTGTTTTAATCAAACGGCATGAATGCCCTAGATGCTCTTTTTCTGTTATCTTAATATATGATTTGTGGGTTGTTCTGAAAAAGAAAATTCAAAACTGCTAACAGAGTAGAAATAATAAAGGAACCTCTCTTTGATGAGAGCTCGAGAGGCACCGCCACTGCCACTTTCACCACCAGCAGTACCTCCAGACGATGTCAGTCCTTGGGCTGATATGCTTTGCAATACCTACATTATTTGTTTCAAATTGTAATCATCAAACCAATTAATTATAATAGAATATATTTGATCTATCAAAATAAATAAAAAATCAGTTTCTTGTCCTTGAACATAAAAAAGAAACAGATTGGTCATTGAACTTTAATTACCACAAAAACAAAAACAGGTTGGTCATGCACTTTCATTTGACCAGAAAGAAACTGAGTTTTCCTTAAAAGTTTCCCAAGATAACAAAATTAGTCCTCTTAAAACGGCCCATTTAATGCCAATAAAATTTTTGGGACCAAATTGTTTTTCATCTTCCTAAGTTTTCTTTTACCCCAGAAGTACAAGCATCAACTTGGTGCTAAGTTAATTATTTTGAAAAGGTTGGAAGCACCTAAAAATGTATCTTCCCAGTTTATGTTGAAGTTATATTCTTACCTTGGTCCAAGCAACCCTTCGGTATTGGTTAGCATTTTGTTGCACTATTCTTCGGTGTCTCTGTATCCAATCATCGCCTAGCAGATCCTTTGCTTCCGATCTAGAAATTTTCCAGAGAACAAAATAAATGAAGAATAACAAATTATTTGCTTTAGAAAACCAGATAACAGCCCCAGTAACTCTGCACATTTTTTTCAAATCAAGCCCCTAAATGTTTTGGTACTTTTCAAACAGTCCTTTGGTGAATCATCATTAATGAAATGGCATCAGATGGTCTGATTTTTGAAGTACCAGGACCCATGTTGAAGCCTGAAAATAAAGTTCTGATTGAACAAAAATACCACTGCCTTATTGAGCGATAAAAAGAACCACAAGCAATCTAATGCATAAAAAGGTCGAGATATCTTTCTAAAACTCATCTCCTTGTTTGGGTCTATGAAATAAAGGGGTAAAAATGGGGCATACCTTCGAACAGATCTGACCATGTAGTGAATATTGTTCATAAGGAAAACATATGTCAGAGCCTGATCCCTGTACTGTTTCGATTTTGCATCTAGGTTGGTTTGAAGGGCTTGCATTATTCGCATGGTCACTGCAGCCAATTGTGAATGTGACTCATCTCCACTGGTTCCAAATTCTTGGAATAGTTGCTTCAGGGTAGACTGGTAGCTGCACATTGTTTCAACATTTTTAATGATAAATTTAAACAGTAGTAAAAAAATGTAAACATTACAGAATAGCATCCCTCCTCCTGTATTCTTTTTTGAGGAAGGGTCTATTTTTATTTTTTATTTTTGTGGTGTGTGGTAATGGTGCAGAGGATGGTGTTTTGGGTTCATATTCCACAAAAAAAAACAGAAAGGAATTAGCAAATATTTCTAACACCTTTAATAGCAGAAACTTGATCTATCTTTAGGCCTGTATAATGTTGAGAATGGACACGAAACAGAGGTGTTTCGTTTCGTTTTGTCAACGAAACCTTATTTCATTAACCGTTTCGTTTTACAGAAATCCGTTCCGTTTATCGTTTCATTTGTCACGAAACAAACGAAATACGAAATTTCGTGGTATTTTGCACTATAATTTTTAAACGAAATGAAATTTTTTGCTTCGTTAAACCATTTTGTTCTCGTTCATACCGTTTCATATCTCGTTTTGTTTCATGACGATAGAGAACAATCCATTTCATTTCTGTTTCGTTTATCACGAAACAAAACGAAAAAAGGTGAAACGGTATTGCATTTACAGGCCTATCTATCTTACATCTATACTATTAGAAGACAAATTGCAAATCTCCCTTTACACATTTCACATGAAAGTGCACTTACTCAAACAGAAACTTGACGTAGTTTATCACGTAGCTAGTCAGGGGGTGAACAGTGCCATCTGTGACAGTAGTCTTGGTGGCATCTTTCTCAACAGCATCCACAAAATCTTTGAAGGTCTCTTGTGCTGTCTCAGCCAGCCGTTTTGCCAGGGTTAGTGCTGACTCCCGCATTTCTGCACATGCCTTCCCCTCAAATATCAGCTCGATCTGAGCAAGCAAAAGTTTTCAATATACATTTGACTCCTTGAATATAAAATTGTGTAGTACATTAAAAAAATTGTCTAGCAGATACAATTCTTGCATTTTGTTTTATATGGTTGTCAAGGGCACTTGAGGTTTTCCAAAATCTAATTACAGTTTATTCCGTGGATATACAATTCCGTATTGTACATTTCCCTGGCACGAGTACCACCTTGCACTTTTTTCAACCAAAATCAAAATCAATTAGTTCTTCCAATGGAAATCAATTTAAAACAACCCTCGTGATGTTTCCTACAGCAAGAACAACAAAGTATACCTACTGCAAAAAAGAAACATGATGCGTTTTGTAAGAACCTCATGAATAATGTTGAGCTAACATACTAAAGAAAGTGAACATTAGAGATATGCAGTGTAGAACAACACATACATCTGGTTGAAGCTCCCGCATGATCTCATACATGTCAAGTAGTACAAATAGCTTCTCAGGCGATCTCTTGCTCTTAGCAACGGCCTCACCAAAACTCATAAGTACCGAAAGACTGTTCGAGGTCACATCAGCAAAGCACTCGTCTTTTAATGAATCAACCCCTTCAAATATTTTATTACATAACTGCCGCTCCGCCGCGAAAAGTAGCTTAACCTGTTCCCATTAATAGAAACTTAAATTTCTCACCTTCAGTACTCCTAAAGAAAACAGGTCCTTTTCAGATGGCCTAGTTTTTAATAGATATGAAAGGTTTTTTATGCTCTAACTTATAATGGTGAGGATCCCTTGACAACTACTAACTTCGATAATCAATTTTTAAATAAAGTCAAATAATTGTATAACATTAATAAAATATAAAAAAGTTTATAGGCATATTCTTGCACTTGTAGATTGATTTTATTTCAAGTTTCGATGCAATTTAAGTGTCAATTGATATTCCATCAAAGACAATTAAATATGAACCGTTGGCTAAGTCATGTAATTTGGACAGTTTTTAATGAAATATCAAATGACACTTAAATTATATGAAATTTGAAACACAATCAATTTATAAGTGCCAAAATATGTGTATGAACTTTTTTTCTATTTTTTTATTATTCAAAAATTGATTGTGAAGGTTGTCAAAGTTAGATAGTTGTCAAGATCCCCACTCAACTTATAATAGCTAGATAACTATATACTACCCTTTGATATCCAAACATATATAAAAGAAGTATCCTATACTGACATAAAGCTGTAATTATGTCAATGTATCCCTCATATAAAACAGCTTCTTCAGAAAGCAACAAGTGTATGTAATGATCATTTGTACTATACTATAAACTGACATGATGTTTGTAAAGTGTTCAGGAAACAAAACATTAAGGCTTCCAAAGGTACATATATAAATCCTTTAAATTGTTGTTACTAGAGTCTTTTCAGCTTAGTTGAAAGCAATGGAATTTAGAAGCAGGAGAGGGAACTTACAGCAATGCGCATGAAGTGAATCCAGTTTCCTATTTTGGCCTCAAGACTCTCCCATTGCATCTTTTGAACCTCCTCTTTGCTTAATTTTTCTACTCCTAGATTTTTCAGGCTCATCTCCAATGCTGATGCACGAGCATCCCTATTCAACCAGGGAAAAATAGAAAACATTAGAAGTTGGTAAAAATGTGTGCATGATAAACCTATTCCCCTAATTTATTTTCCATTTTAACCCAGAAGTCCAAATTGATCCTCATCCTACTTCCACTTAAAGTGAACACGGGAGGATCAAGAAAACATAGGTTGCAGAAACTCTACTCATTGCAACATTCTGCATTTCTTTTATGAGAAGAGATATAATGCCTCCACTTTTTGTGCCTCCAAAATCCACACCATTCATCATGCACGACTTCTTATGCAACTAAATCTAGATCATTCATTGATTTTAATGAATTGTGCAGATTTGGAGGGCACCATGGAGGCACACAAAAATTGAGGCATTATATCCCTCCTCTTCTTTTATTTATACAGTAAACATAAACAATCACAACCTTGCATTTTATTTCATACCTTTCTTCCATTTAGAGAGAGAGAGAGAGAGAGAGAGAGACCTGTAAAGCTTCAAACACTGAGCATGGTGACCAGCCTGAACCAACTGTTGAGCCAGCTTGGAGAAGAGAGGCACAAACCGAGGATCAATCAGGGTTGGAGGTGTGTAAACTGCTATTTCCTGTTTCTCTAACAGGTTTCCATTGGTCAAGTTCTTACCCATTTCAGAAGGGTGATTCGGTGATTCTGATGATGGCCGAAGAGAGCTTGGCAAACAGTCAAAGAGTCTGTCTGGCTCCACTGGTTTGCTATGGGTTTGATAAATTGAACAGAAGAAAAATAGAGAATCAAGCTAGTCATATTTAGCCACGTAATCTTGTACTGGTGTAGTCTAGATACCCTCGATGATTGTACTGGTACATAGTTAAAGCTAGAGCCTGATACAAGGTGATTTAGTGCTCTGGACCAAGGCAATATTTTAAAATTATTTTGAAAAAGTAAGCATATTGTTGCAATTTATCATGCTTGGAATAGTTTGTAGAGACATCACACAAAATATTTAACTACATGGAGCACATACTCGTAATTACTTTGAAAATTAAGCATATAAATATACTTTTTTTTTAAGTTTAGAAGTATAGTTTTAGAGGTATAGTTTAGAAAGTTTTTGCAGGGCACACTTGCCCCCTACCACTAACACACACATGGCTCTGAAGTCTGACCCTACACTGATAAGTTGATGGCATGTATTCATACAAGACTTGAATTACACTAATTTAATTGCGAAGTAGAAATCTAAAACACTAGACCTAGAAGTTAAGCCTGATTTAAATATAAATCATAGACTAAATACAAAAATGATATCCAAAAGATTATTTAAAAAAAACCTTCGTGAGGAGATCTGTTTTTGGAATTCATTCTCCATTTTCGAGATCGCTTTCACAAGTAGAGAATTTACATGAGCAAGCACATCATCACTACTTTTATAACTTTTTTTGGAATTGAAAAACCTTGCCACACTCCGCAAACAATCAACTGCCTCCAAGTACCCTTTTAAATCCTCATTCGGTCCCCTCATTATTATCTTCTCGGCCTGAAAGATTGGCGACAAATAAAATATATGTAAAACAAAAACTTGTTAATACTGCCAACAAATACAACAACAACTTAAATACAAGTTGGGGTAGTCTAGACTCTAGAAATGAAACCCAATCGTAGTATAATACTGCCAACAAATATTCTGTTTATAAGATGTTGTCGGTAATAAGATGACAATTTGCAAAAAGGCAAAATACGAACAAATGTTTATATTTATAGTGGAAAGAAATTTTTTACCTCGTGAGTTTTATCAAACTGGGTGAGAATAACATCAGCTGACCTATGAGTCTTGTCGATGTTCTCATGTGCCGTTCGTTGCGCATATGTATGCGCCTAACAAAAAAGAGGAAAGCAGACCGCTGATTACCAAATTAAATACATACAAAACCAACAGACCTAAACCTCAGAGAAATAGTGAGTTGTACCTTTTTGCATCTTACAATTGTTGTATTGTGGTGATATGGCATCTACTAAAATTGACAATTACCAGAAAGAAGGACCCCGACACCTCTAAGAATGTATCTATACAACCGTACAAACAGTTCTAGATTTCTTGTGTCCAGTCAAATAGGTTCAATTTTTACTTTAATTAGGTACTAATAACAAAGAAAAATTCCTTCAGTCTGAAAATTAAAAGGGTTGTTTGGCATTATTTCTTAGAATATGAAACAAGACCTTCAAAATCCAAACAATACATAAGCAAGAAGGTTCATTCAACCTGAATAGGGCGCATGGCAGAAGAAAGCGTTTGGAGCCGATCATCAAACGAACTAAGTTTATTCACTATAACCTTCGTGTTAGTGTCGTACTTCTGTAACGCTTCTCTCAAGGAGTCAGCTCTCTTTTTCACAGCCTCGTAAGAATCCATCGTGAGAAAAAAATTCAGCAATCTACGAACTCTAACCCTCTGAGGCAACAAAATTCAATGAGAATTGAGTTCAATTCAATAGAAAAGAGATGGCAAAAGAGTTGATCCGGAATTGAACTTCGTTGATTGCAAAAATTCTACTAGAACAAGAATTCAGTGCTTAACAGAAGAGAAGAGGAATAAATCTACAATAGCGTAACATCTAGGGTTTCGAAAAAAACATTTAAAAAGATAGAACGATTGATTACCTAGTTACCTATTCGGAAGTTGTACTCCGCTAAGTGCATCTAAGAGAAATACCTCCAGTTCTCTTGTTTCACCGAAGAGAAAGGGTTTGGAGCACAGTATCAGAGAGGAAGTTACAAGTGAATTCCTACTTGGTATTTGATTGAATCTATCCCTGGAAGAAAGGTGATAAGAAACGGAGAGGTGAGAGAGAGGGGAAAGAAGAGCAAGAGGTAACATGAACTGGACATCATCAGTGGAACCACTGTAGATGGTACAAATATATTATTATATATTGGAATAATAGGTGTCGTTAGTACTTCTTCCAAATATTTAATCGTATTCATATTAAAAAATTAGAGAACGTATTAAAATGCTAACAAACATTACTTCTACAGAGGTACAGGGTTTGACTGCACTGTGACTTCATTTGTTAACAAATAAATAAATAAATAAATCAGGTTTGCTTCATCTTCAAACAACTATATTATATTATATATTCTATTCAAGGGGAATATTATATATAAGGAACTCTATTATCATTATTCTTTAATTAGGTCAATATTTTCCTTGGACCAAATATAACTAATATATTGTCATTGAGTCGTTGTTTTCTTTAGATGGTACATTAATTAGCCCTTTCTATCCGAAAACAAAACCTTTTAATTGTACGGTGAAAACTGTCTAGATCTAACGATTACAATTTTTTTCAATTAGATTGAATTTTTAAGTCATTTGAGGAAATAGCGTAAAAATTATAAAATTGAAACTTTTCTATTTTATATAAATTTTAGTATAAACAATATTTTCGATAGTTAGAATCATTTCTAAGTGATATCAAACACCCTTCAAATTCAAAGAAATGTACATTTCACTAATCGGTCAACAAAACATTATTTATGTTAACAAAATTTTGTGGCTCTTGTTAGTTGAAATTGTATAAAATGTTCGTAACTTGCTCGTAACTTATTCGGAATTTAATTTGCCGTCAGCTTTCGAATTCATTTGTACTTTAAATTTAAAATATGTAATTGCAAATACGATAGAGCTTGTGCTCGGGCGAATACCGTAGTCTCACTTATAAAAAAATAAATAAAATGAATAGGAAAAGTGGGGTGGGGCAGTGCTAGCTGGCAAGTGATAGTGTAGGATGGTAATTCCAAACATATAAATATATAATTATTGTGCCAGGTGTGCACAAGACGCTGTTGCATCTGCATTACTCGTGATTTATGAAACTTGAAAATACACATACTAAGGTTCTCTTCATGTTCGGGAGGAGATTTATCCGTGAAAATAAATGAAAATTACAGTCCAAGAGACCAAGACCAAGAAATTTCAAGAAATTTCTATATCAGTAGTTGTCAGAGACGGATGATAAACCGGTTTATTGTCCCCGGCACACTTTTCTTGCAGCACAAAAGAGATTTCTGTATCACTCTTTCTTCTTTTTTTTAAGAAGAAATCGGTGATAAAATTTTTATTATCACCGGTTGTTTGTTAATAATTGATGATAAAAGTAACTTTTATCAGCGGATTTTTTTAAAAACCGACATTAACAATTTGAATTTAAAAAATCCGCGTTTCAGCTCACTTTTTATGTCTCTCCCTCCTCTATATCTTTCATATTTCTCTATATATATCTCTCAATCTCCTGTCTATTTTTCATATCTCTTATATATCCCTACTATCTCTTTCCTCTATCTCTATATTCACAATTGTTGTTCTTGTTTTTCTTAAAAAAAGCGACATATCGTCATTTTTATTCTCTCAATATTAGATGCAAACGGCGCCAACTCTTCTCTTTTCTCTATTCTTGTTCTATTTTACTTATTTATTTTTGTTTTCTTTTTTGTTATCTTTTATTTATTTATTTCTTCTATTCTTGTTTTATTCCTTCTTTTATTTATTTATTATTTTTTCTGTTTTCTTATTTTACTTTTTCCCATTTTTCTTCTATTTTTTTGTTATTTTTCTATTTTTTATCTCTAATCTTCTGTTTCTTATTTTTAAATTAAATTTGAAATTTGAAAATTTAAGATCTGAATTATTCGCGATTGGACAGCTGTCAAAAGCTGTAAGTTCTGCAACAGTTGCCATGCTGTAGAACGTATAGCGTTTTTTTTTACTTTTTTATTTGACTTTTATCACCGATTATTAGTAAAAAACGGGTGATAAAAGTCAATGTATTGTCACCGGTTGCTAATACTTTTAGTACTCATTTTACTATGCCGGAAGAAAAAACCGAAAATAAGATCAATTATTGAGGTAGTGAATACAAAGACTTGTTTTATATAAAGACTTTCAAGTTGTAGAATGCAATATAGATTAAACTCCAACATAGAGACATATCACAAATGAGAATCAATGAGTTAAGGGAAGGAAGACATACACAAATGACATATTTACGAGAGAAAGGAGAACCGAGAGAAATGGAGAGAAACGAGAAGAGAGAGATGAAGGGGACGAGGCAGAACGAGCATGATGACGCGAGGACAGAGGCGGGACAAGCATGATGAGCGGAGGCAGGAGGAGTCAGATCAAGCGAGATCAAGCGAGACGAGCGGGACAAGCGAATTTTTTTGTTATGTAGTAAAAGCACGTAAGAGGACTACTCTTTTAATTTTGTCTTAGATAACGGAACAGTAGTCTGTCATAATTGGACTCTAGCCATCCCCTGTTCAAACTAATATTGTTAAATTAAATAAGAAAATTTCTATTCTAAAGCCTGTAACAATGATAATTTAGTTTATATTTAGTACTTTCAAATTGTTTAAAAAATGTCTATTACTGTTTATGACAATAGAGGATAATCTTTATTGAAAATACTCCTCATTTCGTAATTCATATAGGAAGGAGACTCTGAATTTGTTGGCAATATTTTTGTTTGTTTGTTTGTAGGATAACGGCATAAGATCACAAATAAAGTTTGAATTGTTTTCTGACGTCATAGAAATAATCTTTGATTTTTTTTTCTTTATATATATTTCTAGTTAATTAATTAATTAATTAATTGTGTGCATTGCCAATAATAAGAAGATGCGTTTGACATACAAAGGGAAAATTGTTCAGCAATTAATCGTTATAAAACACATAAATCGAATTTCAAGCGAATAATTTATGTTACACAATTTTGGAGACACGTTATACTATTGAAGAAAGAATAAATAAAAATTTAAATGTTTGAATTAACGATATATTTTGCAATCTCAAATTGAGATATGAACCTATATATTATTTGTATTCTGTTAAAAAAAAATGAAAACATTTAAATATTGTTTGAATTGAAATAGCACAGTGACTATTCTTTGTAGTTTATGTTTGTAAAGCATTAATCATAAAAATAATTTAAGAGAAGGATTATATGATTGGCTTGGATTGATACAAATCCGACCCGGGAAGGATTGATAGTTTGATACAAATCCATTCCTGTAATCTAATGGTTCAGATACGGATAAATTTCTCAAAGCGCTACCCAGTTTGACGAAAAATGCAAAATCTATCAAAAAAAACTGTGATAAGTTATTGTATCTTTTACCATTTGGTCCCTCTAAATTTTTGAAATACAAAATGAAAAATAGGACCTTTTTTCGTTTCTGTTTCTGTGAAATGATACTGTGAAGATTCCAATAAAGCAAAGAGGAAAACAGTGAGCAGTGATGAAGCAGCTTATCGATATCATATATATCAAGCAAAGAAGGAATGAAACTGGAGATTGATTATGTTGTAGTTATCAGCTTTACATTCTCAAATTAGAAGTTGTAACAGCTAGCTTGAATATTGTAGATGTTAGTTAATCTGAGTCTGAGATGAATTGACTTATTGAACACATACTGACATACACAAATACACAATATCAATCTCAGTTCGTTATTTCATTTTTTCATATAATTGTTTGATACATCACGTTAGCAGGATGATGGTAAATAAATAAGAAAATAAAAAAAATCACACAGCTAGCCTACATATCTAACTGATGCGTATATACAAAATTACCATTTTCTTTCCTTTCCTATATCCAACCTATATCTAAATCTATATAAAACAAGATACAGATCAAAACAAACAAAGGTAAGTGGTAAGAAATAATTGGAGAAACGCCTTCCACTTCAATTAGTTGAAAAATAAAGATTATCCTGAGCCATTAAGGAATAAGTTTAGTAAAGTTCTTGTAAACTTATATCATTGAACATTCATAAATACTACAATGTTGTAACAAAAATAAAACCTTTAGTTGTATACAAAAAGGAGCTGTGTCTGGCATATTAAAAAAATGAGTTGTACATAACATGTACAGTATGAGCTCAGTCTATTAGATACAAAAATTAGCTCTATTAGAATAAATTAGCCGGGCAGCTGCCCAATATAACATTTATATTAAGATATATAGAAGATCTGGATTCATTTTTCATAAAATTAGTTCATTTTCAGATATGAATGCCACCAATATATAGTAGGTGCACAAAATAATGAATAGATTTGTTAGTTACAGCACATATCGACACACACGCATTAACTCATCAGCTCTAAGTTCAATGTTAAGGGCTCGATCACACACAAATACCAGTAAAGTCAGTCTTAAGATCAGTCCTTCACTTCTGATTTACAAAGTGAGCAAAGAATCTCAGTGCGGTTCCACTTCCTCGACTCGAGCCACACCAAGTACTGTTATTTACTTGCAACTGTTAAGACTATAGCGAAGAGTGAACTGTTGATTGACAAATGCTTTATTTTCTCCCATTTCTTCTCATCTTAATTAATTAGGAATATTTCACTGGACAAATGAAGAACAATATCCATTTATATGAATCATTCTATACAAAAACAAGCTATATATATACATTGTTATATTATGTCAGATGTGTTTTTTCTTTTCATTCCTGGAAATAGAATAAAAAATTAATTTCCAAACTATTTAATCCAATTTAGTTATCCATCTATTCACGGGATTGTGATGTTGAGGTTTCCCCTTCAGCAAAGAGACTCTCATGAAGCATCTTTTCTATCTCTTCTGGGGTATACTTTCTGTACTTTCTCTTGGTCTTGGATTTCACTAATCTACACCTGTATATTAAATTATAACCAATATATATAACATTAGCAATGGTGTCAATGTATGAAACTTAATTTATGGAAAAAGTATGAGATGCCAAGAAATGGAAATCTCAGATATGTAATTTGTACACTTTAACTAACTAGCACACAATGAAGAACATGTAGTAAGCTTCTACAAACATAACTTCCCCATTTTAGATTAACGCTTCTGTGTATTTCTTTATTTCTTTCTATCTTTCTTTTCCTTTTCTAAGGAAAAATAATATGACTATTTGCAAAATTGGAATCCTACCACCAAAAAAAGTTCTGCTGAAGCTTTATATATATAGTTTCAATACCCGAATTGCTCCAAGAATGTTCTGTAAGCAGACACTACAGTTTCGGCAACAGAAAGGCGGAGAGATTCACGAAGCTCAGGATCATGCACTTTCCATAGGCGCTGCTTCTGAAGCTGCTCCTCATATTGTGCGTTGAAGTTTTTGAACCTGCAAAATAACAAAATTTATACTCAATTCTCTTGCCAAAAGAAAGTAGGCTCTGTACTTCTGTTTATTAACATAATTCATGTGATCTGATAATGACCACCATTGGAACTGCCAAACCAATAACTTACCTTACAACAAATACATGTTCAAAAGTTAAAACTTAAACTTACTTCTTTTTTACTTCATCTTCTGTATCAATAAGAATTGGATGGCTTGATCCTGCAGGTGGAATTAACAAGAAGCTTTCTTTTGATATGCTATCCAACACCTACACATGTATATTATATCTGGTTTTCAGTGGTCTCGAAATATTTTTTTTATCTAGCATCATAAACATAAAGTTAAATATTCTAGTCCCTGGAAACTGCAATTCTTATTGTCATCATCCTGTCCACAATTTTCATCAACAGGTTCGGCCAAATCAAATGTGCGATGCAATTTTTTGTCGGTTTCCTAGTCCTGAACAGATGCAATTCTTTCAAATTTGTCGATCAGAGCATAAAAATGTTATATTGTAGGGAACCTTTATGTACTTTACCGACAAACAGCTCATTATTACATTCCTATCACTAAAAGCCTGAGTACATGTAAAGGCTGTTCCCCTGGTAACTGTGAAATATATCCATTTTCCTATTCTTCATAACATGTAAATACAACACTTGCAAAGTTCCTCTAGACGAGCAAGACAAAAGCTTTTGATTTTAATATTGATGTTGGCAATAGGAGAATATGCTGTACTTCTATTATTCCAAGTTTCAATTAATTATATATATAATGAGATATTTAATATCTCTGTACAAACGTAACATTTGAATTTTTCTGGAGGAATACATGACAAGTTTCCTAGAAAGTACTTATAAAGAAGAGCAAGACCTTTTTCCAAGAAGCTTTTCTATATAGGTCTGCCATCAGTTCTATAGTTTTCCTTTGTTCAGATATCCAATCTTCTCCAGGCACTTCCTTTGCTCCCTCAATTCTAAAAGAAAGTACAAAATTAATGCAACAAAAGAAATATATGAATGCTTTATGCTTATGCCCCAGGATTTTGAGCTTTTCAGTATTCCTTTTAATATACTTGAGTGTTTATTTTTTCCCCATTTACCAAAAGAAGAAGAATTTGTTTGAACTACGAAATTGTTTATTTGAATTTTATTAAAAGAAAACTCATTTACTCTTCCACTGAAGTGACCATGTAGCGGATATTGTTCATCAGGAAAAGGTCGGATTGACCCGGCTCTGTACACTGTTTGGATATTTCTTCCAACTTGCTTTTAAGAGCTTGCAATATCTTCAAAATTGAGGGTGCAAACTGCAAATATTCCTCTTGATCTTCTGGCTTGAAATTTACAAGAAGATGGTTCAAAATATCCTGATAACTGCCAAGAAGTAGTTTTTATGCAAGCCAATGTTACAACTAAGTTAAAAAAATTGTACTGTCCAAATGAAAATTTATTTAGACCTTGATAATTACAATCTTTCTTGAGTAATTTTCACTTACATGAGAAAACCCTTGAGGTATTCCATGATGTAAGACGAGAAGGGATGAACACCTCCATTGGCCGTGGGCTTAGAGTCTTTCTTCGCCACCAGCTCCGGAAATCCTAAATATATCTCGATTGAAGTTTCAGCCAGCCAGTCCCTCAGGCTCACCATTGGTTGCAACATTATGCTTTCTGGTTTAATTGCAAGCATTTCCTCCATCTGAATTTGTCATATATTTTTTTTATTAATGAGACCTATTAAGAAATATAGACCCAACAAGTATGTAGAAATGATATGGGTTTTAATTTTGTTTTTTGTTTATTGTTCTAGTTTTCTTTGTATCTATATTTCTCAGTTAGGATTAGGCTATATTTTTAACAAATGGTATCAAATTTTGGATCATCAGTTTTCCACATCAATATTGCTTATTAATTATTCTGTAAACAAAAATATACAATTGCAGTTACAATGTTGAAGTCGAAAATTTCCATAGTTCCTTTGATTTATAATTTTGTTTTTCCTTAATTAACATCAAATCTTGAACTTATAGAAAACATTTACATTTTATTCAAGAATGCTTTGATTTAGTAAACTTTACCTCTGATGTGAGATCCAACATTGCATAATACAAATTAAGTAGCACAAATAATTTGTCAGGAGACTTTTCGATCTGTTTAATAACCACCTCCCCAAATCTTAGAAGCTTTGCCAGACTACTTGAGGTAACTTCCACAAAACATCGGTCCAATGAAGATTTCTCAATTCTTTTGAGGACCTGATTGCATAAGTCTCGCTCTCCAGCAAATAGCGACTTAACCTTTTAATTTTTATTTTATGGATATACAAATGTCATATATACAGAAAAAAGAATATAAATATATAATGTTAAAGTTCAAATGTAAAACCCTCAAATTGATACATGTGCACCCAACAAAACCTTTTAATATTCATCTCTAGAATAGCATACCATACTTTTCTCTGGGCGCACATGCATGGAATTAAGGTCATTTAGATTTCAAGAGGAGTCAATGGCATGCACCTCACATAAATGCAAATTGCATACTAATTAAGTAAATTTGTAGAGAAGTTAATTTAGCAAACTTACACTAATAAGCATCAGTTTAATCCACTCATGAATTTGAGTTTCTATATCCTCTGATTGTATATTTTCGACTCCCAAGTGATTTAGACTCAGCTCTAGAGCATTTGCGCGTGCATCTCTGTTCAAAAGACAACCAGAGGGGGAAAGCAAAATCATAAAACTGAGAGGGTCGACGTACACAGTACAAAGAACATGAATTGAAACTATGTCCCTGGCGATTTTGGCTCAATTGAAATTGGAAAAAAAAAATATATAATACCTATATATTTTTATGCACCGTGTCTCGCGCCCGAAAAGAACCAGTTTGGCGACCAGATTGTCCAGGAGAGGTATGTCTTGGGGGCTGATAAGTGTTGGCACTTTAAACACCATCGCCGATTCATCACACAGGCTCGTTGGATCCACCGGTTTGCTGACAAAATAAATTAGACAAGTTCAAGCAAATACTTGACAGTTGTGACAAATCTACTGGCAAGCTTAATGGGTGCTTTCTAGTATTCTACTCATATAAAATGATCACAATTAATATCAAACAAACGGTTTCCATTTCTGACAAGTAAAACTTAACATCCATTAATGGTAGTCCATCTTAATGGAAAAAGGAGAGAGAGCAAGTAGTTGTCTTTTTGAAATCGGTCATTTGCAAAATAAGATTAATAATAACCTGACATCAGTCAACATCTTTTTGAAATCAGTTTCTGCCTTTCTAGTTGCATCAGCACGCACACTTTTTGCACGAATTGCGCTTTCATTTGCTGCTGTAGAAATATTGTGGGAATTGAAGAACTCTGTGCTCTTTTCCAGTTGATCCAATGCTGCTAAAAATCCTTTCAAATTGTCACTTGGCCCTTCAGATATCACTTTCTCCGCCTGATTCAACATGATGAGTTAATGACAGAATAAACAAAAAGGATTAACCTTTTGAAATATCATCGAAGCCACAAAAAGAAAGCAAATAGAGTGTTGTTCCTGCACTCCATCTAATCTTTTTTTAATAAATGATACATGAAACTACCAATTTTTCTATCACTGTATAATGAGCACAATTGGTGAAAGTGAGATAATTTGAGTGTTCTGATCCAGTTTGTGTATATCAGATACATATTTATCACTTCTTGGTCTACATAATATTCTCATATTTGGAGGGGTAAAATGATTTAGCGGCTAATTAATCAAGAAAAATTAATATTAGTTACCACTGCAATACGATCAAAATGGTCGACTAGGACTTCTGTCTTCCTCAAAGTATTGCTTAAATTCTCATGACAATCCTTAGCCTCCTGTGATTTACAAATTTGCATTGAAATTTAATAAATTTATGAAAGGAACAAATAGATGTGACATGCAGCTATAATATCAGAAAATCCATTAAGGTGTGAATTGGAACTTCTTTCTAGTGAATTCAACCATTCAAGATTCTTTCTTTAAATACTTATTATCTTTTCCAGTGTAAAAACACTAGAAATAAAATAACAGAGCAAAACGTTCATATATTCTTCAAAAAGTTACCACTAAAAAAGAAACAAAGGAAAACTTTACGATGCACTATGAGAGCATGCAAATCACAAATGTACCTTGCCATTTGATAGTTTAGGTATTGCTTCTAAGTTTTAATTGTGACCAGAAGGTACTTAATTTTCAAAAGAAAAGAAAAGAACAAATCTTTAACTTTCGATTTTACTTGTACCAGAAAAGGAAGCATATCAGTAACTATGCCTGAGCCACGGCGACTAAACGAACTAAAAGACGACTCCGTTTTCTCACGTACTACCTCGATCTTCTCCAGTGCTTCTCTCAAGCGCTCAGCTCGCTGCCTTAATTTATTCTCCATTTTTTTTTTACAAGCACAAGCAGATAAGAAAGAAAGAGAGAGCGAGAAAGGAATGAATGAAGGGAATGAGATGGCATTCTTCTTCTTCTTCGTCTTCTTATATTATAGTACTAGTACATGGGTTTAAGTTCTATGGGTTTTTCGACTGGACGTTTCTTGTTTTTCTTTTCTTTACCGTCTTTTTTTTTTCCTTATTCCAGTGGAAAAAAACTGTTTCTCTTTTTAGAAAATTTTCATAGAGTGTCGTAGCACAAATTTTTTCAATAAATAGAGTCAATAACACTATAAAAATTTTACAGAAGGCCAATAGTGCAAGTATTACTTGCACTCTTAAAAAATTTCAATTTTTTTCAACTTTCGTGCATTTCTTTTAAAATTGCAGTACCAATTTTAGGAGCAAGTATTACTTACGTCCTTGATCTGAACTTAAGAGCGCAAGTATTAGTTGTGCTATTGATCCACTGTCATATTTTTAGAAAGCAATTGATCTTATCTGTAAAAAAGTTGATTCTTTAACTCTTTATGCAAAAATTCCTCATTTTTATAGTACATGAGACTGCATCAACATTGGTTTTCGCAACAACATATTTTAAGTTTCAAAATACAAACTATCAATTCGAACCGTTGAAAATAATATTTATATTATAATCTATATATTAACAAAAAAAATATTTTTTAGATTTTTATTATTTTATCGAATGAGTGAAAAATACATTAAATTAGAGAAATTTGTAATCGTTAGATCAACATATTTTACATTCATCCGATAAAATAGTAAAAAATTCTCTAAATGCAAATTATGTTCTATATGTAAATTTTAGTATGAACAATATTTTCAATGATTCTGATTAGTCGTTTGTATTTTGAAATTTGAAATATGTAATCGCAAACATCATATTTTTTACTCATTATATTATATTATATTGTTAATTATATTATAAAGTATTAATAAATAGTAATGTCTAGTCCGGTGAGTCAAATTTCAGTGTTTTTGTAATGACTAAAATATCTGTATAACCAATTTATTAAGGAAAAAACTTGGGTACTCTAAAAGATCGGTAGACTGGGTATTCTAGTTTATCTGAGTCGTTCAATTCATCGAGATCGGTGAAAATTAATTTTTTGAAAAACACATCAAAAGTTAAAGTAAATCACTTTTCACCGATCTCGGTAAATTGAACGACTCAAATGAACTAGAGTACTCAGTGTACCGATATTTTAGAGTACCCAATTTTTTGTTATTTTTTAATAATGCAACAATCTTTTCCACTTCATTCAGAATATTATTTTCATTGTGCACGCAAAAACTTTCGCACCATTTCATGAAATATTCTACTTATAAATATAAATACTTCCACAAAAGTGAGTTCGCTTAATTGGACTTGGGATGTATATCTGCTGGGCTAAGGTTAGAATCCTGCCAGCGAAAATGGAATTTGAAGGAATTTAGCTTAGATACTGGATTATGCTGTGCAGTGAGCCAGTGACTATGCTATCAAATAGACAATTAAAAATAATAAAATTTTGATATTCTCAAGATTTTGATATGTTGATTATATTGGTTGGTTTAGATGAGCTAGTGGACTTAAAAGAACAACAATTTTACCATTAGTTATAATATGAAATGATAAGTTTAATATAGAAGTACTGAGATGACATCATAAAAAAAGAGGTGGTATTAGTTTACGCTGTTGTTTAAAACCGTGATACACTGATACTCTGTCGTTTAAAACCTCCGCATAAATTTCTCATACTATTTATTAATTAATTGTCTCACACGACTACTACGACGACTAGCCATGGAACCTCCGCCTCCACCTCCGCCTCCGCCTCTGCCTCCGCCTCCGACGAAGGACTCCGACCCGACCACTAGCCATGGAACCTCTCCCTCCGCCTCAGTACCCGTTCCTACGGAGAACCATCCTGATTGGGAGCCTGATCAGCCTCTGACCAGAGCTTACTGGGGAGCCTCAGCCTCTGATCTTAGCCCCACTCGACCTCCGCCTCCGCCTCCATTTTCACCTCTGCCTCTGTCGCCCGACTCAGAGTCAGACCCGTTTCTACAAGAGCTCTTGTACTATCAAGACTGGGATCAAGAAATGGACATGGATGCCAATGCTGATGCACTACAACTACAACAAGATGCTGATGCCGATGCACTACAACTACAAGACCATGCTGATGCTGATGCTGATGAACTACAACTACAAGAAGAAGTTGCTGCACTACTACAAGATGCTAATGCACTACTACAAGATGCTGACCTTTTAGATCTCGTTTTTCTTGTCCTACGAGAAGAGGTTGACATCGAAGAGATTCTTGCGCAGCAAGGCATACATGAAGGCCACCCTGTTTGGGACATCTGGCTGCCACACGTGGAGGCCCACCGTGCTCTCAGAGCCGCTGTACCAGCTGTGGTAGAACGCCTCCACAATATTACAGTCGACGCAAGCTTCCTGGAAGATGAAAATACTAGGGATTTAGAGTGTGCTGTTTGTAGAGAAAAGTTCGTCGAAGAGGAATCACTGAAAAGATTGGATTGCTTCCATTACTACCATGCAACTTGCATATTGCAATGGCTTGAGATTAGAAACACTTGTCCCGTGTGCCGACATATATTGCCAAGGGAAATTCAGCCTTGATTATGGTTTCTTTTTCTTTTCTTGTATGAAAACATTAATTTTAGGTATTCTGGTCTTTTTGTATATAAACAAATCCGGTATCTTCTCTAGGTTTGATTCTTGATTTGGTTCTTTTTGAGGATTTTAGTTCATTGTGGCAGAATTTTAAAATGTCTTATTTGATTCAAGTTTAATTCAAATTGATTTTCTCATCTCATCTTATTATTATTATTATTATTATTTTATTATTATTCATTATTTTTATAGAAATTCATTTCCACTTCATTTCGATTTGTTCGGGACTAAAAACTTAATAATAAGTATACATAAACCCTTTCAGATAAAATAATTAAAGAAAAGAACATTACTGAAAATATAAAAAAGTGATAAAATTTTACTATTATTTACACGTGGGCAATTAAGGTGATCAGTGAACTGCGAACTTCACTGGATTTCTCCAGTGTTCTGTGTGTAGCGTAGGAGAAGAGAACGGTCAGTTATGGCCGGAAAATTTTCATAGAGGACCAAGCAGCAAAGAATTTCAACAGATAGGGTCAGAGGCACTCTAATAATTGCACAGAGGGCCAAGGGCGCGACTATTAGTCGCGCCCCTAAGAGATTCGATTTATTTTGCTGAATTCAAGACAGTTTGCAGTGCATTAACGAACTGTGGGCCCTACATGTCAGGGGCCATGACATTCTGTGGCATTTTTTTTTTCTATTTATACACATTTTATTAATTATATTAAAATAGTAATTTTAAATGCACTTATTATATTTATTATTAATAGATGTGATAATATATTAAATATAAATATATTAAATAGATATGATAATATATTAAATATAATGAGCATGGCTAAAATAATATGCATAGTACACCACATTTTGTACTATGCATATAGATATAGGTCATTAAATTGAGATTTAAGTTGCTCAATAAATTCTTCATATGAAAATATTGTAGGAAATCAAATTTCGTGATTTTTAGAACTTTCTAGCTATTTTTTAAATATTTTTTAAAAACAGTCCAGATTTAATACTACAAAGTGTCATTTCTGGGCTGTTTTTAAAAAATATTTAAAAAATAGCAAGAAAGATCTAAAAATCACGAAATTTTATTTCCTACAAGATTTTGATATGAATAATTTATTGAGCAACTTAAATATAAATTTAATGACCAAATTAAATACAAATGAGCGCATAGTACGTTATGTGGTGTACTATGCATATTATTTTAGCCATGCTCTAAATATAATTATTATATATTTAATATAAGTAATGATATATTTAATTAAGTAATAATATATTTAATATAAGTAATGATATATTTAATATAAGCAATGATATATTTAATATCAGTAATAATATATTTAATAGAATTAATAAATAGAAGAACTAATATATTAAAAATATTATTGCATTATTAAATATTAAAAATATTAAATATATTAAACTTAGTTATTAAATTAATAAATATATTAAAAATATTATTACATTATTAACATATATTAAAAATATTATTAAACATAGCTGAAGAACTAATATATTAAAAATATTATTACATTAATAAATATATTATTACAAACAAATAGTTATTAAATATAATTATTATAAGTAGTAATAAATATTTAAATATTTTGTGAAATTATTTATTAAAATATTATTTATAAATAGAAGTAATAATAGTATTTATAATATATGGAATATAGTTATTATAAATAGAGGTAATAAATATATTATTGCATGTTCAATTATTGTTGGTTATTATTGTTTGTCCAAATTGATATAAAATTGGTATTGTACCAATTTCGACAAATAAATTAGTTATTAATTGAATATATGTTAATATATGTGATAATATAGTAATGGCAAGAAACTTGGGTAGAGGTGGTAGAGCACTACGACTAGTTGGGTCAGTTGGTGGGTGGCGAGCAAGCGAGTCAGATGCCCGAGGCGCCGCTCTTTCACCCTCCTTACTCACATCTATCACAGAGCGGAGTATGGGAACCCGGCCAAGGATCCGGAGCCGCCCAACCGGAACCAAATGTTGAGCGTGCAGCCGAGTACGTGTTTGGCTCTTCGAGCCAAGCACGCAACCCTGATGATGAAGACGAGGACATCATTCCTTTACGGCGCACTACTAGGACGGCTCGAGCGCCTAGTGCTTATACACCTTCGGCTTATGATACACGTGGCCGCGGTCGGGGTCGTCGGGGCAGGGGGGTTGATATTAGATCGATGTATGTTTGATGTATGTTTTATGTTTGTGCTATTTTGAGACTAGTTCATAACTTGTTTAATTAGATCGATGTTGAAAACTTGTTTAATTACTTGTTATGTTGCTTGTTTAATTATATATCGATGTTGAAAACTTGTTACGTGCCTTGTAATGCATTTTGAAAAATGAAAATTAAACAAAAAAAGTTTGTTTCAAACACTTGTTTCAAACTTAATTAGATCGATGTTAGAATTTTGAGTGTTAAAATTTGTTGCAAAATGTAATTTAATTTGGAAAATGAAAATTAAACAAAAAACAAGCTAACACAATAAAATTTGTTGCAAAATGTTTCAACATAGGGGGCGCATGTATTAATCGCGCCCCTAAGTGCTGAACAGAACAAAAGCTCTCTGGAATTGTTTCAGCACTAAGGGGCGCGATTAATACATGCGCCCCTAATTAAATACGAAAAATGGTAGGCAGGGGGGTTCGAACCTATGCCCTCACACAAACTCAGCGCCTCTGTTCAAACCCCCTACCACTGGACCATTTGTATTTCTCGAAATATTTGCAACATCTTTATTATTAATAGGGTACCAAACCTTTCTACTTATAATAAAAAAACACTTTAATCTATTATTATTTCTATTTTTATTAATTACTAACTAAATATTTATAATAACTAAGTTAAATATATTTAATAAATTCTATTTATTACTTCTTACATTTTTATTTGTAATAATATATTTATTAATGTAATAATATTTTTAATATATTAGTTCTTCTATTTATTAATTCTATTAAATATATTTACTTATACTTAATAAAGATATTATTACTTAATTAAATATATCATTACTTAATTAAATATATCATTACTTATATTAAATATATCATTACTTAATTAAATATCATTAAATATATTATTACTTATATTAAATATATCATTACTTATATTAAATATATAATAATTATTTAATATATTATCACATCTATTAATAATAAATATAATAAGTGCATTTAAAATTACTATTTTAATATAATTATTCATAGAAAAAAATGCCACAGAATGTCAAGGGCGCATGTATTAGTCGCGTCATTGACCCTCTGTGCAATTATTAGGGTGCCTCTGGTCCTATCTGTTGAAATTCTTTGCTGCTTGGCCCTCTATGAAAATTTTCCGTTATGGCCTTATGGGTAGGGTACAGTTATAAGTTATAACCGGATACGATTGTATGTTATCCGTTGGATACTTGGATTGGGAATTTGGGATAACGCCATAACGGGTTTGGATTCGCCGCGTAAGTGCGGCAAACCTTGAAATTGAAATTGAATTTTTTTTTTTTTGTTTTTAGATGAAGCCCGTAGGCATTAATAAAAGATAATATTACATTGTAGATGGTCTGCAATCTTTGCCAAAATAAAAAACTAATCCTAGTTCCTACTGGTGCGTACTTCACCTTCATTTTAATGACAACACCTATAGCAGAAAAAACAGAGAACTTTGCCTCTCTTGGTTGTAACTCTAAATATGTGCCTTGGTGTCTGCTTGGTGTCAACCATGTGTCAATTGAAATGAAGTGTCATTGGGAAGCTGTTATTCTGTCGCGCAGCACCGACGGACCGTCTAAATTTTTTGTGCTGTAAAATACGAACGTCTCAAATTTGATTTAGGAGTTCTAATATTATAAAGTTTAGCTTGCATGAATCTCAATGCAAATCAAAGACTAGAACTGATGACTGGTGATATTATATATATAGGAAAAAATTACGATGCTCGTATTTTGTCCCTGAGATGCTCAAAAAAATAGAGGTTCTAAAGTCAAAGCATGAGTCAAGTGCATCGTAACAACAGAGAAATTGGAAGACAAAACACGAGACACTGTATTAACGTTCATATATATATATATATATATATATATAGAGCATGGCTAAAATAATATGCATAGTACACCCTATAACGTACTATGCGCCCATTTGTATGTAATTTGGTCATTAAATTGAGATTTAAGTTGCTCAATAAATTCTTCATATCAAAATCTTGTAGGAAATAAAATTTCGCGATTTTTAGATATTTTTTAAAACAGCCCAGAAATGACACTTTTGTAGTATTAAATCTGGACTGTTTTTAAAAAATATTTAAAAAATAGCTAGAAAGCTCCAAAAATCACGAAATTTAATTTCCTACAATATTTTCATATGAAGAATTTATGGAACAACTTAAATCTCAATTTAATGATCTATATCTATATACATAGTACAAAATAGAGTGTACTATGCATATTATTTTAGTCATGCTCTATATATATATTAATATATTATACTTCATTAGTTAGCGAACAAGGCAATCCAACTCATCCTAAATTTCTCGTACTATTTATTGTCTCAGTCTCTCAGACCACTACGACTAGCCATGGAAAATCCGCTTCCGCCTCCGCCTCCCCCTCCGCCTTCCTCTCCGCCTCCGCCTTGGAAGCACGACAACGACCCGCTTGTACCCGATTCTATGGAGACAGCTCCATCAAACGATCAAGACTCGAATCAAGAAATGGACACGGATGATGATCCGCCTCAGTCTCAGTCTCCGCCACACGATTCCTACTCAGCCTCAGTCTTCGCCTCCTCCGCCTCAGTACCTGTTCCTATGGAGAACCATCCTGATTGGGAGCCTCGACCTCTGATCAGCGGTTATTGGGGAGCCTCAGCCTCTGATCTTAGCCTCCGTACACCCACTCGACCTCCGCTTCCACCTCGGTTGTCACCTCTGCCTCCATCGCCCGACTCAGAGTCAGACCCGTTTCTACAAGATCCCATGTACTATCAAGACTGGGATCAAGAAATAGACACGGATGCCGATGCACTACAACAACGAGAAGATGCTTACTATGCACTACTAGAAGATGTTAATGCACTACTAGAAGATACTGACGAAGTACTAGATGATGCTGATCTTTTCGATTTAGATTTTATTTTTCATGTCCTACAAGAAGATCCCAGTGCACTAGAAGACATTGACGTGGAAGAGATTCTTGCCGAGCAAGGCATATCTGAAGGCCATCCTGATTGGGATATCTGGCGGCCACATGTGGAGGCCCACCATGCTCTCAGAGCTGCTGTACCAGCTGTGATAGAACGCCTCCACAATATAACTGTCGACGCAAGCTTCCTGGAAGATGAAAATACTAGGGATTTAGAGTGTGCTGTTTGTAGAGAAAAGTTCGTCGAAGAGGAATCACTGAAAAGATTGGATTGCTTCCATTACTACCATGCAACTTGCATATTGCAATGGCTTGAGATTAGAAACACTTGTCCCGTGTGCCGATATCAATTGCCAAGGGAAATTCAGCCTTGATTTTGGTTTCTTTTACTTTTCTTGTATGAAAACTTCAATTTTAGGTATTCTGATCTTTTTTGTATATAAACAAATCCGGTATCTTCTCTAGGTCTGATTCTTGATTTGGTTCTTTTTGAGGATTTTAGATGGTTGTTTCAAGTTAAATTTAGTGCAATGTGGCAGAATATTAAAATGTCTTACTTGATTCAAGTTTAATTCAATTGGATTTTTCTCATTCTCAGCTGAATTGTAGTTTGAGAATTACCTTAATTAATTAGCTAGCTAGCTAGCTACTGGGAACTTGAATTCCCTGAAATATTCTTTTCCTAAGAATAAACAAATATTTAGCAAAAATTCTGAATTAGAGATGCACCAACAACTGCTTATAGGATCCATAACAGTTGTGTTGTTGCGTGTTCTGTTCAAAGGCAGTTCAGTTGAAAGGAAAATTTAGATGCATGTATTTACATGTATCCTTTAGATACAGGTAGACATATAGGAGCATTATTATGTACCAAGAGTACTAAATTAGTGAATTGTTGAATACCATAAATAAGGTACCGTTGTTTCTTGGTATAGTTATCCAATACACAATTTCTATGTCAACTACATGCCCTTATTCAAATTCTTTTGTAAATGGTGTCGTCTATGGTTTTGCTTATCAGAAACTCAGTGCCACTGTATTTGATTTATGTCTTTTGGCAAGTGAATAGCTGATAGAAATGTCTGTCGCTGTTTCAGAGCTGATTTGTTGGTTGGCATGAGCGCATCAGTCAGGGCAGCAAAGAGAACTTTTTTTTCCCCTTCTCCCTAACTGAGTTCTAACTATAGATGTTGTGGCTATTTTGTTTTAAAAACCCAAACAAGACATTATATTTCTGAAAACAACAGCTAGAGATTAACAGTGAGTGAAGAATGTCAGTGTGTATACTAATTTATGCTACTTTTGCCTAACAGTCGAATAATTCTTGTGATTTTGTAGTCATAATTAACCTTGCTTATTTGAAGTGAATCAGTAATTATGCTGTAAAATTATAATCAGTCTTGCAGAATATGAGATACTGTCATATATAAAATAATTTTGCTTAAAGTTAAATCTACATTCCTATTCATAACCTTCAAGGAAATTTCACATATATACAAATCTATTTATTAACAATTTTAATTGTTGGATTAAGTAATAATAATTCGACCGTTAGTTATAATATGAAATGGTATTATCATAAAAAAAAGTGGCAGGAATTTACCTAATATAAAAGTGACGCTGTTGCCTAAAACCGTTCAGATCCTTTTACTAGGGTCAGAGGCAGCGTAGAAAATAATATTCTAATTGCCCTTTTTTAACATAAAAATAAAATTGTTCTTTTTCAGATAGAAAAATAAATTGTGTTCAGCTGGAAATATTTAAGTGTTTTATTTAATTGGACCAAAATTGTTTTGTACAACAGGTTTTCCTAGTTGTACAAAAGAATTGAAAGAACCGCAATATACATTTATTTATATGCATCATTGTATAACAAAACAAACTATTTACATTATTATACGGTAGATGTGTTTTTCTTTATATTCCAGGAAAAAGATTGTAAAGTTCCCAAAATATTAAATTTGATTGCTTTTAGCATGTCGGATGAAAATAACTTGGTTATCTATCCACAGTATTGTCAGGGGCAGTGGAGAGGATTGCTTTCTCCCAACGAGTTTCCCCTTCAGCAAAGAGATTTCCTAGAAGCATCCTTTCTATCTCTTCTGGGGTATACTTTATGCACTTGATCTTGGATATCTCTACTAAAGGCCTGTATATAACCAATATAACATTAGCAGGGGTGTCAACCTACGAAACTTTATAGGAAAAGTAGTATGAGACGCCAAGGAATAGAAACCTTTTCAGATATATACTTTGTACACTTGGAACTAACTGTACACAATGAAGAACCTGTTGACAACTTCTACTAACATAATAATCTCATTTAGTATTAATAATGTTTCTTTGCATTTCTTTTTCTCTTCTTTTTAATTAGCAGAGGAAAAATATATATGGACAAAATAGATCATTATTGTAAATTTGTAATATACATCAGGCATGTATTTGACTATATATTTGCAAATTCAAATCCTACAAAAAAGAATAAGCTCTGCAAGAGTTTAGTTTCAGTACCCGAACAGTTTCATGAATGATCTGTAAGCAGAAACTACAATTTCAGCAACAGAGAGGCGGAGAGATTCACGTAACTCGGAATCAGGCACTTTCCATCGACACTGCTTCTGATACTGCTCCGCAAATTTTTTGTTGAACCTTCTGAACCTGCAAATAACAAAACTAACTCACTACTCTTACAACAACAACAACAAAGTCTTTAGTCTCAAATAAGCTGGGGTAGGCTAGAAATGAAACACAATCGGAGCAATTGAGTTTCATTTTCATGGGAATGGCTGGTATTTTACCTTGGCTCGCCAAGCCTATCACAACCCTCCTCCTTTCCGTGCTTGGGACCGGCTAGAGTGAAAACAACTAGGCAGAGTTTAACTCACTTCTCTTGGCAAAAAACAATTAATTATTTAACAGGGGTTATGTCTAAAAAAAAGAATTAATGTGACCTGAAATGACCACCACTATCAGGTAATGCCAAAGCAAGAACTTACCATTACAATTTGATGAAAAAATGAATTGCATTTACAAGACATACAAGTTCAAAAGTGTATGTATATTCAAAGTCAGCAATTTAAACTGACCTTTTCATGACAACACCCTTTGTAGCAGTAACAATCAGAGCGTCTTCAACTGAAGACAATAGGCCCTGGCTTGATATAGTATCCACCACCTATGCATACATATTATATGTTGTTTTTAATTTTCTCTAAATATTTCTATCAAGCACCATAAACAAAAAGTTAAATATTCTAGTCCCAGAAACTGCAATTCTTATTGTCCTCTTCTTATCTATAATTACCAAAATTTCGGATACAATTTTCTGTTGATTTCCTTGTCAAGAAAAGAGTGTAATCTTTTAAATTTGTGGATCATAGCATAAAAATGTTATATTGTAGGGAACTTTTATGTACTTTATCGACAAACAGCTCATTCTTATGTTTCTATCCCTCAAAGCCTGAAATATCGTGTAAAGGATGTTTTCCCTAAAAACTATGAATTATCTCCCTTTTCCCTTTCTTCTGAACATGTAAATACAATACTTACATTTAATTTTCTCTAAATGAGCAAGACAAAAGCTTGTTAATTTTAATATACCAGTGTCATGAGTTGTAATTTACTATTCCCAGCTTCAATATATTTAATGAGGTATGTTTAAAGTTTAAACATTAAATTCAAACTTTTCTGGAGGAATATAAGAAAAAGTTCCTAAAAAGAAGTACTTATAAAGAAGAGAGACCTTTTCCCAAGAAGCCTTCTTATATTGGTTTGCATTCACTTGTACAACTCTTCTTTGTTTCTGTATCCAATCTTCTCCAAGCAATTCCCTTGCTGCCTTAGATCTAAAGAAATTTACAAAAATTACAATGCCAGAAGAAAATATATAGAATGCTTCTGTCACAGGATTTGAATGTTTCAGTATTCTTTTTAATAAACTTGAGTGTTTTTTTTTTTCAATTTACCAAAATAAAAAGAATTTGTTTTTACTACCAAGTTGTTTATTTGGATTTTTATGAAAACAAAAAAACTTATTTACTCTTGCACTGAAGTGATCATGTAGCGGACATTGTTCATCAGGAAAAGGTAGGATCGACCCTGATCTACCCAGTATTTTGATTTTTCTTCCATGTTACTTTGAAGAGCCTGCAATATCTGCAGAAATAAGGTTGCAAACTGCAAGCCCTCCTCCTGGCCTCCTGGCTCATATTCTACAAGGACCTGCGTCAACGTATCCTGATAACTGCCAACAAGGTAATGACAATCATTTTAACTAGCAAGTACCCCCAGGTCAACAAACATCAATAACCATTTTGACTAGAATTCATAGTTTGATAGAAGTTAATAAGAATGGCGTTGCAAAATTATAGTTTGTTTCAAAAGCATATGAAAGTTATAAAAACTGAGCTCTATTTTCTTAAATGGTGAATGGTAAAGGAAATAAGATGAGGTAAACAAAATTTCTGAAATGATGAAAGTTGAACGGGTTATAATAGGAAGAGTGCAGTTACAAGTTCCATATTTCTTGTCCAATTAATAATTATAAGAACCTTGAACACTTTAAGACAACCAAGAGCTTCGAATTTGTTAAAGTGAAAGTTATTATGCATATCCTTGCCCTTTGAGTAATTTTCGCTTACTTGAGAAAAAACTTGAGGTAATTCATGACATAACTAGAGATGGGATGGACGCCTTCATCCGCCATGGGCTCAGAGGTGTCCTTCACTACCATCTCCTGAAATCCTAAAAATATCTTGGTTGTATCTGCACCAAGCCGTTTCCTCAGGTCCTCCATTGGCTGCAACACTCTGCTGGCTTTACTTGCAAACATTGCCTCCATCTGGGTATGTCATAGTTTTCTATTTATTAATTACAATTTTCAACTATATAGACGACAATTATGTAGAGCTAGTATTGGGCTTTAATTTATTATTATTTTTGTTTCTTGTCGTAATTTCCTATACAACTGTATTTCCCAGTTAGGATTAGGCTTTATATTTTTTACAAATGGTATTATTTTTGGGACCATCAATGTTTTATTCATTGAATGTTAATTATTCTCTGAACAAAAATATTAATTGCAGCAACAAAATTGAAATTGAAAATTGCCATAGTTTTAAATTGGCCTTGAAAAAAATTTAATTTATAGTTCCATTTTTCAATTATTAACATGAGTTCATCAACTTATAGCAAACATAAATATTACTCAAGAACGCTTTGATTAGTAAACTATACCTCTGGTTTGAGTCTGCACAACATCTCATACATATCAAGTAGCACAAATAATTTGCCAGGAGACTTTTCGATTTTTCCAACAACCTCCCCAAAGCTTAGAAGAAGCCTTGACAGACTAATTATGGTTACTTCCACAAAACATTGATCCAGTGAAGATTCCTCAATTCCTTTGAGGACCTGATTGCATAAGTTGCGCTCTCCAGCAAATAGCGACTTAACCTTTTAATTTAAGGATATAACAATGTCATGTATAAAAAGCAAAATCATATAAAGATATAGTATTGAATCCATATGTAAAACATTAAAATTGATTGCATGTGCATCCAACAAAAACTTCAAATGTTCTGTATGCCCCCTCCCAACCCCCACCATCCCAACACCGAGTATCAAGGTCATCTTTAATAACTTGTGTTTAGATTCAAGAGGCGTCAGAAAAAGAAAAGAAGTACATAAATTTATTAACTCATTTAGCCACCTCACATAAATGCAATCGCATACTAATTAATACTTTAGAGGAGCAAATTTAGCGAACTTACAATAATCTGCATCATTTTAATCCACTCACGGATTCCGGTTTCTATATTCTCCGGTTGTATATATACAACTCCCAAGTGATTTAGACTCTGTTGTAGAGTGTTCGTGCGTGCATCTCTGTTCAAAAGACAACCAAGAGGGAAAGCAAAATCATAGAGTTGAGAGGGTTCATATGCAAACAGTACAAATAACATGAATGGAAATTATGTCCCTGGCAATTTATTGACTTGATTAAAATTGAAAATAAATAATACCTATATATGTTGATGCACTGTGTCTGGTGCCCGCCACGAACCAATTTGTTGACCATATTGTGTAGTAGATGTATGTCTTGGCGGCTGATAAGTGTCGGTACTTTGTACACAACCATCTTTTGCTCAGTCCCTGTCTCTAATTCATCAAACAGGCTCGTTGGATCCACCGATTTGCTGACAAAATATACTAGAGAAGTTCAAGTGATACTTGACAGTTGTGAGAAATCTAATGGCAAGCTTTATAACTGTTTATATAGATTCAACTCATATATAATGAACAAAATCAACAATAAATAGACGGTTACCATTTTTGACAAGTAAAATTAACCCCCGATCATGCTACTCTATCCAAAAAAAATAAAAATTATAAAAAATAAATAAAAAAAAGAGAGGGGCACAAATTTTTGCCTTTCTGTACATTTCATACCCTATAAGAAGTTTATGGCCATTTGCAAAATAAGAATAAAAGTAAACCTGAGAGCAGTCAACTTCTTGTTGAATTGAGTTTCTACCATTTTTGTTGCATCAGCAAGCAAACCATTCACACGCAAAAGTGTGCTTTCAGTTGCTGCGTAAGTCTTGTGGGAATTGAAGAACCGTGAACTTTGTTCCAATTGATCCATTGCCTCTAAAAATTGAGTCAAATCCTCACTTGGCCCTTTAGATATTACTTTCTCTGCCTGATTCAACATAAATTAATGACAACATAAACAACAAAGGTTGATTTTTTGAGAGCTCGTGCATATTGGATTGTATAAGTTCAATGTATATGCCTTCAAAATGAGAAATACCACTGATGCCACAGAAAGAGAGCAAATAAAATGTTGTTCCCGTACTCTCCACCTAATATTGTTTAATATGATACATAAAACTATGAAAGAAACAGAAACCACATTTTTTCTCACTATATATTATGCACAATTGGAGAGATGAATAATTAATAATTTGACTATATTCAGATGATATTGAAGGACAACTAGTTAGGTGGCTAATTAGCTAGTTCTATGTTCTAGAACAGTATATCAGATCGATATTTCTCAGTTTTGGTGCACATAATTATTCTCCTATTTAGAGGGGTACAATGATTTAGTCAGGTCCCAAAATAATTTTTATTTAGATAGAAATGAGGGGTTTTGCCACTCAAGTCTAATTCTAATTCGATCTAAAGTCCACCGGATTTCAAATCTGTGTCTCCCACAATAATTGATGAAGAAAAATATTAATTACCTCTTCAACACGATCAAAATGGTTGACGATGTCCTCTACCTTGCTCAAAGTATTGCTTACATTTTCATAACATTTGCTAGCCTCCTGTGATTTAAAATGTTTAGACTAACTTACATAGAATTTAATAAATTTATGGAAGGAGAAAATAGATGTGTCATGTGACCATACAGGTCCACAGCTATAATATCAGAAAATCTGTCTTTTAAAGTGTGAACTGAAACTTCTTTACTGTGAATCCAAGATTCCTTCCTTAATAAATCACAATGTACATGGCCATTTGATAGTTTATAGGAAATGCTTCTAAGTTTAATTGTGGCCAGAAGGTATTTTTCGAAAGAAACGATAAAGAAAAAGAAGAAATAAAAGAAGAAGAAGAAGAAGAAATCTTGAACTTCCGATTTTCCTTTTTACCTGGATGGGACGAATGCCAGTACCAAGGGTTGAGAGGCGGCGCTGTAAGGAACTCACTGCCACCTCCGATTTCTCACCTACATCCCTGCTCTCCTCCAGTAATTCTCTCAAGCGCTCTGTTTGCTCCTTTAACTTCTCCATTTTTCATAAGAAAGAAAGAAGGTATAAAGAAACGAAAAAAGAAGGGAATAAAGGGAGAAGAAATGGCATTCTTCCTCTTCTTATACTAGGGTTTTAGCTTCTACGGGTTTTTCCCCTCTGAAATGTCTTCTTCGAGTTTAACATCTTAACAAGGCTGCCGAAACCAACACCCGTCCATTTTGGAAGAAACGGGGGGCGAACTATGCGTCCGTATCTGCTGTTATTCTCGACGATAACAGGACCCTGTTATACTTTGATCCGACCGCTAGATTTCGACGCTGATGAACGGACGGCTCAGATGGACTGCACGGAGCCCGATGTATTATATATTTTAACCGTTAGATCAAAAATAGACGGTCGGATTTGATGAAAACAGGGCCCTGTTTAGAAAAAGCTGATATGAATTCGGCGAACTATTGTCTTGACTTACTAATGGATGTCTCCAGTAATAAACTGGAGATGTCCTGCGAACACGCATCCATGAACTTTTTCGGATCTTCTTTGGCGATAAGATATACATTGAACTTAAAAGCAGACTGACCCCGAATGATACCATACTAGATATACATGTTTGCGCTCCGCGCAAAAAAGTTAAATTTTGTGTTTCTGTATTACAATAATAAAATTATAATAAACCGTTTAATTAATTTAAAAACAAATGACAGAAAAAAGCTGAAAAGCTATGAACGGCGACAGTCGATGAGACATGAGTATCTTAAAAACTAAAACACTCTTCATTCATGCGGTATGCGTCGATCGCCATGGGTCATGTGACATGCAGTTTGTGTTATACGTCGTGCATCATAGATTATGGGTCATGCGTCATGCGACATGCGTCATGCGGCATGCGGCATGTATCATGCGCCATGCACCATGCGTCATGTGTCTTGTGTCATGTGTCATGTTTTATGCCTCATGCGTTATGCGTTATGCGTATGCACCATGCGCCAAGTGTCATGCATCATGATACATGCGTCAGGCATCATGCGTCTTGCGACACGCGTCATGCGTCATGCGTCACGTCGTCATGCGTCGTGCGTTATGTGTCATGCGACATGCGACATGTGACATGCGTTATGCATCATGCGTTATGAATCATGCGTCATGCGGCTTGTGTCGTGAGTCATGCGTCTTATGTCTTGCGTCATGCGTCATGCATTAAGCGTCATGCGCCATGCGTTATACGTCATGTGTCATGCGATATGTGTTCACTGCATGTTGTTACTTTATTGTCGTATGACGTTAGAATAATGATGCACACGTCATGCTTTGTGCGTCATGAATCATGCATCATGCGTCTTGCCTCATGCGACTTGCGTCTTGCATAATGTTGTTACATTATGCATCATGCATCATACATAACACAAAATCATGCACCATGCGTTGTACGTCTTGCGTCATGCGTCATGCGTCATGCTCCATGACGAATTTAGTGTTATAAAAGCTAATTTAATAATATTACCAACGAATATCCGGATTAATTATATTAATTTGCGTCATGCATCATGGAAACGAATTCAGTGTTACGCGTTCATAAACATTCTCAATTACTAAGGAAAAAGAGTGAAAAATTATAAAAGAAAAACAAATGCAATAACATATTACACTTGATTGAGACTATGCGTCATGTTTTATGCCTCATGCGTTATGCGTCATGTACCATGCGCCAAGTGTCATGCATCATGATACATGCGTCATGCGTCTTGCGTCTTGCGGCACGCGTCATGCAACATGTAGTCATGCGTCATGCGTGATGTGTCATGCGAAATGCGACATGTGACATGCATTATGCATCATGCATCATGTGTCATGCGTCATGCGTCTTGCGGCTTGTGTCGTGAGTCATGCGTCTTGCGTCATGCGTCATGCGTCATGCGTCATTCCTTTAACGTCTTGTGACTTGCAGCGTCACGTGTCATGCGTAATGTACTGTCATGCGTCATGCATTAAGCGTCATGCGCCATGCGTTATACGTCATGGGTCATGCGATATGCGTTCACTGCATGTTGTTACTTTATTATCGTATGACGTTAGAATAATGATGCACACGCCATGCTTTGTGCGCCATGCATCATGCATCATGCGACTTGCGTCATGCGTCATGCGTTTCACGTCGTGCATCATGCATCATGCATCATGCGTCATGCTTCATGCGACATGTGTCATGCGACATGCGTCGAGTATCATGCGCCATGCGCCATGCGTCATGTGTCTTGCGTCATGTGTCATGTTTTATGCCTCATGCGTTATGCGTCATGCACCATGCGCCAAGTGTCATGCATCATGATACATGTGTCATGCGTCATGCGTCATGTCGTCATGCGTACCGTCACGCGTCATGCATTATGCGTAATGCGCCATGCGTTATACGTCATGTGTCATGCGATATGCGTTCAGTGCATGTTGTTGCTTTATTGTCGTATGACATTAGAATAATGATGCACACGTCATGTGTTGTGCGTCATGCGTCATGCGTCATGCATCATGCGTCTTGCGTCATGCGTCATGTGTTTCACGTCGTGCATCATGCATCATGCGTCATGCGACATGTGTCATGCAGCATGCGTCATGTGTCATGGGTCAGGCGCCATGCGTCATGGGCCATTCATCATGCATCATTCACCATGCGTTGTACGTCTTGCGTCATGCGTCATGCTCCATGACGACATGCGTCGTGTGTCATGCGACATGCGACATGTGACATGCGCCATGTGTCTTGTGTCATGTGTCATGTTTTATGTCTCATGCGTTATGCGTCATGCGTCTTGCGTCTTGCGTCTTGCGGCACGCGTCATGCGACATGCGTTATGCATCATGCATCATGCGTCTTGCGTCTTGCGTCTTGCGTCTTGCGTCTTGCGTCTTGCGTCTTGCGTCATGCGTCTTTCGTCATGCGTCATGCGTCATTTCTTTAACGTCTTACGACTTGCAGCGTCATGTGTTATGCGTAATGTACTGTCATGCGTCTTGCGTCATGCGTTATACGTCATATGTCATGCGATATGCGTTCACTGCATGTTGTTGCTTTATTGTCGTATGACATTAGGATAATGATGCTCACGTCATGCGTCATGCATCATGCGTCTTGCCTCATGCGACTTGCGTCATGCGTCATGTGTTTCACGCCATGCATCGTGTGTCATGCGTCATGCGACATGTGTCATGCAGCATGCGTCATGTTCCATGTGCCAAGCACCATGCGTCATGGGCATTGCATCATGCACCATGCGTTGTACGTCTTGCGTTGTACGTCATGCTCCATGACGAATTCAGTGTTATAAAAGCTAATTTAATAATATTACCAACGAATATCCGGGTTAATTATATTAATTTTTTGCGTCATGCGTAATGGAAACGAATTCAGTGTTACGCGTTCATAAATATTCTCAATTACTAAGGAAAAAGAGTGAAAAAATATAAAAGAAAAACAAATGCAATAACATATTACACTTGATTAAGACTTATGTCATTCTTTGTGTAACATTGTTCAAGTGTTGAAATACCACTTGAACAGGAAAAAAGAGTATCGAGTTTAGAAGTCTGAAAGAGTTTCAAGTATCGTCAATATGCTAGAACTTTCTATTTTTTTTAATTTATAATTTTAGGCTTTGTATATTAACAGTTTTAACTTTTAACTTAAAACATTTCATAAGCTTGCCAATAATAAGTTACCAGATACCCAAGGTAAAAATGAAAAGGCGTTCAATATTAGCTAACTAAAGCAACCCCGAAGTTAAATGAATGTCAACCCGGCATCTCGGCTACAGAATAACTGCAACTATGCATTATTTACCATTATATATCGTGACCTACTTAAAGTAAAATCTATCAAAAATCTAGCATTATAGCATTGTTTCTATTTTCAGTTTCTTTGCTTTTACGAAAGAACAAACTGTTAAGACTTAAGAGAACCGAACAACATGAATTTGCCACGTGGTAAGAAAATGATTCTCAAAGTCACAATTACCGCATAATGGCTTATGAAAGCTAATTTAATAATAAACCGGTGGGACTTCTGTTCCGCTTGGTTAGTCCCACAGGAGATGAAATAAGCGGAAGAGCGGTTATAAAAGGAAAGAGAGGTGCACGTAGGAAATCAGTGTTAGGCGAAAAAAATAACAGAAAAAAGAGAAAAAACAAATCGGCAGGCGGAAAAAAACAAAAGAGAAAACAAAGACCCAAACAGTGCTCAAAACGTGGCGGGAGGAAAAAAAAAGAGCATTGTTCATTCGCATGTTGCACAATGATATATAGTAATAAAATAATATGTTCCGCAGGAAATTGGATACATATAACTGTCACTGAAGCCGAACTTCTTTCCAATATTGACGCAAAAAATATTCTACCGAATTTTGTTTAGATGAAATTACATTGAATGAACACTGCCGTTTTGCTTTTTCCCTTTTTTTCCCTGTCTGCCACGTTTTTCTGCTGGACGCGTGTATTCTGCCGGGCTGTCACGCGTTCTTTTTTCCTGTTCATTTTTTTCGCCTGGGTTATGTGTCTCGCACCTCGCTCCACACGCTCTCCTGTACTCTGATCTGCATTCTCTTTCTCCGCTCTGCTCTCTCACTGAGCCGACAAACCTCACTGCATCTCCTCTCTGCTTGGCTTAGCCCCCTGCCAAACCTCTCCTTTTTCCCTTCGTTTTTTTCTCAATCCGTACTCTTCTCTTCTTCTCGACAATTAATTTTTTCCCTAGGGTTCACCTCTCTTCTCTTACGCGCAGAAAAGCCGATCAGACTGTTCTTCGTTGTACCTAAAGGCGATCAGACGATTTTGCCATGATGTCTCTGTCGTTTCCTTCGTTGTACCTAAAGTTGTCGAGCGAGGAAGCAGCACCGCCTTCAAAAACGGCTCTTCAGCTCTCTGCTTTACGTCTTACCTCTTCGGTTTGCTCTCCTCCGTTGCTGCTCGCGTCATTGCCTTCTCTTTTCTTTTCGTTCTTCTATCGTCGGAGAAGAAAGGATTCGAGGAGCTGAACTAATTCCCCTAAAATCTACAACAAGGTGGCGATGGGTAGATTGGAGAGATGGAGAGATGGGAGACGGGGAAGAAAATAGCAGCACAGAAAAAACGAACAACGATTTGGAATGAACAGTAGAAGCCAGAGAGCAACGGATTCACGTACCACAGAATAGCAGCGAAGCTGGAAGACAAGGGAAGGCGACAACGCGATAGCAAGGGAACATCAGTAGTAGGGAACAGTAGCAGGCAGCAAAGAGGAAGAGTTGCCTTCCCCTGCTGCTCAGCTGTGCGAACAGTCAACGCACCGAAAGAGGTATGTAGCAGAAATTGGGTGAACAGTCTCTTTCTTTCTCATTTTTTGGTTAAATCTTCCAATTGTTGATTGATTTTATTCTTTGTGAGGTATGTAGCATTGTCGCCTCACCTCACTGCTGCCAATGATCTATTTTCACTTCTCCTCTCCTGTCATCCTCCTCTCTTATCATCGAACAATCTATTACTTAATTTGTTTTCTTATTTGGTAGGGTGAAAAACTTGCATTTATCAGAGACGATCAGACATAAAAAGGAAGGCCAATTATGCATGACAATAAAGAAAGCTTTGAGGTTAGTTCTATTTGACGCCTTTAGCTTTTCATAGTATTAGCACCATTTATGTTGTTTGAATTTCCTTACAATAACAACGATGTACAGATGTATATCTTCTCAGAATATTTGTCTACCGGTCAAACTCTTTCAGGTAACCCTTTTTCTTCCATTTTTTGCATATAATGCATCAAATTTTTATTAACCAGGATGTGCACATTTACTATTTCTTTTTTCTTTTGATATATTTACAGTAAAATTGGCATATAGGACATCTGGCAATAAAGGCCCTACTTCTAATTTAGCAGAAGCTTCAAGTACAATGGGCGATTTATCCTATACCGGAAACTTTGATTACTAACAATGGAGATACACCATCGGTTGATCAGATGTACCATCAAGTAGGGGTCTACTGAGATTGAAAAAAGCTAATGGTACTTATAAACATTACTCAACAATTACAATGCAGCGCATGAAGGAATTGTGCAGAAAGAAGAAAGCTGCAAATATAAGAACGAATGTATGAGATAAATATGTAAGCTTGAGCAAAATAGTAGGAACATCAGGCCAGTGTCTAATGAGAAATAGGAAAAACTTATTGAAAACATAAGTGCATACTTTTCAATTACAAGAGATTCAACTAAGAAATTATTCGTAACAGATATTAGAGATTGAAACTAAGAAACTAAAATAGGTAACATCAGGTCAGTGACTGAGATATTAGAGATTCAACTGAGAAATTAAAATAGTGAATAGTTTCTCATTTTAGAAAACTAATAGATGCATACATATTATAGCTTTTGACTTCTATTGATGAATTGGATATTATTTGATATTCCGTTATTGTAGATTAAACTCTAATTTCTACTTTTCTTTCTTTCTCTTTTTCTGGCTTTTTACTAAGTTCTAACAATGGTATCCTCAACTCTAGGTCCTTCGGTTGGAAGTGACAACATCATGATGTTGCCTCTGGAACCACGGCAACACCCACTGATGACTGTGATGAATGCCTTTCAATTGCTGCTTCAAAGGTATTGAATTTTTTCCAATCAGCTGTAGTTTTATCAACAAGCTAGAGGTGTTGATGTTGCTCTCAAATGTCTTGCAGGTGGATACAAGAGTTGTTCTTTATCAACTTCAGAAATTATCTAGGTATTTTATTATTCTTATTTTCAATAACAAGTATATTTTTATCCTTTGTTCTTTAAATGTTTTGTGTGTGCTTTTTTAAACGGAAGCAATGCCAAAAATTTCTGAGTGGCAAAACAAGTGCTCTATTAAGATGCCTGCTGGGAAAAGAAGAGATAGATGACAGCGAGTCTTTACTCGGTATACATTATTATATGGAAATTATGTATTAGGTCATTTGTGTTATGAAGTTGTAGTTTTCTCAAATGATTTTTGTCTTAAGGAAGACCAAATCAATTATTCTCAAAAATAGCTCTGTAAGCTTGCTGTTATTTTGCATGTGATTTCAAAGATTGAAGTTTTAATTAGCCTAGAGTGTTTTCCCTTCTACAATTTGAAATGTTCAATCTCTTTGTTTCTGTATGAAGTTGTTCCTTTACGGCATTTACAAGGCCTCCAGACCTTCTAAAAGTCCATTTGCATATTCTTCTGATAATGATTCCAGGTCTCATGACACAGGTCATACATTCCGAGTCACATTTACTATCTTTTAAATATTCTGAGTTACATTTTTTATAGTTTTGCTGAATGTATTTACCTTTGGGATTGAAGTTCTTATTTCATTTTCAACAAAAAGGATATTTATTTTTAGAGTATAGCCAATAGTTAGGTACTAAATTACATGGTTCTGTACTGATATCATGGTTCTGTACTGATATGAAAAGGTGCTACCCACTGATATGAGCTTACTAGAAACTCCCATTCTTGACCTGATTATCAGAACTGTGGCACATCTTTTTTTTGTTTGATAAATTATTATTATAGTGAAATTTACTATCAGTGCTTTATAAAAACTTATATTGTATATCCCAAGGTGATTCAGAAATTGTGTCCAAACTTTTTATGCTAAGCTATTTTGTCCTTCATTGTAAGTAGCAGGTGGTAGGTTGTAAAATAAAGGACATGCTACAGATCACTGACATGTCTTATGCTTTCAGATGACGAGTCTCGATTGACATCAGGATCAGAAGATGGAGGTGTTAGAGTTTCAGATCTAACTATGTGCATTTAATTGTTAATATTATTTCTCACACTTTGGATGAGTACTTTCTTGAGAGGCATGGTTTAATTATTAGGTTATTTTATAAGTTTGTTCTAAATAATTGTAGCTCGCGATCACTCAAATCATGTATTTGTTCACCAAAAGATTATTGCTCCTTTCAAATGATCAATTATATTGAATCAGAACAAGTAGGAGAAAAAAACTACATAATTTCGTTAGACTAATATTTTCTTTTTGTTGCTAAAATTTCATTTGTACTCATGTAAAGCAGTAAATCTTTACCATCCAAAGTACTGTTACAAGTCTGTAATACAAAAAATAATGCAAAAAAGGACAGATATAGATGCATCTTGATTACCTCATTGTTTCCTGTCAAGGATCAAGAGAGTGAATCTGAAAGAGTGCATCTTGCTTAATTCATGTCAAATTTTCTCCTTTTTCGCCCTTCTTTTTAACACTTCTTTTCTTCACCTTCATGTCAAATTCATCTCAAGTATGTTATTGAATTTATAGTAAGGCGGCTTGGAATGTGTTGCAGAGATCACAGGCTTGAACAACCCTGTCATGTGGTGCAGTTCGAGGAGTCCCAAGGGCAATTGGAGCGTCTCTGATTATGATGGAAGTCCTTGCCCTAATTGTACTATGCATAGAATAAAATCTGTACCGTGCTATGTCTATTGCAAGTTGGAAGAAGGTATGTAAGTTATTTATTTATTCTAGAAATTTTCCGCTTGGTTTCGTAATTAATGTTCTTTTTTCTTTTTGTAACAGATAAGAAAAATTGCCAAAAAGGTGTTAGTGCGCCATGCGTCGAATAAGAAGGATTTTGCAAGGTATGTCTTCTGACCACTGAAAAAGTATCGGCATAGTATGTTTTTTGGATTCATGCTTTAAATATGATGACCCCAAATTAAAGGCAGCTGCCTTACGGTGCAAGTCATCTAAATTGCATCCCTATATGCACCAGTACATTGGATTACCTCTCTGCACAGTAAATGACATAATAAAAGGAAAGAAACATGTAAGTCTTTTGGTATATAATCCTTCTTTTGGTATTGGGTATGGTTTTGAGAAAAGATTGTTAGTAGATCTCTGTATCACTTTCAAAAGATTGGTACATCAAGCATTGCAAGGTGAGATCATTTTTTTTATAAATCTTTGCTCTTTATTTGTTTGCATTTGCACTCGCACTGGTCTTTATTTGCATTTATAAATCCTTCGTATGTTTTAGGCCTCCTTTGCTATTGTATGCATTTGTACTGGTCTTTATTTGTTTTGGTATGCCGGAATAGGGAGTTGCTTTCTCTCGCGTGCGCAATTGTTGGCTCTCTTGCTCAATTGCTGCCTTTCTTGCTTTTCCCCTCCATTTTGCTGCCGTTTGCGCTTATGCTTTCGTTCCTGTGCTCTTTCTGGTGAGTTGTTCTCCTTCCTGATATTTTTGTTGGATTTTGCTTTATATTATGCGTTATTTCTGACATTTAGATTTATAGTTAGGTTGGTACTTTGGGTTGGTTTGTGCGGTTTGAGTGTTCTGGTAATGTCGAGGGTTAATGTGCAAATTTTTTGGACCATTTGCTTTTCTGTTTTCTCTCTTTTTTTTGGTCTGCTCTTGGTGTGAAGAGCCTGCATTTGGGCTTTCTGTTCTTGCATTTAATCCATTCTACAGAGGTTGCATTTTGTATTTACACATATTGTACACATATCCTCAAGTTGTCATGCATTTATTGTTTTATCTTTTGTTTTTTGATTGATATGTAGAGCAGTTGCTAATGGAGCTGAATCAAACTTCACTATATTGATGAAGAAGAAGAAGGCGTAGAAATAGTATGTCACAAAAGTAATTTTCGGTTAAAATTTCTGATTAGAACATAGTGTTGTCAGTTAACAATACGCAATCTTGCAATATATTTGATGTTCGAATATAAAACATAGTATTGTCACGCTTGCAACACTTTTGATGCTCGAATATAAATTATAATATTGTCAGTCAACAATAGTCAATCTTGAGCTCGGAGCGCACCTCCCAACCTAGTTTATATCAAATTTGTTCAATTTTGTTATCATTTGTTATTTGACCATTTTTTGTACAATAGTCCGTACATAGGCAAATTCCATTAATTGATACGGAAATTTTCTGGAGAGATCTTTATATAAGAAAATGATGGAAAATTGGGTTAGGTGTAGCCAACATAAGAAAAATCTTACGAGCAGCTACAATGCTACATATGCTGATATGCCAACTGATGCACCCGTGTGTTCTCACCCCCATTGTAATTCTTTAGACTTCATCTGAGCTACGGCTTATTTGCAACTGTTTGAGGGGTCCCTGATAGACCTTCGCGCATCGTACCTTCCAAACACACCATATGACACTTGCATATAAACCGGTAAGCTGGCCAGTACCGTGTCAATGGTTTCATCATGCATACCACACAGTGCACATACTGGAACAGTATCCCCAGTGCTGCCATACCAGTACTCCCACAGGAATCGTTTTGTTAGTGACTCGCCAAAGGAACCTTTTCGCCTTTAGTGGGATCATCTGACAACCCCATGCCTTGTTCCAGGTTTAATGCAGAAGGAGAGACTGGTGAAGGATTTGATAAGCGTTATGTGCGTGAATTGGCCATTCTGAGGAGGTGGGAATAGCAAATGATCCAATTTAGTTCGTCGTACCGGAGGGAGCGGCATGTCGGTCAAAAGTCTGGCCGTGTCAGTTCTCCAAACAACTCTAACAAAGCATCCACGTTTCAGGCCAGGCAACTGTCATTCTTGGCTGGTGATTTGGTGAATGTTTAGTACTGAAATTTCATCCCAGTTATCATGTCACAGTTGACTCAGTTACAAATCATGAGCCATCTGACATGGGTGCAAGAACGTGACAAGTCATATGTCCGTTCATAAAGGGAATCTTTGAGAACCATTCTTCAATTGATTTAGCAGCAAAGACAATGCTCTGTGACTCTGTGTAGAAGAGCACAGGTTCAAGACGGAAGGATTCCTTGTGAATATTTAAACTAGATAGCGCAGCTTAACCCCATCATTAGTTCAAGAGAAAAAAGTAAATTTCAACAATGTCAATTTGGATCAATGAAAAAATCATCTAAAGATTGGCTTTGGCCTTCCTATTCAGAACCAATCAACTAGTGTTATTTACTCCACAGCTTTTAAAATTATAGTGAACAGTCTGCTTGTAAATCTGGAACAACACCAGAATCAATAGAAAGGTCTGACTATCCCATTTCTTGCCTGTTCATCAGCAAATGCACTGAGGTTGGATTTAAAGAGAGAAATGGCAATATCGATTATAACAGAATACAGAGGGCGAAAGGGTCATCCAAGAGAGGATGGAAGTATGATTCCTACAGGAAATAAGAAGTTATCTGGTATACGTACCCACTACCCAGTACAGGTTCTGTCAGATTCAGCACCTGCATCAACCAGCTTTTACCAGAGTGTCTTACCATTCCTGGTCTATCAATCCTATTATTTTCTCCTGTTTCTCATCCTCTTTGGATTTTTCATTGGACAAATGGTGGCTGTATAGAAAGAAACAAAGATATGTATACTTATATGCATCAATATATACAAGAATATTTACTGCAAAAAGAATGTGACTTCTCAAAATGTTTACAAAAAGAAACAATATTTACATATTATATGGTACATGTGTTTTTCTTTTAGTTGCAGGAAAAAGAATGTGACTTCTCAGAATGTTAAATCTTTTTGTTTTCTATTCACATGATTGTGGTGTTGAGGTGAAATGGAGAGGACTGCTTTTAACCAGGGGTTTTTCCTTCGAAAAGTTCTCCAAGCATTAATTCTATATCTTCTGCGGTATACTTCATGCACTTGCTCTTGGAATTCTCTACTATAGGCCTGTTTATATATAAAATTATAACAAAATATAACATTACCAGGGTTGTCGTGTATGAAATTTTATATATAGAACAAAAATAGAGATGCCAAAGAATTGAAATTTTTTCAGATATACACTTAGGTTCCGTTTGGCAAATCAATGAATAGCACTAGAATAGTGATAAAAGTAGAATAGTTTTTAAAATAGTGTAATTTTGGAAGAGTGGTAGAAGAGTGGTATTTTTGACTATTCCGAAGAGCAAAATTGTCGTTTGGCAAGTGTTAATTGAAATAGTAGAAATATTGATAATTATGATAATAATAATGATTACGATATAATATAGTAATGATAACAATAATAAACTAAATAATATAATAAATTAACAATAATATGCATTATTTTTCAGAATAAATAAAAATAATAAAAAATAATAATAATGATGAAATATCATAATCCTAATAAAAATAATAATAAATAACAAATAATGATAAATAATAATAATGATGATGAAATATTAAAATACTAATAAAATAATAATAATAATCCTAATAATAAATAATAATAAGAATAATATTAAAAATATATAATAATTATTATCATAAATAATAATAATGATGAAATATTATAATACTAATAATAAATAATAATAAATAATAATGAACAAAATAATAATAATAATGATGAAATATTATAATACTAATAAATAATAATAATAATAAATAATAATAAATAATTAATAAAATAATAATAATAATGATGAAATATTATAATACTAATAAAATAATAATAATAATAATAATAATAATAAATAAGAATAATAATAAAATATATAATAATAATATAATAATAATTATCATAAATAATAAAATAATAATAATAATGATGAAATATTATAATATGAATAATAAATAATAATAATAATAACAATAAATAATAATAAATAATGAATAAAAATAATAATAATAATAATAATGAATATTATAATACTAATAAAATAATAATAATAATAATAATAATAAAATATATAATAATTATATAATAATAATTATCATAAATAATAATAAAATAATAATAATGATGAAATATTATAATACTAATAATAAATAATAATAACAATAATAATATTAATAATAATAATAATAATGATGAGATATTAAAATACAATAAAATAAAATAAAATAATAATAATAATAACATAATAACGTAATAATATTTGTTATATTCAGTAATAATAAAATTAAATAATAAACATGGTGATATATAATAAAATATTATTAATTACTAAATATAATACAACACAATCAAATACTAATTGCTATTCAACAATTGCTAATCCACTAAACCACCTATTGGTTGCTTTAGTGGAATAGCATAATTTTGCACTATTCCGAAAATTTAAATTTGTGTTTGGCACTATCTATGAACTAGAATAGTATGCTATTCCACTATTCCAGTTAAAAATGCACTTGCCAAATAGACCCTTAGTACACTTGAACTAACTAGCACACAATGATGAACGTGTTGATAGAGCCTCCACCAAAATAATTTCCCCGTTTTGGATTAATGATTTATGAGCATTTCCTTTTTTTTTTCTTCTTTCCCTTTTATTAAAAAAAATATGAAGAAAGATGTAATAATTAAAGTAATCCGTTAGGCATTAGCTTTTGACTTAGTTGACCTGTTTGCGAAATTTTAATCCTACCAGCAAAAGATAAATTCTGCAAAAGTTTAGTTTCAATACCCGAATCGTTTCAAGAATGATCTGTAAGCAGGAAGTAGAAGTTCGGCAACAGCGAGGCGGAGAGATTCACGTAACTCACGATCATGCACTTTCCATAGGCACTGCTTATGATACTGCTCCTCATATAGTGTGTTAAAGGTTTTGAACCTGTCAAGTAACAAGTTTAACTCATTTCTCTTGCCAAAAATAATAAATAATTGGGTTCTGTTTAAAAACATAATTCATGTGCCTGATATTGACAACCACTGGAACTGTCCTCAGGCAATGCAGAATCAAAAACTTACCATTGCCTTTTGATGAAAAGTTAAAATGGCATGTAAGAGATATACTTGTTCAAAGAGTGTGTATATACTGAAGTCAATTTTAAATAATGGTATTCAGAAAATGCACATTTGGTTAATTATAGACTTGCCTTTCTTTAACCACATCCTTTGAAGTATTAGTGCTTATTACATTTTCCATCGGATTACTTGATCCTCCAGAGGAAGATAACAGGCCTTGGCTTGATATGCTCTCCAACACCTATATGTATAAATTATACGTTGTCTTTATCTCTAAATTTCTTTTCTTATCAATTATCATAAACAATATGTCAAATATACTTCTGTCCCTCGACATTGCAATTTTTGTTGTTCTATTATTTTCTATAATTCTCATAAACAGGTTTAAGAAAAAATCGTGATACAAACTTTTTTTTGTTTTGGTGGTCAATTTGATAGTAAATTTTCGTGAACAAAATACAATATTTTAAATTTGTAGAACAGAGCATAGATATATCATATTTCAGGGAACTTTTTATGTACATAACCAACAAAAGGCTATTTCTTATTTACTTCTGTATCCTCAAAGCTTGAAAATATAATGTAAAAGGATGTACCCCTAATAACTAGGGGAAATATATTTTATGCATCTTCCACATTCTTCCAAACATTCAAGTACAATATTTGCATAAAAAACTCTCCATATCATCATGAAAAGCTCATTAATTTGAATATATCCGTGGCATCAGGAGAAATATTGTACTTTATTTTTCCTAGTTTCAATATATATATTTAGTGAGGTAATGTCTAACATAAATTTTGGATTTTCTTTGTAGGAATACATGAAAATTTTCTAAAAAGAGATACTTGCAATTTGCAGAGAAAAGCAAGACCTTTGTCCAAGAAACCCTTCTATATTGGTTTGCATTCACTTGTACAACTTTTCTTTGTCTCTGTATCCAATCTTCTCCAAGCAACTCCCTGGCTGCCTCAGTCCTACAAAAAATTATACAAATATAATAATGCAAGATAAGTACCTAATAAAATGCCTGTGTCACAGGATTTGAATATAAATTAGTACACCTATCACTTATCTTTTTTTCCTCATTTACAGAAAAGAAGCATATTTGTTCGAATGTGATTTTTAAACAAGTGGGCCCTCCCACCACTTCATTTATTAAAAAAAACAAAGCAGAGATTTGAATATGAATTAATTGAATTTTATAAAATGAATTGTTATTTACTTGCGCACTGAAGTGACCATGTAGTGGATATTGTTCATCAGGAAAAGATAGGATTGACCCAGATCTTTACAGTGTTTACATTTTGTTTCCAAGTTACTTTGAAGAGCCTGCAATATCTGCAAAAATGAAGGTGCAAACTGCAAACTTTCCTCCTGACCTCCTGACTTGTATTCTACAAGGAGCCGCGTCACAAATTCCTGATAACTGCTACAAGTTGTTTTTATGCAAGTCGTTGTCAGTTGCAAAAATATAATCACACCATCAAACTTGGAATAATTTTGTAACTGTCCACGTGAACTTTTATTAAGGGCTTGATAATGACAATCCTCTAACTAGAATTCATAGTTTCATACAAGTAAAAATAAGAACGACCTCGTAAACTGTGATTCAAATATTGTTGCATAAGCATATGAAAATTATAAAAGATGGGCTCTGTTTTGTTAAATGGCAAATGAAGGAAAGAAACATGAGGTGGACAGGATCTGGAGTAATGAAAGCTTGAGTGGATTAAAATAAACAGATTAATAATTAATAACTGTGAACGTTTTTAAGACAACAAGGTGCTTTAAAGAATTTGTTCAATGAGAATTCCTATGAAAAATCCTTGATATTTTGAGTAGCTTTCACTTACTCGAGCAAAAACTTGAGGTAATTCATGACATAGCTAGAAATGGGATGAATGCCTCCATCAGAACTGGGCTTAGAGTTGTCCTTCACAACCACCTCTCGAAATCCTAAAAATGTCTCGGTTGTGAATGTAACCAGCCGTTTCCTCACGCTCACCATCGATTGCAACATTTCGCTGCCTTCTTTACTTGTAAACATTGCCTCCATCTGAATATGTTATAGTTTTCTTTTGGTTTAATTACACTTAAATATATACTCCAAACATATATATAGACATAGACTAGGTGCTTAATAGAGCCCCAAATCGCTTGTGCTCCACACACCTATCTATTTTGAAGTTCAAACGACCAATCAAAACGTTGAACATGATATACATATTGAATTTTACATTTTTTCGATTTTTTTGCTATTTTTGAGAGAGGTAGAAATATATCTCCAATCTCCAAGAAGATTTCAATATTTAGATATGTTCAACGATTTGGATCGATCGTTTTAACTTCAAAATTAGATACACGGATGTAGAATACAAGCGGTTTGATGCTTCATGGAGCACCCTAGCCTATTTCTATATGAGTTAGAATTGAGTTCCAATTTGTTTTTTTTTATTTCTTGTTGTAATTTTCTCGTCGTTCTCAATTATACCCCCAATTTGCAGTGTACTAGTTGATCTCACTATCACAATAAATTTCTTTTATTAAGTTGTCCTTGTTGGGACCATCAACTTCTTATGTCATTGCTTATCAATGATTGCATGAACCAAAAAATCAAGTTTCAGCGACAAAACAGTGAATTTGAAAATTGCCATATATTTCAAAATGATCCTGAATATTCTCTTAATTTATAAATTCGGTTTTGCATGATTAACTTGAGATCATGAACTTACAGAGAACTTGTAAATTTTCATTCAAGATGCTTCGAGTCGGTAAAATTTACCTCTGGTTCGAGTTCCCACATGACCTCACAGATATCAAGTATCTTAAATAACTTCTCGGGAGCCTTTCTGGTCTCAACAACAGCCTCCACAATGCTCAGGAGTGTTGCCAGACTACTTGAGGTTACTTCCACAAAGCATCGATCCAAGAATGATTCCTCTATTCCTTCGAAGACCTCATTGCATAATTTGCGCTCTCCAGCAAATAGCAACTTAACCTATTGCGTAACAAATATTAAATTATCATATGTATAAACTTTCAATTGCATGTGTACCCACAAAAACTTAAAATATTCTTTATAGCCACCAAAAGTATAATTTGTGTCTAGAATAGTATATTTGCGCCCATTTGCTCCCACAAAATCTTCAAATATATCCACTTATGTTCAGATTGGGCATCAATGGAAACAAAAATATATGAATTTGTTATTGACACGTTTAGCCACATCAAATAAATGTAACTTGCATAAAGAAATTCGTAGATAAGTAAATTTGGCAAACTTACACTAATTCGCATCAGGTCAATCCACTTCGGAATTTCCGAATTTATACTCTCCCATTGCATACTTTGAAACTCCTCCTTTCCTATATTTTGCACTCCAATGAGATTTAGAGTCTTCTGTAGAACATTGGCATGTGCATCTCTGTTCAAACAACAAACCAAGAGTGAAAGCAAAATCTTTCAATTGAGAATGACAGATTTGGACAAAAAAAATACAAGATAATTTGGATAGGTACTATTTTCCTGAAAATTGCATTATTCTGTTGAGACTATTACATGTATATATGTAAGCACTGCATATGGTGCCCTACAAGAACCAATCTGACAGCTAGACTGTGCAGGGGAGGTATGTATCGGGGACTGATAAGTGTCGGCAATTTGTATGTGGGCATCTCTTCCTTACTCTCAGTCTCTGATTCCTCACTCGCTGACATTGTTGTTACTTTGCTCGGTAGACAATCAAACAGCTTCATTGGATCCACTGGTTTGCTGACAAAAGAAATCAGAAAAACTCGGTCAATATTTGACAGTAGTGAAAATTCTAATTACAAGCTTGGTTAATTGTTTATGTATATATTATGTACGTATAAATTATTAAAAATATATAGCATATAGTTGGTTTCCATTTTGACAATTAAACTTAACCCTCCTCCCCCCAAGTCATGCACACACAGAATTTTATTGTCCTTTTTGTGCATATAGTTGTTTATATAAAGCTGTTTAATATCTTATGCAAAGTTTGTCCATTTGCAAAATAAGAATAATATAAACCTGAGAGCTGTCAACATCTTATTGAATTCAGTTTCTGCCATTTTTATTGCATCTGTAAGCAAACTGTTTACTTGCGAAAGCGCTCTTTCACTTGCTGCATAACCCTTGCGGGAATTGAAGAAGCGCGATAGTCTTAGCAATTGATCCATTGCCTCTAAAAATCCATCCAAATCCTCACTCGGCCCCTTAAATATTACTACCTCTACCTGATTCAACACGAATTAATGACAACATAAACTACAAACAAAGATTTCTTTTAAGAGCTCATGCATAATAAATTTTTAAATAAACTTTTCATGTATATGCCTCCAAAATGAGAAATATATATCATCAACTCCATAAAACAAAGTAAATAAAAATTTCCACTTATCTTATTTAACTATTGATATTTAAAGTACAGGAACTACAATATTCCATCACTATGTATTAATTTTACAAAATTCAGAAAGCAAGGTAAATAAAACAAAGTAAATAAAAATGCCCTTCCCTGTAAAAAGATACAGAATCACAATTTTCCACCACTATATATTTTCAACAATTGAGAAAGAGGGTAATTCGATTATATTCTGAGGAAATTGAAGGACAAGTAGGTAACTACTTCTATTTCCTAGAACTATCTATCAGATTAAAAAGTTTTTTTTTTGGACATAATGCAATTGAAGGACAAGTAGGTGACTAGTTCTATGTTCTAGAACAATCCATCATATCAATATTTCTCTTTTGCACAATAATGTTAACATATTCTATAAGGGTAAAGTGACCTTAATAATAAATCAAGAAAAAAATAATTACCTCTCGAATACGATCAAATTGGCTGACTATGGCTTCTGCCTTCTTCAAAGACTTGCTTACATTATCATGGCATCTCATAAACACAGGTAATATTTCCTATTATATAAATGTGTAGACAAATTTAGATAGAATTTTTATAAATTTGAAGGACAAATAAGGTGCTCTTTACAGTTCCATAGCTATAAAACCAGAAATTGCTTTTTTATCAGGATAAAAACACTAGAAATAACAGAGAAAAATATTTGGTACAGTGCTCAATCAATCATGAAATCCAAACAAACATATTCTTCAAAACATTACCACAAAGAAAAGGAAAAAGTTTACAATGACACCAGAGGGGCATGTTATCAGAAGTAGCAATCCTCACAATATTTCAGTACCAATGAACAGAGCATGCACAATCTACTTAGTATTATATTTTGGGTCAACAGAGTTATAAAAACGGATTGTGGTTTTGCTTCTACTTGCTGTCAGAAGGTACTTTTTTCAAAATAAATGAAAAAAACAAAAGAGAAGAAGAAGAAGAAGAAGTTTTAAATTTTTGGGTTTCCTCTTACCTGGATAGGACGGGTGGCAGCGTCAAGGGTTGAAAGACGGCGATCGAAGGTGTTGAGTGCTGCCAATATTTTCTCGGTTGTAACCTGGCTCTTCTCAAGTGATTTTCTCAAATGGTTTGCTTTCTCTGTTAAGGCCTCCATTTTTTCAAACATAACAAAGAAGAAAGAAAGGGAAGGGAGAAAGAAGGAATAAGAGCATTCTTCTTCTTATATTACTACTTGGTCCATAGCTTCTCTAGTTTTTGCAGGAAGTTTCTTATTCTCTTTTGTGTTTTTTTTTTTTTTTTTGTTGAGGAATTCTCATTCTTTTTCTTTTTTCCCTATGAAAATATATGTTTTGAGTTTAACAAGACGAGGCTACCAAAGTCGACACCGTCCATTTTTATAAGAAACAGTAGAAGAGCTACTGCTATCCTGGTACAGAATGGATATCTCCAGCAAATAAAAACTGGAGACTTGTGAGAAATATTCTTGGCATCACTTTCAAAATAGCGTGGAAAGAAAGAGTCGCGCCCTGAAATTGTCTGTCTTTAAATTAATTAACACTTTTGAATCTCCTATGGCAACGAATTAAAATACTAAACGTGTATGTCGGATCACTGATCTGTTTAGGTCATGGCAATCTATTAACTAATATTTGCATTTGTTAAATATTACTATTAGATAAGTTTATAATCTGTAATTCATGAATTGGAAAAGGGTGGCATGGCAGCTTACAAATTTGTGCTATTTTTTGTCGTCCCAATGCATAATCATCCCAACATTTATTGCTGAGAACGCCTATTCACAGAGAGCGATGCAGTGAAGCCAGAACAAGATCCTACCGGTCAGCTTCTTTGTCATGTACCAACGCTTCTCTGATTTACAACGAACAATAAATCCATAAATAAATGCAATCACAATAAATACAGCAATTTATTTATATCGTATACATTGACAACACGCTGGCATTTAACAATGACATGGGGATGGGGTTGTTATTTTTGCTGTCAGCCACAGCACACCAATGTATCATATTCATATTTAATCAATCCTTTCACCAATTCAATTGTTTTTTCCCCAGGACAATGACATGGTACTTACCAATTCTAGGTAAATCTGCATATCCCGGACCAACTGCGCAAAAAATAAAGATTATTCTCCCTCCCTTCTTTAATATGTTTCTCAGAATGTTCTCTCTTTTTTATCTTTTTATAAGTGTTCACTCACCATTCACCAATAACAAGAAAGTCAACTTAACTATTTAATTCATTAATCACTATTTTTCATATTCACATTACATAACGTTGCTTTCAATTTCAAAGCAATCCTACTTGTCACACCTAACAAGTAATAACTAACCCAATCCAACCCTCAAAAAGAAAAATCTAACCAATCCAACTTGCTCCGGATTCTCTAACACAACAATTTAATTTTAAAAAAAAAAGAATATCGTTCTCAATCCCAAAATACTTGCTCGAACTATTTTCATCCCAAACTGCACACCCGGCCCTCTAATTAAGCTTTCCCAATTTAACTGAAATTTTGAAAAAAAAATTTAAAAATTACGAGGAGGAAATTGCAAAAGAAATCGTCCGCCACGTGGCACCTAATAAGCGACTCGGTCGTTTCCTTGGGCCCTAAGGCCTAAGCACAGCCCGCCACGCGCTTTTCAGAAGGCCTCTCAATGGGCCCCACAGCAGATCTGACATAGGACCCCACCTCCACTATCTCATCCCTGGCGCAACAATGAAACGCCGCATCCACTCCCAGATATGCCGCCGCCTCGCAAACAGCACACACCGCCTTCGCAGGCTCCGATGCGTGCCACGTGTCTCTCCATAATCCCCCAGCCTCGCCATATCTGTCAATTTGAACATCGCAGATCTGAGGCTGGTACAAGTGGCCCCACATAGACATAGGCATCATAGCCACCGGTCCATACATTAAATCGTACACCACCGGAGCATTGCTTGCGCCGTTTCTTCTCAGAATTATCTTCTCCGGCTGGGGCTTCCGCTCTTCTGTGAACCCTTTGGTGCCGCCTTTGGTGTGGCGACCTCGACGATTCCGGCCATTCCTCGGCCGACGCACCACAGCCAAAACCTGCCACTCGCCCCCCTCGCGTGACACAACGCTCAGGTCAATTCTCTCGTCAATCGGAATCCGATCAGAGGTCGATCGTTCGAGAAATGAGAGCATGTGGTACGGAGGAACACCAATCATCCTGGAGATCTCCAGTTGGAGCTTTCTGAAGCCGACAGATGGATGTACGGACAAGGTGCCTACATGGACCCTCTCGCTGCCATCCGATAATGCAACCGGAAGGGTAAGAGCCGAATTCGTAGGTGGAGATGCGGAAACTAGCTGTTCTGCCATGGATGAGGTGGATAGAGCTCTCGGTTCTCACTTTTGAATCTAAATTTGAGGGAATTCATACAGCGATCAAGGGTTTTGCCCGTAACAAGAGAAAGGGATTCAGGTTTTATAAGAGCAGGGGACAGAGGCGGTGTGTGTGGGTCGCTTGAGCGGTTTGGATTTGGGTTTTGGTGTAAGGCGGTGGGGGCAATTCTGGGAAATGCGGGTACCTTCCTTGTAATCCAAGTTTCGACATAGGTCCCGTTTATTCTCACTTCAAATTCCTTAAATACCCCTGGACTTGCTTTTCGTGACTTCTGTTGAAACTTTGTTTATTATGACGGGTCCCACTAATCAGTTAAACAGGGGTAAGGCTTTTCGTTGTGAACCGTGTTTAGGTGAGGAACATGAAGCAGTATCCCCCAAAGATTCGCTGTCGTTTTGGTTTTTCTCATTTAATGCTTTCCAGCTTTACACCATGCCAACTTTCTACTTTCCTTTATTTGTTGTTGTTGTGTACTTGTGTACTTCTGTGTGATGCTTTTTACTTCTCAATTATAACGGGGAAGTTTGAATAAAGTTTGATGAGTTAGACAATGGCGTCTATTTAAGCACAGTGCTTATGGGCTCTGGCTCTTGAACGTCGGATTTTTTTTCGAGATTCGTGTTTGAGATTGTCGTTGATTTCACAAAATTAAATTAATTTTATCGAGTACGCTCCTCTCTCCTTCGACTCGCTCCTTCTCCCTTCGTTTCCAAAACGCGAGAATCTCTCTCCCTAATTCGAGTCAGGACCTCTGGCGCGAAACTCTAGATCCGCCATGCAGCGAAACCACCACACCGTTTCTCTTTGTGATCTTGCTGCACACACTCTACGTACTCCTACTCGCATCTTTTCGAAACCCTAGATCTCTCCTCTCCATTTGACACGGGGCTGCCGAGCTCCTCTCGCAGAGGCGAATCCTCTCCTCCATAATAAGAGACACTACGCAATACCAGCGCGGTTAGACTGATTTAACTATAATATAATCAAGATTTTAATATTTGTTGGCATTGAAGGTCAATTCAATTTCTCAAAAAAACTAAAGTTTTATGTTCAAAAGTGTCAAAATCTCACAAAATTCTAATCAAATGCAAAATGCAAAGGCAGTTCACAAAATATTTTTCAAGAAATTAAGATGTTTATGTAATTGAAGAAATTACTTGGAGCACAATATGTGCAATTCACATGTTTGTCATATTGTTACATATAAAATTTTGATTTTATTCAATGGTCAAAGTTTAAAAAAAATCAAGTCATATATTAATAAATTCTACATAAAATTTGTAAATTTTTCGGCTTTATTTCAATTCAAAATTCGACTATTTGAACCTCCAAACAATTCAAAATTAATTTGAATGAATTAAATCTGTATTTTTAGGCATTAAACAACATATGGGTGCAATTTAGACCTTTATATCAACTTCAGGTTTTTATCGGGCTCACATGAACACAATAAGAATCAGTTGTCTTGTCAAGCCTCTTGGCTCATGCAAATCAAGTCTACTCAAAATCAAAGCAAAGAGGTCGTTCGACTTGTGTCTCATTAAATCTTACAAGCGATTCTCACATTGGCAGCACTTCAATCAAGCGTTGCTCGTGTCTTAAACACTGGACTTATTAGTGACACATCAAGTTCTCAAATGACACTGACCGAAATCCTGCCCAAACCCCAGATGAATGAAAAGAAGAAAGTGAAGATGAACTGATCCAATCAGATCATGACGCATGTCTCTCATCTCCTTCTCCTTTTGCTTCTTCTCGACTCAGTGCACTGGAGAGTTCTAATGAGACTCAACTTTTTATTATTTGAGAATTAGCCTACAAGTTATATACATATCAAAGGAGGAGTACGAGGAGATTGTCATGATAATAATCAATCAATCTAGAGTTAACTTTTAATTTAAAAAGAGTTAGCCTACAAGTTCAATTGATCTATTTTCTCTTTTGAATTCATCTCAAGGTAGACTTGGCATTCTACGACTTTTCTAACTTCAAATCTTTTCTCTCTGAACCAAAGACCTTTCTTGATCCAATGATGTGCTGTAAAAAAAAGGCATTGAGCCATATGCAAACTCTAAAAGCCATAGATTAAACACTAGGATCAAATTAAATCAAAATAGTGCTCAATTTACCCCTAATACTCTATCCTTCGAACACTTGAGATAAGTACCTTTTTATGCTTCCTCTAAGTCTCCATGTGTATAATATACCTTATACCAGTGTAAAAAGTCAAGTTTTGAAGCTTTTAAACTCAAACAAAAGCCATATACCCTTTGTCAATCTTTTGATCCAAAGTCGTAAGAGATTTGTTATTTTTATACATATCTCATTTCAACTTAAAATCCAAATCCCTTTTACAGAGATATACATTATGTCTGTTTAAACTTCCAGAACTAATTTTGTAATTTTTGAATAAGCGACTTCCAAGTTAAAGTCATTTCAATCTCACATTTGTGAAAATTCACTGAACATAGGGTTCAAATGCAATAAATAGCTCCCTTTGTTCAAATTTGAAATTTCAAAAAAAGAAATGCTTCTTTTGACATGTTAAACCTAAATCCAAATTTAAACACTCATGTCAACCTTGAAATTTCAAAAAAAGAAATGCTTCTTTTGACATGTTAAACCTAAATCCAAATTTAAACACTCATGTCAACCACAAAAATATCAAATTGCATCCATAAAATTCAAATCAACCCCTAATGCTTCTGCACCTGTCTGGCATTCAAATTGAAACGTTCCTCAAACCATTGGCACTTTGAGTTAGATGTAGGTATTCATACCAATTTGTAGTCTAACATCTATACTTTTAAACTATGAATTCAAATTAATCTGCTCTTTGTGTAAATTCTCAGAAAATCAAGTCCAAAAGTCAAAGAAAACAACATAAACTATTCTTCCCTTTTGAGCTAAAGTTCTGAAATCCAAATTTTTAAATCAAAATTGAAAATCTTTTGGATCTTTTCAAGTTTTAAGCTTTTTTAGTCTTTAAAACAAACATTTAAACTATCTTAAATCAATCATCAAACTTGTTTTCATGCATTTGATTGCTTATTTAGAACTGATTTGGGTTTGATGCTCAACTGAACCCTAAATTGGACTGAACTGAACCAAAACTTCAAATTTTATGCTGAGCTTGATTTGAATTGCTTCTGTGATGATTGAATGATGTTTATGCACATGAATGTTAACTTGCTTAATGATTAAAAGGTCGGTTTAGCCACTAAAACCAAAATCATCAATCACATTGATCAAATTGTGCTGAAATTGAACCAAATTTAAATTCAAAGAACTATTGTGCTGAAATTGAATTCAATGCTTATTTGACGTTGTTTATGCTTGCATATGGTGTTCCAAAGAACTGAATTGAGTGCTTATAATTCAAAATTGAACAAAATTCTTGTTGTTTGGACTCAAATATCCTTTGTAGTGAGTTAAAACCCAAGCAAATCGAAACTATTGTGCACCATTTGAATGCAACTGCATTTTATAAATAACATATGTTGTGCACCATTTGAAATGATGAGACATAGAGAATTCAAACTATTTGTATCTGTAATTCCTTTGCTTAATATAATATTTGCTTAGTTTAATTTTTGTCTTTTTCGAATTAAAATATGTATTAAGTTCTAACCACCATTAACAAATGAGCTGTGAGATGAGTGAACTCCATCTGTGAACAAATAATCGAATGAGTGCAAAGCATCGAACCAAGTAAATTTATAACAACAGAAACAACATCGATCCATGTGTATGGGTCAAAAGAATGCAGATCCTCCCAAGAACCAACGAATAACAATAGTCAAATTTGTGAAGTCTTACCTAATGTAGTGATGAGACACAAGATTTTCATGGGAAAGATTTGGGGTTCAAGTCTCGTTAGGAATTACTTTTAGAGGAGTTTTTTTTAATTTGTTTGTAGATGTGTGTAACATCCCAAAGTTATGTTAAAATATTTTGGTATGTTTTATTTGGACCAACTTGTAAATTAAATATGTTGGATTAATTTTTTTTAAATGATCAATACATTACCATTTTCAAGAATAATTCTAGACTCTTCTTACTTTTCCAAATGACAAATGAGCTTTACTACTTTCTTAATAATTAATTGCAAAGTATGCACATATGCGTGATCCTTCCCCATTGAATTTATTATACATATGCAATTATGCATTTATTTAAGGTATTTAAATTTTAGATTTAGACTATTTCATAAATTATGAAATTATGAGGTTTTGATTATAAATAAATGTAACATTTCAAAGTTTTATTTAAATATATTTTGGTATGTTTTAATTTGGATAATTTCATAAATTTAAATTGTATAAGGACTTAATTGCAAAAAGACTTAAAAAAAATAATATATAAAAGAATGAGGGATGGGACGTGGCCCTCTTGCCACGTGGTGGCCATGCAGCAGCCAAAATCTTTTTTTGTCTTAAAAACTCTCCCCCGGAAATCAAACAAAAATGAAATGAAAAGAGAAAAATTTAAAACAGATAGGAAGAGAGAAAAGCGGAAGAAAAGAAGAAAAAGAAAAGAAAAGAAAAGAGGGAGAGGTTAATTAGGAAAATAGTAAAAACATAAGGGATGAATTTTTGAATATCCGTTGATGATTTGGTAGGCTTCTCCGATTGGATTTCCAACGATACGACACAGTTGTTTCAAGTTCAGGAAAATTAGATTTGACGGTTTGAATCGTCTTCTGATCAGGTAATTGGACTTCTCCTTAACTTGTATTTTATTTCTGACTATCTGATCCGAATGTGTGATTCGGATTGAAATTGTGGATTGAATTGTGTGCGATTTGTATTTGAAATGGATTGTGATTGTTTCATATATATTTTATTATTCATTTTGATATTCGATTCCATTGCATTTGTTGAACTACATTATTTGAATGGTTAACCGTATTGACTGTTCTCCGTTATTGATCTTCTGGAATGATATGGAATTTTGCAAAAAGAAAGGTAATATACGAAGGACGAGGATCGCAACCTGACTTCGCAAAACAGGTTCTTTATGTACATATAGAAACTGTCCCCTATTGTGCCCAGTACCGGTTGGGAAAGGGGAATATATTACTTAAGTGGACCTAACGATGAGACGTTGGGTCAAAAATGAATTTTGATATGTGATTGTTTGAAATAGGAAATGTCTCGAAATGATGTGAATTGATATGAAATCTGAACTGAAATAACAGACCAAAGTTAGTAGAGTTTGATTGGATAGTACCTGTTGATACCATATAAAGTCGAGACATATTACATTCATTTCTACTGTCTGTATTTTGATATTCGTTTGTTTATGATATCATTTGCATGTGGTTTTGAAGTATTCTCTCGAATTATTGTTTAAACTTGTTAAGGAGAAGCGCGTCGTAAAATAACCGATTACTGAGCTTTATAGCTGACTCCGTTTTGTTTCTGTTGTTTTGTGTTTCTTTTGACGACGTAGGTTGACAAGTCTGAACATGTGCTGTGAAGATACTATGCATTTGAGCACCCCCGTTGGACCGGTAAATTCGGGGTGTCACAATAAAAAAATAATATATAAAAGAATGAGGGATGGGACGTGGCCCTCTTGCCACGTGGTGGCCATGCAGCAGCCAAAATCTTTTTTGCAATTAAGTCCTTATACAATTTAAATTTATGAAATTATCCAAATTAAAACATACCAAAATATATTTAAATAAAACTTTGAAATGTTACATTTATTTATAATCAAAACCTCATAATTTCATAATTTATGAAATAGTCCAAATCTAAAATTTAAATACCTTAAATCAATGCATAATTGCATATGTATAATAAATTCAATGGGGGAAGGATCACGCATATGTGCATACTTTGCAATTAATTATTAAGAAAGTAGTAAAGCTCATTTGTCATTTGGAAAAGTAAGAAGAGTCTAGAATTATTCTTGAAAATGGTAATGTATTGATCATTTAAAAAAAATTAATCCAACATATTTAATTTACAAGTTGGTCCAAATAAAACGTACCAAAATATTTTAACATAACTTTGGGATGTTACAATGTGTGTGTTGTAAATCTACGTATAATGAATGGAAAAGAGAAAAAAAAAATAATAGTCAAATCTGAATTATTGATCATTGCTGAACGGTTGAGATTAACATACGGATGAGATTTCTCGCGGTTAGTTTCCACTTTCCACCTCATTAGCTGAGAACTAAAGCCAGTCTCTTCTCATTTCGAGATTCAGCGATCTGAGTAGTTGAGATTGAGATTAACATGAACGGCAGTATTTGATCTCTCATCAACGGATTCTGGCCTTCTGGGTCAAAACGCATCTCATTTTTTTTATTTCAAACGCCCGTAGGCTAAACGCATCTCATTTGTTTCATTTTCTTTTTCTTCTTCTGGCCCAATTTCAAATTGTCATCTAAATCTAATTGCTCCAGGCCAACCATAAACTTTTACGAATCATCTTCTTTCTCCAGGCCCAACTCAAAAATTAGTTGGATCAGGTACTTTTTTCTTGTGAAATCAGCCCAATTTCTGTTCTTTTTTTTTTTTTTTTTGTTTAACTAATGGGATGTACATCTTTTCACCAGAGGGGAGAGAACTACCGTGAAATCATAATTTTCCTTTGTGGTTGGGATGGGAATTATATATGATATTGTTCAGATTTATATAATTTCTAGTAAAGACTTGCGATAAGTATTGAACTTACAAAATATTTCTACTGAATTGTACTTCTCCATTACTCTATTGTAGATCACCTAACTCAGCCAAACCCCACGCAATCACACACATTTTTACACACTCTAAGAACAGTGCCAGTGGTCAAGGTTAGGTTCAACCTCCATCAGAAACATTCATCAAATAGTTAACCCAAATCATCAACCGTTGCAAAACCCTTTCCCACACTTCAAACCAAACTCCTCCACTCTTTATTTTCTTACAACTCCCTCCAATAGCTGAGCATTGCATCTCCACTTCTTCTCTCCAACTCTTTCAATGGAAGACACTTGCCTAGACCTAGATCATGTCTCTCTCTCTACCAACTCTAGCTCTCCACCACAATCCACATCTCCATCTTCTTCCTTCTCTCATCCATCACCCCCGCCGTGCATCGACTCTGGCGTACCGGCGTACAAGCTAGTTGTGACAGATCTCTCTTACACCATCCTTCGTAACAAAAATGGACCAATATCTTGGCTGTGCCCGAACCGTAAGCCCCGCTCAAACTCAATACAGCTCCTTAACTCAGTCTCTTTTACCGCCAAAAGCTCAGAAATCCTTGCGATTGTTGGTTCGAGTGGGGCTGGTAAATCCACACTCCTCCGTACTATCTCAGGTCGGGCAAAGAACTCTGACTTTGATCCAAAATCCATCACCTTCAACGATCAACCCATGTCAAAACCGAGCCAGTTGAGAAAACTATGCGGCTTTGTGACGCAAGAGGATAATCTTCTCCCACTTCTCACTGTAAAGGAAACACTGATGTTTAGTGCCCGGTTCAGGATAAAAGGTATAAGTTTGAAGGAAAAGGAAGAAAGAGTTTTTGCTCTAATGCAAGAATTAGGTCTGGAGCAAATTGCCGATAGCTACATCGGGGATGAAGAGGTCAGAGGTATATCTGGTGGGGAGAGAAAAAGGGTCTCAATTGCAGTAGATGTGATTCATGACCCGCCGATATTACTGCTTGACGAACCTACATCGGGGCTCGATAGTACGTCAGCATTACAAGTACTGGAACTTCTTTCCTCGATGGCTAAGGTAAGAAAGCAAATACTCATACTAACAATCCACCAACCGAGCTACCGAATGTTGCAATACCTGTCGTCTTTCTTGATCCTGTCTCATGGCATGGTCGCTCATCACGGTAGTTTAAAGTCACTTGAGGATGTCATATGTCAACTAGGGCTGAAGATTCCAGCCCGCCTCAACCCGCTCGAGTTTGTCATGGAGATCACCAATCAATTGGTTGAGTACAAAACAGAATGCGGGAAGTTCATAACCAATTGCGAAGAAATGCAAGATAGAGAGGAATGCAATGTCGATGAAGGGTTTGTTGATCATGATCAATATTGCTCTAGATCTGAAGAGATATTCTCGTTGAGTTTGCGATTTTGGAAGATGATGTACCGCACCAAGCAACTCTTTGCCGCAAGAACGATGCAGGCCATTGTAGGCGGTCTCGGTCTAGGTAGTGTATATTATCACGTACGGGCAAACGAAGATGGTATAACCGAGAGGCTTGGCTTATTTGCCTTTAGCCTAAGCTTCCTTCTCTCATCAACAGTCGAAGCACTGCCGATATTCTTGCAAGAGAGACGCGTGCTCATGCGGGAGACATCTCGCCGGATGTACCGGCTTACATCTTACATGGTTGCTAATACAATTGTTTTCATCCCTTTCTTACTTGTTGTTGCTCTCCTTTTTGCAATACCAGTCTATTGGCTTGTCGGCCTCAACCCTTCAGTCAATGCATTCATGTTCTTTGTGTTTGTTGTTTGGATGATTGTGCTCATGGCAAGTTCACTTGTTCTCTTCCTGAGTGCAATCTCTCCAGACTTCATTCTTGGCAATTCACTCATATGCATATTTTTAGGGGTTTTCTTTCTCTTCTCCGGTTATTTCATCCCAAAGGATAGCATACCAAAGTATTGGTTGTTCATGTATTATGTATCACCATACCGGTACCCTTTGGATGCACTACTTATAAATGAGTATAGTAGTTTGAAAGACAAGTGCTTCTCGTGGTTACAAGAGGGGGATGCGTGGATCTGTGCTAAAACAGGGGCTGATGTGCTAAAGGCTAGGCATCTAGATGAGAGCATGAGGTGGCAAAATATTGGAATCATGTGTGGTTTTTTCTTAATTTATAGGGTTCTCTGTTGGATTTTACTTGTGAGGAGGGCTTCTAGGACTACACTATAAATATTTTTTGTTGCTTACATTTCTGATATGTTTGGAGTAAATTAATATTGTAATTTCATTTTTATTTATTTATTGGGATCATATTTGTTGATTTTGTACTATCGCCACTTTCAAGTTTTTAATTACTTCATAGAAATAAGAGAGACAAATCAAATAAATTATAGAGTGCTAGCTAGCTTGATCTTCCTTGATTAGCTTAGGAATTTAATTACAGATACAATACTAAAGTCTTGATTCTGCATCAATGCTATTGCTAAGAAGAAAATATATCCATACTGTGACCTTATGTAACCCCATTGGAAAGAAAATTAACCAAGAGTTGTTAGCAATGTAATATTTATGGTTGAAGAAGAATCATCTACTCACAACAATGATCTAGCTATTTAAAATAAACAAGTATACACACATACACAAAGCAAAATCCCCATGCTTTACCTTTTCACTTTTATAGTTTATTGCGTCAGGTTTCATTGCACCCATCTTTGAAAATAGAAATAATACACGTGAATTCTCAACGACTCTGTCAAAATTACAAACCTGAAATTAAGTTCATAAGTTCGACTCAGAGCCTTCCTTAGACACTCCTGCCTTGGCCGACGAAGTTCTTTCTTATCTGCATATAGTGTTTTACTTTTATAGTAAGCTACTATTCAAACGCATATATGTTGGGTCTGTTTGTCATTTTTTGAATAATACTCTATTTCAACTATTTTTTGTTAAACAACTATAAACCCCTCATTTAATAGCCGGTATAGACGAAACTATCGCTATAAATTTCTTTTATAAGTTATAACGGATGTAGGCATGATTTCGCTATAAAAGATCACCTTTAATAGCGGATCTTACCTTGAGTCTGTTATTAAATATCTTTTATAGCGGATGGGCTGGAGGATCCGTTATAAAAAAATTTCTTTAATAGTGAATGGTACCAGAGATCCGCTATTAAAGATTTTTTATAGTGGAGGCCGCCAGTCGGCCGCTATAAAAGGTTTGAAAAGCAAAATTGCATAATAATCTACTATAAAAAGTTTGCTCTCATGGATCGCCATGTAGTTTCGATCCAATTTTCATTCTTGTCAATCCAACGCTCCAAACAAACACAGAGTCTCACGAATTAAGCCATATTTTCTTTTCCAACAATTTTCGTTCTCTATAAAAGACATCAACTCTCCCTCGTTTCTTCCTTATTCTGACATAAATCTCTCATCATTCTTTCTTCCTCCTTCAAATATTATTATGCTCCTTCAATCTTACATTCGAGTACTCTTTATTCAATTATTTCTATTAATTTTTGTTGTGAATGATAAACATATATATGAGTTTTTAGTTTTTTTGCCTTCATTGTCTCCTATTTTTTTTCAAAACTCGTTTAATTATTACTATAAAAATAAAATTAGATTGTTAGTAAGGTCATTTATATACAAAAAAACACATTTGGAAAAAATAATAATAAGTGCTTTCAAAAGACATATTACAATTAATATACAAAGAAAAAAAATAAATTACACCAATAAATGACATATTTGCAAATAGTAAAAATTTCTTTAAATTAATATATATTACGAACGAATATTTCTGCAAAAATGCATATCAAATCTGTCTATTTTGCAGTAAATGCCTATCAAATCACTGACGCAGCAACCGTATTTTTTTTCAAAATCTTTTATAGCGGACTTTAGTAAAATTCTACTATTAAAAGTGACCATTTATAGGAAACTTTTACTCAAGTTCGCTATTAAAAGACACCTTTTATAACGGACTTTTACTAAAGCCTGCTATAAAAAGTCATCTTTTATAGCGGACTTTTACTAAAGTCTGCTATTAAAAGTCACCTTTAATAGCGGGTCGTTCAACCTTTAATAGCCCCCTCCTTTAATGCCCCCTCATAGTCCACTATTAAAGATATTTTTTCACCGCTATAAAAACTCTTATTTGTAGTAGTGCTCTTTCCCCTCTCCTCTCTACTGATTCTCTCTTTTTCCTCTTATTTTCTTTTGTTGTTGAGGAACAAACCGGATTTGTCTCACCTCGCCATTGTCACCGCCACCATCGACCGACGTGCTACATCCGCCTCCGCCTCCTCCTCCACCTCCGCCTTGCCCTTCAGCCGACCACCTCGCTCCAGAACCTCCCGACGCCTCGCTGCAGATGGGCCTCACTTTCGATCCGCCCCACTTTCAATTTGCCCCGCTTCCAACCGCCTTGTTTCCAGTCTACGTCCGCCTCGCCCATGCCGACTCCTCGATTCAGATTCGCCTCGCCGCCACTGTCGTCACACCTCCTCACTTCTAGATATAGGGTTCGATCTAATTGTCATTGCCGCTACATCAGATCTACTCGATGTGTTATTACCGCGACAATAGCTCCATCCACCACCACGATCAACGACGATCACCGACAACTACAACGGCCACTTGTTTCATCTTTATTTTTTATTTTTCTTTCTTGTGATTTTATTTACTTTTCTTTCTTTTTCAATTTCATTTTCACTCTTGTAAATATTTTTTTTTCATTTTAATAAAAATTTGGTAGCCTTCGTGCCTTTCTTTTGGAAAAAAAAATAAATTAAGTTCATAAGTTCATGAAATTAGTCCCACTATCCAATGTTCTTTTTTTTTGAAAAAAAAACAGCTGGCTCAAGTGGAGGCGTCAGCTTTCCTTAAAAAGAAAACAACATACAAAATGTATCAAGTGTCTAGCATAAGAGTTTTATGCTATCTAAACAAACATATGTAATTGAGGATTATACTAGATACTCTAATACTAAGCACCAAACACTACCTCAAAAGACAACTAGTCCCATCCCACTATCAGATAACTTCTCCCTATCTAACTTTATTTCCATCTTCCTAAACTTCTTTTTCTTTCGAGGCTTTCCAATTCCTTGCTAAGTACTGTCTCCTTCTTCACTAGAGTCAAACAATAGATTTTCATCCTCACTCGCATCCATTGCATGATCTCCAGCAGTATGTAACACCAACTGATTGCGATCCTTCCTTTGTTTCTGTTTGAACATATCTGCAGCTATGTTCTTTTCCCCTGTCCAATATAAAACTAAGTTCATAATATTATTATACATAGTAAAACAATTTCTTATATGCAATATAATATTGTTTCTATCTGTCCAAACAATCCATATATGTGCAGCCAAAACAGTACCCCATTGTATAAACTCGTTATGTGGTAATTTTATTAAGCTTCCCCATAATTCCTCAAGACTATTAGTGTTTAAGCTACTAGTCATAGGTAAAATAGATTGTATATAATCCCAAAAAACTTTACTCATGTTACATGTAAGAAATAAGTGTTCTATAATTTCAGTTTGATCACAATATACACAATTAGTTTCTACATTACAACCACTCTTTTGCAAATTATCTCTTGTAAGTAATCTGTTTTCAATAGCCAACCATACACATAATTTGAATTTTAGAGGTATCATTAATTCCCATATTGAGTATTTCAAATTAACTCTAATCCCTCCAAAACTCAACAATTTATACATGGATCTTCCTGTATAGATTCCATTAGTTTCCAATGTGCAAACTGATGAATCATGATTCTCCGATAAATGAATAGTACGTAAGATATTATATATTTCTAATTTCTGCTTTTTCATATCTTTACTCACCTTTCTTGTCAAAAATAAATTAATATTGCCTTCGTTCCAACAAACCTGTACTATCCAATGTTCTTACTTTCGCGAATCGCGAGCCCTTGACAAATAAAAACTTAGTCAAATGATAGTAGGCCTATTGGGCCGCAGTTAGGAAACGACTCAATTAATCAACAATGACTAATTACGCTGAATGCTGTTCATGGTTAGAGGATTAGTTACATTTGGGCTTTCCTGACCTCACTTGAATCTCTTTGATCTCATCAACGCACGCTACATCATGTAACAAATTAAGCTTTGCTTTTCCAAAAAAAAAAAAAAAAAAAAAAAGCTTTGTATCAGAATGCTGAATGCATCAATTGTCTTCAGAAATGAGGTCTATTGAAATCACTGTGACAATATTTGCATTTCGGATGGAGGTGCTAACGGTTCAAATTATATTTTTTTTAACAGAAAGTTGAAACATCGATTTTAGTTATTCAATAAATTCTTCATATTGCAATTTTGTAGGAAAACAAATTATGTAATTTTAGAAATTTTTAGTTATCTTTTAAAATATTTTTTAAAGACAGTTCTGAAGAGATTATTTTTAATATTAAAAGAGGATTGTTTTTAAAAAATAGTTAGAAAATAGTTAGAAAGTTCTAATAATCGTGAAATTTAATTTTCTACAAGGTTCCAATATAAAAAAATTATTGAGCAATCTAAATGGATGTTTCGATATCAAAAAATATAATTTCGATCATTTTCACTTAATCGAAGTGCAAACGATTTCACACTAGACTAACTCCTTACACACCGTAGCAGATTGTAATGTTCATCTTTCAAAAATAATTTATTTTTGCAAGTTACAGCTATAAAATCAAATTAAGCCTAATCCATCAACGTAATGAAACGGTAAATATCATATATCAATTTTTTGACCCACTATTTCATGCATGTAACTAACGCAGAGTTGTAGTTCAATATACAATAATTATTGGCGTTTCTATTTCACATCCGACACGTCACAGATTAAAAACAGCAAAGTGTGGCATCTTCTCGTGTTAGCTCTCCTAAAGCATCTTCATTTTCGAAATTTTCAGAATTTCTAATCTGACGTGACAGTTTATAACTTTGTTTCAGGAATGTAATAGAATTTCTAATTCAGAAACTTTGATTGAGAGTTTCTTATTTATAAACTTTGATTCAGGATTTATAAACTATGACGTGTCAATATCATTGGTTAAAAAAATTAACAAAAAAATAGTTAGTTGATGATGTGGCGATTAAGAAACTCTAATTGTAGTTTTAGAGATGTAAGAGTTTATAAACTAAAAAAAAAATTAAGTTTTTTAATCTGATGTGACATTATTTAGAAACTCAAAGAATTTCACGGATGGAGATGCTCTTATAATCTTATTTCGGCACTCATCCAAAAGCCACTTCAGTGCACACCACATCAAAATGAAGCTTCAATTAGTCTTAGAGAGAAAAAAAGAAAGAAAGAAGGAAAGAAAGAAAGAGAAAGAAAAGAATCATGTGTATTCAGGGGTTGATACAGAAAAAAATTATGATGCTTCAAAATTTCGATTTATTTTTCATGGTGATTTAAAATCATGAATATTTTAAAAAAAATTCAAATTATAAATTTATATTATTTAAATAGTTTATTATAATTTTATTATTGTAATACAGAAGTTTAAAATCTGAATTTTCCGCGCGGAGCGCGAGCGCATACGACTAGTGTTAATAGAAGTTAAACCTCTTGTCAGTTCTTTTGTTTTTGTCGATGTCATGTGAGGTTTAATAAAATGTAAACCTTGTGTTTGGTTCTCTGCTTTGAATGTATGTTGTGTGATTTTGTGAACCTACTAAAAGAGGTCTCAAAAACTTCTTTTGTGATGAAGCCTTAGGGATAGAGAGCAAAACCAATTTTTTGTGTTTTTATCAGTGGAATCTTGCAAATTTGCAGAGGGGACTTGATTGATTGTTACATTAAATAAAATATATTGAGTAGAAGTAGAATAGTGTGGTGGTGGTACCTACAAAGGTGGTATATGAAGCAACCAAGTAACCAACCACGTAGAAACAAGAGGTCTGAAAGCAACTGGTACATGCAAAGTTGGATTTCTTAATTGGTACATGCAAGGTCGCCTTACGAAAGAAATAAAAAATAAAAAGGAAATGCGAAGCTGTCAGGAGTGAACGTGGATGAAATTGATTGAAAACTAGGCTACTAATGTAATGTAGCTGTACCACTTGCATAATTATTCCGAGTAGTTTTCCAAATCGTCCTTGAAGTTATTAAAATCTAAAATTTTAACTTGAAGCAGAGTGGGCAGCAACTATGGATGATTGAGAGTAGAACGAGATGATATATAAAGATGAATAGAATGGGAATAGAGATTAATAGAGATATAGAATAGAAAAAAAAATAGGAATAGACATGAGAATCTAGATTTTATTCTTGAAATATCTTGATTTATTAAGTAGAATGGAATGAGAATAGAATCATGATTTCTGAAATAGGCGTAAGTCTAATTCCAGAGCTGAGGCTCTGATACCATAATAGAATTTGTAAAGAGAGAGAATGAGAGAAATGAATTGTATTGATCTTGTGTAATTGATTACAAATACAATGGTTTATTTATAACCTTGATTAAACTATTATCCTAAACATCTCCAATATTGTACTACCTCTATAATCTTCCATCCTCAATTACATTGATAATCAACTACATAATTCGCATCTAACAATATCTCCAACCTATAATCCTAACATATATAAAGTTTCCAGTATGGTCTATTTTATATTGTATTGGTAGCAACTATTGATGCATAAGAAGGCTATATAAACAGAGAATAGAAGGAAGAGCAAAAATCAAAGAAGGAAACAAAGGATGGAGTCATGAGCACTTGAGCAGAGCAAAGAATAGAGATCAGGATGGAACAAAAACAATCGAGAATAAGAAAAATTCTGTATCAAATCAAACCTGAATCAAACATATTAAGTCGGGACCTCAAATTCAATAGGATGCAAAGCAAAACCCAATACATTACATTAGACGTGAAATTTGTATCCAACACCAAACTCGTAATTCGACCCATTACAAACTAGCCCAAATCTGCTTCTACATTCTTCAGGTAAATGTTATGACCCATTACAGCCCGGCTCAAAAAGGACATACCAATACCATAAATGTAGGCCCATATTAAACCATAACGTCAAGGCCCAAATTCTAGGGGATTTTCTTTTCATGCTATTCAATGTTATGATCTGCATATAATAAGTGACTCATGGTGCATGGATTGCATATGCTTTCATCAAGACATGAAGATGGGCTTTGTCGGCCCGAATATCTTTGAAGCCCAAATCCACTAAATTGCCTCAGAAACACAAGTTGCAAGCTTCACAAAATGCAATATCGCAACATTCCTTGTAGGATTATACTATAGAAAGACGAAGAGATATATAGAAAGTCAATTTTGAACGGTGTATTCATGTCCATGAATCATGATATGATCTAGTAGAAAATTTACACTCCTTAAAATTTATCTTAGTTTAACATTCAGTTACATCAACTCAATACTAGAAGGAAATTACAATTAACAAATTGGACTTGCAATGATTCATTTTTCTTTTTACGTATTAAACCAAACAAAAAGTGCAGGAAGAGCCTAAAAATTGTCTCCATTTTATGGTGACAAAAAGATAATAATGAGTCTTATTGTTTAGTTTAAAAAGATAATGGTTGTGTAAAGCGTATACATGCTTCATTTGCACAATTGCACCAAACCCCCTTTGTCGCTTGCACGATCTCTGCTTCTCACCTCTCTTATCCCAATTCCCAACCCCTCTCATCATTAGTTAGATTAGTTGTCACATTTATATTTGAAAAAAAATACAATAAAATACAATACAATTCATCATATTTCGTCGTAAAAAGAGAGCATGTATTTCAGTTCAATACTTCAATATCATTGTTATTTTATTAATGGTGTCAATAGTTTTAACTCGTATGTTTTTTTTCTTCTGAAATAATTGTGCTCATTATGTAGATGATAAACTCTCTTCAAATTAAGCATTTAAAGTAGACTCTCGTTCATATTTAATTCTTTTTGTTTTTAGTTTGTTGGCATTGCTGCTGAGCGATTACAGAATTTTAACATTGTACTTAATAGAAATAGATATAAATTTGACTTTTGAATTCATGGCTTGACAAATAAGACTTTCTAGATGATGACTTCATGACTGATCCAATACATCATGCCTTTGATTAATCATTGAGCTGTCAAGTAATTCTGTAAGGATCTATTCAGAGTCAACTCGTGCTCACGAAAAAGACACTTTTTCCGTGGGCGCGAATTGTCTCCGAACAGAATCTAATTGTATATATGACTTACAAATGTACAAGCATAACAAGTTGCAAGTACCACCAATCTTTGTCTCCAAAAAAAATGCCAACTTGAGTAATATAAAAGACTTTTTTTTCTTCTTTCCACAACTCTTCTCACATTTTCATAGCAAAATACTGAAATAGAGATCTATCATTGCTATCTTTTGGACGTGTAACCAAGATCAGCTCATTCATTCATTTTATTAAAGGTTCATATGTACAAAACCAACGATTCAAAATTCAACGAATCCAACGTTCAAAATCACAAAACATGTGTTATGCAAACCGCAACAACGCACTTTCTTTTCAAATTAAGTTCCATTTTAATTATATATATTTTAACCTTACGAGTCCTTCTTTCCAAATTAAGTTTCATTTTAATTATATATATTTTAACCTTATAAGTCCTTGCATTGCAAAACTACCCAATGATAATAATGTTAGTGGCATGAAATGTCTATATTATTACACACACCAAGATATAAATTATATTTAATTATGGTAAAATAATTTGTTAAACACACTGAAACGACTGGAGTTGTTTCACAGGAAATCAAGGATCAGGTGACAATAAAGTCAGAGCACATTCAGAAGCATATTTCACCTGATACGTCTATGCTGGTATCAACTACGACATGAGTCAGGAGTTGTTCTCCTTGAACAACAGAATGATGTGCTGGCGATAATTCTAGCCATTCAAGTTATAACTGTCTATTGGACATGTGTCACGATGTAATTGGTTTAGATTACTATAAATACTACTGTATTCTCTGTATTAAGCAATGGAATAAAATCAAAAGAATATGTCTTGTGTTCTTCCCTCTATTTCTTCTTCTATCCATAAATTTCATTTAGTTTTATGGTATCAGAGCGAGGTTGTGCAGCAGCGGATTGTTCTGAGTGTAGCTCCTTGAAAGGGAATTTCTGCTCATTAAAAATTACATGTCTCGAAACAAAAACTTTATTAGTGGATAAATGAAGACATTTGTAACCTTTGGATGGATGAGCATACCCAATAAAAACACACGGCAAAGATCGAGGTTCTAATTTATGAGAATTATACGGACGAGTGTAGGGAAAACATAAGCAACCTAAGACACGAAGAAAGGAATAATCAGGAGTTTTATTGAAGAGTTTCTGATATGGGATAATATGTTGTGAGGAGGAAGATAAACGATTGATTAGAAAGACAATGCTAGCAAAAATTTCATCCCAAAATGGTAATGGAATTGACGCATGAGACATGGTAGCAAGTGCAAGCTCGACAATGTGTCGATGTTTGCGTTCTGCCACCCCGTTTTGCTGTGGGGTGTATGGACATGTAATTTGATAATTGATGTGAGAAAACAATCGTTGAATTGGCTTATATTCAGTGCCACCATCAATACGCAATGTTTTGATTGAATGATTTAATGTGTTTTCAACCTGAGCTTTGAAAAGGGTAAACACATTAACAAGCTCATCTTTGGAATGCAAAAAAAAAATCCAGGTGAAGTGACTGTAATCATCAACGAATGTTACATAATATCGAAACCCATCCTTTGATAAAACGGGGGAAGGTCCCCATAAGTCTGAGTGTACAATTTCAAGAGGAAAAGTAGAACAAGAGTTACTAATGCTAAATGGCAATTTATGAGACTTTGCTATACAACTGTCATCACAAAAAGTCATTTTATTCCTAGAACAAGGTAAGCTAAAAGTTTTGAGAAGATGTAATGTAGTGGAAAAGGATGGGTGGCCAAATCTTGCGTGCCATCCATCAGCTGATATAGCACTTGATCCAAGAAAAGCTTGCGGAGAAGAGGATGGAGGAAGTGACAGAAGGTAGAGTCCATTAATTAGAGGAGCTTGGAGTAGAAGTATCCCTGTTTGCTGATCCTTGATAAGACAATTATGAGAGGAAAACTCAATGAGTAAGGAATTATCAGCAAGCAACTTAGAAAGACTCAACAAATTTCGAGTAAATGTAGGAACATGAAGGATTTCATGAAAGTGAATAGAAACATGAGAAACAGTAAGAGAGGAATAGCCAATGTGTTTTATGAGCATACCGTCACCATTTCCAATTTGCAAGGTATCATTGCCTTCATATACCACATACGAAGAAAGATTATTAATATCATGGGTCACATGATGGGTAGCACCAGAATCAACACACCATTCATGAGGAGCTGGAGTGGTGTTGGGCTGAGCAATGTAGGCTTGAAATGTAGAGTTTGACTCACTAAACCGAGTATCAAACCGGTGCCAGCAATTTTTAGCAGTGTGCCCCCTCTTTTCACAAATCTGACAATAGAGAGGTGTTGTATTTTGGGAAGTGGAATTAACAACTGAGTTGGTCTGGCGCACTGGATTTGGGAGAAGTGGAGGAAGAGATTGAGAGTTTGGATGACGGTTCTTAGAACCTTGATAATAGTTTGGACGTGGTCCAGTGTATGATGCTCTAGGTGAAGAGAAAGTGGACCGATTGAATCGAGCTGAATTTCTGGGTGTAAAATATGTTGTTGGTTGGGATGCAGTTGGAAGGAAAGCTGTGGTGGGTTGAGGAGTAAGTAAATACTCATTGGTGAGAAGGTAAGCGTGCAGATCTCGTAGCTCCAATGGTTCAGTTCTGGTATTGAGAGCAACCAGAAGAGGGTTGAAGTCGGTACCAAGCCCACTGAGAGTGTACCGAATCATTTCGGCCTCAGATGGTGGAGAACCAAGATAAGCCAATTCATCAAAAATAGCTCGGATTCTCTTAATATAATCTCTACATGTTGAACCTCCTTTTGAAATTGATTGAAGCTCTTTGTGCAGTTGTGCAATTTTGGCTGGGGAGGTAATAGCATAGGAGGCATTAAGAGAAGACCATAGATCTGCTGATGTGGTACAAGAAACGGTTTGAGCTACAAGAGAGTTAGAAAGGGAAGCGCGAAGCCAACTCAACAGAAGTTGATCTTGGCGATGCCAATGTTCGTATGCTGGATTGAGAGAAAGAGATCCTTCAGTGCTTGTGATAGTTGGAGTCGGTGGATTTGGGTTATGAACAAACTTGAACAACCCATGGCCGTGTAAAGCTGGTACAATTTGGGATTGCCAAGAAAGAAAATTATCATCGTTGAGTTTGATTGAGATAGGTTGATTAAGAGGAATGAGGTGAGAAGAATTGGTAATTAGATCAAGGGCTTGAGGAATGAGTTGCACAACCTCTGGTAGCCGGCACACCATATTCACCTTTTCATTTTTTACAGCACCAGCCAGTTCCAGCAGCGCCAAATCATCCAGAGACACTTGCAACTCCTCAGGATCTTGATCAAACTTCCACCAGCCCATCTACTTCTGCTATTAACACTTCTGATGCTCACTGTGACCAAAATACCACTCTGTCAAATTCTCCACATTCTGTCTCTTCTCAACCAACTTCTTCAGTCCAAACCATTTCCCAGCATCCTATGATCACCAGACATAGAGATAACACACGAGTGCCTAAACAATTTCCAGGTTTTGAAACTTATATTTCAACCACATCTTCATCTGAGTCAGAACCATCCAATTTCCGACAGGCATATTCTATTCCTCACTGGCGGGAAGCTATGGCACAAGAGATCAATGCACTAGCTATGAATCAAACATGGACCCTTGTTCCTCCACCAGCTGATACCAATATTGTGGGATGTAAATGGATCTACAAGGTTAAGAAACGAGCTGATGGCCAAATTGAGAGGTACAAAGCTCGTCTGGTTGCTCGAGGTTACTCACAAGAGGAAGGAGTTGATTTCTTCGACACTTTTAGTCCTATTGTCCGACCAACAACCATTCGTTTGGTACTCACTCTTGCTATTTCCCTTGGCTAGCATATTCAACAACTTGACGTACAGAATGCTTTTCTCCGTGGCAAATTGAATGAGACAGTGTTCATGAGCCAACCTCCTGGGTTCACTGATCCACATTTTCCAAACCATGTTTGTAAACTTTCTAAAGCAATCTACGGTTTAAGGCAGTCTCCTCGTGCCTGGTTTCAAACTCTTAGCACTGCCCTTCTGCACTATGGCTTCCAAGGTTCCCAATATGATCCTTCTCTGTTTGTTTATAATTGCAAAGGCACAGTCATTGTTCTTCTGGTGTATGTGGACGACATCATTGTCGCCAGCAACCAGCATACTCAGTTACACTAGCTCATTTCGGTCTTATAGAAGCAGTTTGCCATTAAAACACTTGGCTCTCTCTCCTACTTTCTTGGCATTGAAGTTCTTCAAACACACACTGGTATGCATCTCTCTCAAACCAGGTACATTAGAGAACTCCTCACTCGATCCAATATGCATATGTCCAGACCTTGCTCAACTCTAATGGATACTCACCTCTCTTTGTCTAAACATGATACACCACTCATGGACAATCCTTCTTTATATCGAATGATAGTAGGTGCACTCCAGTATGTGACAATTACTCGTCCTGACATTAGTTTTGCTGTTAATAAGGCTTCTCAATTCATGCATTCTCCTTCTCTCTCTCACTGGACTGCTATTAAACGCATTCTGCGTTACCTACATGGTTCAGATGGCCTTAGTCTTCATCTCACTAAAACATACTCTCTACAATTACACGCCTATTCCGACGCGAACTGGGCTGGTTGTGTCGATGATCGACGCTCCACTTCGGGATTTGCTATCTTTCTTGGACCAAACCTACTCTCCTGGAGTTCAAAGAAACAAGTTACCGTTTCCCGATCCAGCACAGAGGCTGAATACAGAGCTCTTGCCCTTGCCAGTGCTGAACTCATTTGGCTTGAAAACATTCTTCGAGATCTTCATGTCCCTTGTAATTCTCCTCCCATACTCTGGTGCGATAACATCGGTGCTACCTTTCTAGCATCCAACTCTATGTTTCATGCACGTACCAAGTATGTGGAAATCGATTATCATTTCATAAGGGAACGAGTTCATTCTAAACAGCTGGTTATCAAATTTATCTGCTCTCGAAATCAAATTGCTGATGCGTTAACTAAGCCTCTTCCTTCCCCACGGTTCCTGTTACTGAGAGACAAGCTTACAGTAGTTTCACTTCCTTCAGCTTGTGGGGGGGCTGTTAAACACACTGAAACGACTGGAGTTGTTTCACAGGAAATCAAGGATCAGGTGACAATAAAGTCAGAGCACATTCAGAAGCATATTTCACCTGATACGTCTATGCTGGTATCAACTACGACATGAGTCAGGAGCCGTTCTCCTTGAACAACAGAATGATGTGCTGGCGATAATTCTAGCCATTCAAGTTATAACTGTCTATTGGACATGTGTCGCGATGTAATTGGTTTAGATTACTATAAATACTACTGTATTCTCTGTATTAAGCAATGAAATAAAAACAAAAGAATCTGTCTTGTGTTCTTCCTCTGTTTCTTCTTCTATCCATAAATTTCATTTAGTTTTATAATTAAATAAAATTATCTTCTATTTTCAATGGAACAATATCTTTTTGGTCGATTTTATTATATTTTTATATGACACAATATTGCATGGCATGTGTATGGTCGTTACCACCGATAGATATTTTCATTAGTTTGTCATAATCGGATCTATATCAGTACATGTACATAATGAAATTGAAGGCATGCAAACATGTTCGGATGTTCTCCATCATCGTATATATATATATATCATATCAAATCACAGCAGCAACAAAATAAGCAAGAAATGGAGAAAGGGACAGGTACAGTACCGGAAATACTGGAGAGTAGACGTGACATATCAGAACAGTGTTGTATTTGAGAGATGAAGAATCAACGGCTGAGATTGAGTCAAACATCATGTAGGCATGTAGCTATATAAATTTATAGATATTCGTGCATCAAGTCCCTGTCAACTTTACCTTTGTCCTTGAAATAAAATACTTTTGAAGAAGTCTCAAAAAAAGTGTTCTTTCAGATCTCTAGCTATTAGATGGTACCTACAGTCTAGTTCAAGTACCATCTGTCCTGTCCGAAAGATAAACATTCATTTATTGTGCCTGTTCTGCTTCTACCATTCAACTTATAACATCTATTTATTCCACATTTTATTTATTATTTTATTATTGAGTAAACGCTTCCCCTGGATTAGACTTTAAAAAAAATCCGGACGGGTCTATCCGTCCGTGCTCGTGCTCGGATCCGTCCGGATTCGCGGATTCCGAATTCACGGATCTATTACGAATCGGATTGGCCCCAAATCCTTCAAACCCGTCTAAACCCGTGCCCGACCTGTGGATCCGATCCGTGCAAAAATTCAAAAAAATTCAAAAAAATACAAAAAAATTCAGAAAAATCTATTTATATATATTAAAATAATGTTTATTTTAAATTCAAAAATTCGAAAAAAATTCAAAAAATTGGACGAATCCGATCCGACCCACCCGAATTTATCACGGGTCGGATTGGAGGTTTTGGGTTCGGACCCATACAGACCCGTCCCGTCGTTCCCGTGGATCCGCCGTACCCGTGAATCCGTGAATACGAACGAGTCAGATCCACGGAAACCCGACCCGTCCCGTTATTAAAAGTCTACCCTGGATGCATAAGCATAAGCATATCTGCATATGCAATGTAAAGATTGCAATTAACTTGGAGCGTCATTGCGTCAATAATTTGTTAGTTTCATATTTATTATGTCATCGAACTAGAGATATATTTTCAATTATTTGTGAAAAGAAGTTGGGAATAGGTAGGAAAATATTTTCTCACGAAATGCAACATAAGAATTAATTACTTGTACATATGCAAATGGGATTGAGAGTGGGTACACCTATGAGTGCACCATTTGATTGTGCACTCATGGTTTATACAAATGGCCTAGCAGCTTTAGTGGTGGCTAGTGTTTACCATCCGAGCGGACATGGGTAGGCATGAGTTGTTTCGGTGCAAATTGTATTGGTGGTACGGGTTAAATGGGAGAGGTGGGATGAATTCAGTTTGGGGTGATGATTCAAACTCGCTCTTTGATCCATCGGATCGGGCGAGACGGGTTGGGACCGGACGGGTACGGAACGAGCGGATCACGATTTATTGCTTTTTTTAATCCAAAAATTTCAAATAACTCAAAATAACTTCAAAAAAGTGCAAAAAATCGGAAAAATTGCAAATTAATGTCAAGTTTATTTTTTTACCATTGGATGCACCCCGCGGGTTGGGGCGGGTTATGGGGGTTGGACGGGTTGGGACAGGTTGAGGTGGATTGAGACAAGTTGGGGCGGGTTACCGACGGGTTGGAGCGGGTTGGGACGTGTTGGTGCGGGTTGGGGCGAGTTACAGACGGGTTACGAATCACGAGCACGGGCGGGATGGAGACGGGTTAGGAAGGGACGGATTATCACGAGTGAAATTTCGAAGGACGACTCAAACCCGTATGAAAACTGCTCTTGGCAAGGGTACGACAGGACGGGATGGGTCCACGGACGGATTCGGACGGACGAAGGGGGTGGACCGATGCGGGTGGTGGCAGATTAAGATGACTCAATGAGGTTATAGATTCAAGCTTCCATGAGCAGAAAAGTAAAAATTTCGTTAAGAATCATTTAATAATAAATATTGGAGTTTTCGAAAATCTATTATATACGCATCATATGCTGAATATTGATTTTTGTATGTTACAAAAATAAAACAACATATTTCCTTATTTCATGACAAATTTAAGAATATAAACTATTTTATATAAGAGTTTCTGAAATCGTCAACATGTACTTTTTAAATGTCTCCTAGCGAAATCTATACGAATATTTGAAAAAATCACTCTAATTAACTATCACCAAACCACAAAATTATTTACAGAATACGAACTTAATGATGAAAATATTTTGATCATTTATCATTATAAAATTAATTGTATTTACCCAATTTAATGGTTAGAATGCTTAAAAGTGAAAATTGAGAAGCATTAGTGAAGTAATTCTCAAAAAGTGAAAATTGAGAAAACGATTGTCAACGCTTTTAAATTTTAATGTTTAGGGGGAAGCGGATTCTCTGTCACGCAGCAGTAACGGACGCTCAAGATTTTCTGCGTTGTAGGTTACGGACGGCTCAGATTTGATTCGGAGGGTCTAATATTATAAAATTTAGATTGCACGAATTTCGATGCAAATCAAAGACTGATATGTACCACGCAGCACACATAGTATTTGTGATGCGCGGTAGAAGATCTCATTCGGAGGCGACACTACAGACGTAAAAGGGAAAAATTGCTCTTATTTCTTTTTTTTTATAAGAAGTGTTATGCTGCCAGTTAATACAAGATAGAGTTATCTATATATTAAAAAAAAAGTTATTTGTTGCGAGACGGCAAATTTTGTGTAAAATATTATTTTATAAGTAAAAAGTAGCACTTTGAGTTCACATCCTTGAAATAATTTAATTAGTTTTCGTTAATTTCTATGACACCCAATCGGAATCATTAATAAACAAAATTATTATGGGAATTTCAAAATAAATATCTAATAAGTCAAACAATCTACGAACGATGGATATAAATTGAATGGTTAGTATTACGTGCAATAAAATCCCTCTAATCACATTTTGAATATTTCTTTACGAAGTTGGCTATGAATGGATAATTAATTGCAATTTCGATCATATATTGCAAAAAATTTTGAGCATTTACCTTTAGTTTTGTCATTTTGCTTTCAGTCTGCACAGTTGTAGTATATATTCATTTCTATTTTGGTATTATCAATTTGAGTGAGTATAATTTAAACAATTTTTGCTCAAAATCATAATAAATGTTCAGATACATTTTGCTACTTATAGTCACTACCTGTAAATATATTTTATACGTAGTCAGATTTGCAGTACGTTTTCACCTTAGACAATTTTTTCTACCACACGGTAGAAAAATTTTCGTGCCTGCATTGTTAAAAAATGTTGCACGGTAAATACACAGAAAAAAATTGCCGCACGGTAGAAAGTGTCTCGTTCTGGCCATTCAATCGAAATACATCCACCATTTGACTAGCTTTATCAGTACTATTTTCGTAATTACAAAAAAACAATTCTAATTAATTTGACGCGTCGTGTTAACACTGTTGACGCGTTTAACACGCATAGCACCTCTAGCCGTAAAAAATTCAATTTCATTAAATGTTAAAAAATAATAGAAATTCAGACAAAAATATATTTCAATAATTAATAAAAGTTTATCATACGATAATTTATGAAAACTATTTTTTTTAAACTATGAAAATATAAAAAAGTTGATTTCAATCAATTGTGATTTTCATCACCTTTTTTTAATTAGTCAATATTAATTTTGTTCATGCAACTTCGAGCTCTAGTAATAATTAAATTGGATTATAATTTTTCAAGAAGCATGGTAATTAAGAGTTTTGGATAATAGCTTGCTAGACAGTTATATTAACTATTTTATTTATTTTCTGTATACTTATAACACAGTCACAAACAAATTATAAAATAAATTTGAATTTTTTTAAAAAGCTGTGACAAGAGTAAATTGAACTCAAAACCTCTCTCGTGAAAATATAATGTCTTGATCAACTAAAGTAGACATTAGTGACAAGAAATAACAGCTGTGCCAGTGGTCCTAGAGATTTCACTTAAACATCAGTTTTTAATCATAATTAGATTTGCAAAATAATTAAAGATCCAGTTAACCAATTGTAATCTGGGGAATAACAAGTCTAAGAGCGAAACACTGCATCGCTATGTCACCAAAATCCAAAACGACAATGAATCTTGTCGCCTTCTGTCCGTACAAACACGGGTGTATTCTCGCCATGCCAAATAGTTTAACGCACCATTGCCACAGAAAATGCCACACGGTGCCAAGTTGCCGGAATTTTTAATATTACAATTTTAATAAATAAATTATAAATAAGGAAGAAGATTATTCTGAAATTTCAAAAAATAAAAAAAGTCGAAATTAAGAACATGGATATTTGAAAAAAACCAAAAAATCGATATTGCCAACAATAGTCATTTGATTTAATCAAATAATTTGCTGGACAATTTTGCTTTTGTAGTTGATTTTTTATTAATAAAAATATTATTAATTTAAATAATGAGTTAGATTATATTTAGGTAATTTTTGTAATAACATTGGCTACGCTCGTCGAGTCTACTTCCATCGGTCGAGTCTGATTTACAATCAAGAAATGTGCATATCAAATTTGGTTTCATTTTCAATTTATGTTTTAATTAGTATTTTTTATCACGAGTTTGTCTCAGAATCTCCGGTTGCAAATCAGACTCAACGCGATGAAAGTAGACTCGAAAATCTACAGCTCGAAGACTTGCGACGATAAAAAATATTAATTACGATCCCAACGAACGTTGCCAAAATTATTACAAAAATACATAAATATAACATAACTCATGAATTAAAAATATTTTTATTAATAAACAATTCAACTACAAAAGCAAACTTTTCGTTTGCAGCAAAATATTTGATTAAATCAAATGATAGGTGTTGGCAACACCGATCTTTTAGCTTTTTTCAAATGCCGATGCTCACAACTCTGATCTTTTCTATTTTTATCTCGATGGCTTGAGACGATAAAAAATAAATAAATTACAGCCTTGACGAACATATTCAAAAGTTGGTAGAAAAATACTAAGTATGGACCATACTTCATAATTTTTTATAACAATTTCGGCTATGCTCCTCGAAATTATATTAGTGGTTTTAAATCGTCGTAAGTCATCGAGTTGTAGATATTCAAGTCTTTGTGTCATGTTTGATTTGCGGTCGGAGAAAGGTGCGGCTCAAATTTGACTTCATTATAAACTTATGTCTTAATTAGTTATTTTTTATCATGAGTTAGCGTCAAAATTAATTTTGAATTGCTCGTTTCTCCGATCACAATACCACTCCCATTTTCTGCGTCGAAATGGAGTCCATACAAAGAAGAAAATAGACTAAAATTATAAGTATTGGATGGAATTTAGGAGCACTACTGGTAATATCATCTCCGACCATTTTTAAATTTTTTAAATTTATTGAACCATTACTTATAATACAGTCCGCTATTGCATCCTTTATAATAATTTCCAAATCATCTTGGTTCTTCCGGCGGTCAAAAAGTAAATTTAACAATTTATACCCCTCTCAAGTCTGTCTCCTCTCCATTTCTCACTCCAGTCTTCCCCTGCCAACGTAGTTGGTCAATATCCACTCGTAAATATTTCAATTTTCAAAGTCCACTCCTGTTTTTTCTTCTTTTCCTTCTTCCCTCTTTGTTTCGGTTCTGAGTAGAAGTGCGGTTTTTCAGATTTTAGAGGGTTGGGAGGCTAAAAGGAGGAGATTTCATGAGAGCTAGCGGAGATCGATGACGATCGGGGTTAGTCCGATGGAATGGCAGATCCCGTTGACACCGACAAGGTATCTCATCTTTTCTCCGATTTTCCGATTTTTTGTGTTTCTTCTTGTTGACTTGGGCATTAGCGCTTCTATCTGATTCTGATCGATGTACTCAATTGTCGTTTTTTCAACAATACCAGAAATATGTATGTTTATAACAGCTTTCAATTGTTGCTTTAGTTGCCATCACCGAACTTGAATTGTGGTAAAATGTGCGAACAAGTTTAAACGGATTTTGCTCACAAACTTGATTGTTTTTTCGCCTTTGTTGTACTATTCTCTGGCATTGATGAAGTAGGTCGTGCTGTGGATTTTGCTCACAAACTTGATTGTTTTCCAAAAATTGTTGCTTTAGCGCAAATATACTCTATATTTCTAATTTTGTCTAATTCGTTAAATTACTTTTTCTTTTTATGGTATGAATTCCCCATTTTGCAAACTAGGTCGTGCTGTGGATTATATTTCATATATTTGTTTTCTTCTTTGGTTTTATGTGTAGGCGATTATTGCTTTGAAAAAAGGAACTCAACTGCTTAAGTATTGCCGCAAAGGAAAGCCCAAATTTTGCCCCTTTAGGCTGTCCCATGTAAGTTAACTTGTGTATCCCTATGAGATTTGATATGATTTTTCTGCATCTTGAATCTTCATCAGGCCCGATCACGGTAGATATATCTAGCGTACCAAATTTATATTGTTTATATTGCTGGTTTTTGTGATCATGTTTACAATCAATTTGAATTATTTGGCTAATTATATAAGGGAAATGAATGAAATATATACTGGTACAATTTGGCGGAATACCAAATTGGCATTTATTGACAAATTTTCTAAATCCTGGTGCAAAGTCTTGTTTGGGGTTCAATTTTAATAGATCGGTACGGTTTGGTGCCATGATAAGGGGACATATTTTTGGAACAGTAAATTAAGAAGCTAATTTAGTCTGAGCTGATTGGTTTGGGCAGTATGGCTTGGGACGCACTGATATCAACTTGAAATGTGTATTGATTGATGAAACCTGACTTCTTGTGCTTTGTTGATAAATGGATTGATAGGATGAGTCAAAACTGATTTGGATTTCGAGTTCGAAGGAAAAAGCCATTAAGTTAGCTTCTGTTTCTAAAATCATCTCTGGACAACGAACTGTGAGATTTTACATTTATCCTGTATATTGTCATTTTCCGCACTTGAATTTCATTTTAGATACCATTTTGGTGAAACAAATAATAAAGCACCGAGAATGTTGATTACACACGAGAAGTTAATATGAGTGTTTGCCAGGTGTGTGTTTGTGTGAGAGAGAGACTGTTACTTTGAAGGTAAATCTGCTAGTGATAGTGCAGTTAAAATGTTATTAGATGGCTGATAAAGGCCTATGAAGTATAAATGCCCTTCTACAAAGATCTAAGCAGTTCAAAAAGGCTTCAGCACAAGGACTACTGAGTACATGAGTGCAGATATAATGAAGTGCATAATAGAGAGTAATATCAAAAGCTGTAGTGTTGTATGGTGCTTTCTATGATTTAACCATTTATTTTTACATGGTTATTTTTGCACTCTTTGTGATGTGCAGCCAGTATTCCAAAGGTTTCCACTTCCTGAGAAGGATCACTTATCGTTCTCTCTTATATACAACAGCGGCAAAAGGTCCCTTGATCTGGTTAGCTTCCTTCATTTTAACATTACAATTGTCTTCTCCTCTACGTCCTTCTATTTAATGATGTCTTGTGAAGTTTTTTCCTTAAGCTTACAAATTTATAACATAAATAGATATGCAAGGATAAGGTTGAGGTAGAGGCGTGGTTTACAGGACTAAGTGCACTGGTCTCCTTAAATCAGCGTAGCAATCCAAGCAACAATTTTGATTGTTTTCGTGATGGTCTCCCTTATGAGGTTTGTATTGAAAATAAAAAATATGATTGAGAATAATGGTTTGTATTAATTGTATTGCATTTTATAGTTGTCTTTTATCAAAGTCAACATTCTTATTACGCACTCAGGTAGAATCCTTTGAGCGGCTTCTGGTACCCTTGATATTACTTGCCTCTATGGCCAAGCCCTTGTATTGGGATCCCCAGTTATCCTTTATCCTTTTTCCTATAATGCTTAAGACTCCCAAACTGAAGTTGGTGTCCTATGTAACTGGTTAATTTAGAATATTTAGATGAAACTGCAACATAAGTTGTGTAAAACATGGCATGGATGCCTCAGCCAAATGCTTATGATTTCCATATCTTTTTTCTTGTAACAGAACGGGAGAGAAAGCAGCCTGAGCAGCAACTCGTCAAACAACAAATTCAGCACGAGCAACTCCTCCTCACTGTCCAACTCTGACAGTGATTTTTCTTTTGTCATCCGCTCCACCGATGCGGTGAGCGACATTATTATGCAAACAAAGGCCTCGTACAATTACAGTTATGTCCCTACCGACCTGCGCCTCAGCATATCCAGTGCCCCCAGCACATCAAGCCATGGTTCTGGTGGGGGAGCCGATGACTCTGAGTCCTTTGGTGATATCTATATCTGGGGTGAGATTTTCACGGACCGGTCAAACCCTAACCCTACCGACCTTAATCCTAGCGCTAATTCTAGTCCCAGCCCTAACCCGACCAACAACCCAGCACTCGCATCTGTTTTCTCAGCAAAAGCCGGAATCCTTACTCCAAAACCTTTGGAGTCGAATGTTATGCTCGATGTGAATTACGTGGCGTGTGGGGTACGCCATGCTGCTCTGGTTACTCGTCAGGCTGAGGTTTTCACTTGGGGAGAGGAGTGCAGTGGCCGTCTAGGACATGGTGTTGGGACTGATATCATCCATCCACGCCTTATTGAGTCCTTGTCCACTCTTAACGTAGAAATGGTATACTGTGGTGAGTTTCATACTTGTGCCATAACAGCATCTGGCGAGCTGTACACATGGGGTGATGGGATCCACAATGCTGGCCTCCTCGGCCATGGTACCAAAACAAGTCATTGGATACCTAAACGAGTTGCTGGCCCTATAGATGGACTCCAGGTGCAAATGGTGTCTTGTGGCACTTGGCACACTGCACTGATAACCACAGCTGGACAGCTGTTCACATTTGGTGATGGCACATTTGGGGCACTTGGGCACGGGAATCGAGACACTGCTCTTGTCCCTAAGGAGGTTGAGTCGCTCAAGGGGCTAAGGACAATTGCAGTTTCATGCGGAGTGTGGCATACTGCGGCCGTGGTGGAAGTAATAATGTCCCAATCAAGTGCCTCTTCTGGAAAATTATTCACGTGGGGTGATGGGGACAAATACCGGCTGGGTCACGGTGATAGACAGGTGCGGCTTAAGCCGACTTGCGTATCACATTTGATAGAATATAATTTTCATAAGGTGGCATGTGGTCATACTTTCACCATTGCTCTGACTACATCAGGCCAGCTTTTCTCCTTTGGAAGTTCAGTGTATGGTCAACTTGGAACCCCTAGTTCTGATGGAAAGAACCCGAGGATGGTAGAAGACAGTCTTTCAACTGAAACTGTGTGGGAGGTTGCCTGTGGGGCCTACCATGTGGCTGTTTTGACAGCCAGTGGTGAGGTTTACACTTGGGGCAAGGGTGCGAATGGCAGGTTAGGCCATGGTGACACTGAAGACCGTAAGATGCCAGCTATGGTCGAGGCATTGAAGGACCGGGTGGTTAAGCGAATTGCTTGCGGGTCGGGTTTCACGGCTGCAATCTGTCAGCACAAGTGGGTCTCTGGTGCGGAGCAGTCTCAATGTTCTGCATGTAGGCAAGCTTTTGGTTTCACAAGAAAGAGACATAACTGCTACAACTGTGGGCTAGTACACTGCCACTCATGCAGCTCTAGAAAAGCAGTACGAGCTGCACTTGCGCCCAACCCTGGCAAACCGTACAGAGTTTGTGACTCTTGCTATGTTAAATTGAGCAAGGTAACTGATAAGTCTGATTCAAACAGTGCTAGGAGGTATTCTGGTAACACTGCTGGCACTGCAACTGGCATGGCTAAAGTAGGTACATCAGCTAGTACTGACATGATAAAGAGTCTTGATGCTAAGGCAGCTAAGCAAGTAAGAAAACCTGATGCATACCAGTTTCTTCAAATGAAGGATATACCCTTTATAGGTGGGCTCGAACTACAACAGATGACATGGGCTCTAGGGTATGCTACATCTGAAAATGCAAGATCTGTGTCTCCATTTCCCATGAGACCAGGTTACACAGGGCTGTCTAGTGGCTCATCAACTGGAGAGAGTGTTGAGAGTTTGAAGGATGCAAATCAAGCACTGACTAGAGAGGTTCAGAGATTGCGTGCAGAGGTATGTACTGTTTCATTTAGTTGTGAATTAAGATTACCTTATGGATTTCTGTTGTAAGGCTATTGTTTTTAGATATAAAAATATTTTAAGAGAGTCGGAGATGACAGAATATATAGAGGAATAGGAACGTGTGGATCTCCTATGAGGGGTTTCTTTTCAGAGGTTAATCATGAATTGGTTTTTAGGTGGAGATCATGAAACAGCGGCTGGAGTTGCAGGAGGCTGAGACGAAGAAGTCAGAGGAAAAATCACAACAGGCCATGCAACTTGTTTCTGAGGAGCAATCTAAATCCAGGGCTGCTAAAGAGGTCATCAAGTCTCTTACAGCTCAGGTATTCTTTGCTCCTTTTTGTTATATTTAGTAATTTAGTTTGCTTTTATTAGCATTAGCCTAATGCTTACAGTATGTAGGTATGCACATTAGTTGATCAGATTTTAAAAGTAATTAATAAATGTGCATCTTCATCTTTGGGGAACTGGTAATGAAGAAATTATCCACTCAACCCTAAAAAAGAATCAAATAACTGTAATTACAATAATAAGTGAAACGGAAACATGCGAAACATAGTGTGGTACTTGTTCTTTCTTTTCCCATTTCCCATTCTTCATATGTTTTTGATGATATGATTCCACAGTTAAAAGAAATGGCAGAAAGGCTGCCTCCTGGAGTGTATGATTCCAAACCCGTACGACCGGTATACCTATCAACCAGTAGCTCAGCACAAGACTCGTTGAATGCAACTTCTATCCCTAGTGAGAAGCGTAACAACGGCAACGAGGAACAATTTTCTGGGCGAGCCCCAGGGATGTACCGTCCTGGTATGAGACAGAACAATTTGGATACAAAGGAAACTGAACGGTTCCAGATTAATCTTGGGGGCAACCCTACTCCTACACCTAATTTAGCGGGACCTCCCTCGGTCAATGCAAACAGTGGCCAGGTCGAGGCTGAGTGGATAGAACAGTATGAGCCAGGGGTGTATTTAACGCTTGTTGCACTTGTAGATGGTACAAGAGAGCTCAAAAGGGTCAGATTCAGGTACGATCAAGCCAAACGTTATAAAAAATTTCGCATTTTCTGTTTCTGTTACTCCCATGTCAACAATTCAGTGTCATTTAAATTTGCTGTCATAAAATAAATAAAGAAGGATATGTATATTGGGTTGGTGTTCAAAAGGTTGGTCAGAGATCTACACTGCTATTAATTTAAATCAAGGGGAAAAGGCTAAAAAGTTAATGTAACATCTTGCAGTTGTCAAAATCAAAACCTAAATACTAATATTTTTGTTAATTTTCTTTTGTATCATATGATGGAAAATATTACACTTCCAACGAAATCTTTATTTCGAGATATTTGTACCATCTTTCAGTCGAAGAAGATTTGGAGAACACCAAGCTGAGTCATGGTGGGCTGAAAATCGAGATAAGGTCTACGGAAAGTATAATGTCCGCGGTACTGATCGTACCTCTTCTTTTACTTCTTTTTAATCATAACAACCACACTTTGTTATTACTAAAAGAATCACGGTAAACGGGGAAGTTACTAGTGGAAATTCCAGAAAGAACCTTCCTTTTTTTTTTTCAAATATAGTGGTTTACTATCTCCCCATTTTGAATTTTGTAATCCAGTGTTGTATGATGCACGTATTTTGTATCTTTTTAGCGGATGTGATCTTTGTTGTATTTAGTGTAAATAAGGGGACATAATGCAAGAATGTGCCTGCAGCTCCTTGTGGGTAATCTGAATGGAGGTGGTTAAGAAAGCTGTTCGTTAGTCAATTTGTATAGGGGTTTCTAACATTTTTCTTCCTTTTTTTTATTTTTTACTTTAATTTTGTTTTTCTAATTGCATTGCACTATACCTTCGAAATTGGAAAGTTTCAATTTTTTCCCTCCTACAATTAGATTTGATGTTGTGATCTTCTGTTGTGTTATTTGTGCTGCAGAATATATTTTTTTACAGCAAAATTACACTCATGCAACGCTCTTCAGTTCCTACTAAACTTGGTTATATACAAAATGCAATGCACCATCAAGTAAAGCATTTACTATAAGCCAGCGTTATAATTTCTTGGATAATATTGCTCTGGATATTATTTTTCTCTAACTCACCTTTTATAATCATGAATTTCATTTGAGACACTTCAAGTACAGCACCCAAGTTAATATTTGATGTAGCTATATACGTCTGCTTTTGTTGACTTATATTCCTTTAAACTTTAAACCCCCAGCATTAAATGGTTTGGTCAAATTTAAAACGATTTGGTCTTTAACTTCTAATGAAGAACAAAAGCAACCTTTGAAGTTTCAACTTTTTAAATCAATCGAATTGACCCCTTAAGGCTTGTTCAGCAAGTACGGTGGGATTAAATTTTTAAGCTTCCTAAAGAAATTGTGTTCGGCAACAAAATTTAAGAGATGGAAACTTAACTATCTTAAAATATCTTTAAGCTAGGACAATCTTTATGCCATTGAAAAACGACTTAGAAATTTAGACAGTCTTGTTGAAAAATAAAATATTAGAAAGACAACTAAAGAATTTAAAGAGAACAAATAAGTCTCAGAAAAATATTATCATTGACAGAATTAAGAAAACTAAAGCTTACAAAAAAAAAGCTTCTACACTTTACTTTTAAATAATATATAGATAGAGTTTATAGGATCTAAATCATACAACGATAAAAAAAATATTATCGTTAGACAGTAGATATATATAGGTACCTCCTTTTACATTTGAAAATAAGAATAATAAAAAATGGCAAATTCTGCTATGGATTGGATTGAATAAGAACCGTTCATTTTTTATAAATCAAACGGTTGAAATAGAAGTCGCATTTTCTAAATCTTTGTTAGATCTGACAGAAAACTTACGGAGAAGGGCAAAGTGGTCATTTTCTAATTCTCTTTTCTTTCTTTTCTCTTATCTCCGCCGCCTCTCTCTACCCTCTTCTCTCGTTTCCCCAGCTCTCGTTCTTTCATCCAAGAAATCCTCCCTGTGAAAAAAAGAGAAAACCGCTGCTCGTTCACACCTCCCGCTCTCGACTCCTTGAATTTCATCGTATCATTATTGCCTCTGGTCTCCACGTTAACCGTTTGGCGTATTTATCTAATCACCTCTTCTTCGCTCTTATAACCCTTCACACATCATCTAAGCAATCTCTCATATCCCTTCACCGACTTCTGCTAATCGCTGCATCTCCTTTATACTAAATGGTGTGAAGCTTTAGCTCCTCAAATCTTGGTTGGTTTTGGAGTAAATCCAAGAGAGAACGACGCCTTCTCTGGGAACAAGGACTTGCCACCGCTTCTGGAGCAATGAATTTAAAATGTG
>CAXKVX010000647.1:0-18179 GCA_964058865.1 Eleocharis quinqueflora | reverse complement strand
AATGTGAGACATATCCGATTAATTTGGATGATGATCATACTAAGTTGTTAGCAAATATATTTGATTGTAAAGTAGAGCAATGGTCAATAAATTACCTTGGCATTCTTACACATTGGAGACAAAATAGAGTGACATATTGAGACCTTATTATTGAGAAATTTCAATTTAGATTACAAGGTTGAAAAAAGCTCTCTTTTGTCTATGAGAGACAAAGTGGTGTTGATCAATAGTGTATTATCTGCACTCCTGCTGTATATGATGTCATATCATGAAATCCCATCAAAAGTCATAATTAAAATTGATAAAATTAGAAAAGCTTTTATGTGGAATACAGGGACGAAAAGAAATACTATTTGTGTAGAGTATGCATACCAATTGAGCAAGGAGGTTTGTGTATAATTAATCTTTTATGCAAGTGGCTGTGGAAACTGAAGGACTCTAATAGTTCGGGTGGTGGAAAGATACACTAATTGTCAAATATAATAATTATACAAATAAAACTGTCTGATCTCTATTTTGGAAATCAATTAAGAAGTATGAACAAATTATTACCATCAATTCTGTTGTAACTGTTTGTAATGAGATTTCTACTAAATTGTGGATAGATGCTCGATGTGATAATATTGCATAGAATGTAACCTTTCCCTCACTGTTCAAAATTGTTTCCAATCAACACATTACATTAGCTGAGGCAATGTTTTCAGGTCTGAATAATCTAGCTTTTGAAAGAAATTTGACTCAAGTTTAGTTGGAGCAATTTACTCTCATGAAGCACAAGGTACACTCTATCTGTTCACAAGGAGGGATGTCAGATAAAATATACCAGCAAGATCAGTCTCATGTAAAATTGAGAAATATGTACATTTACTCTTGGTTGTGTGATAGAGGAGTCTCAGATCACTCCAAAATTTATGGGAACTGACAATTCCTAACAAAATCAAGGAGTTCATGTGGCTACTTATAAAAAGGAAGATATTAGTTAAATAAATGCAATTTAATTAGACAGGGTTGTCAGGGAGATAGTGCTTGTAAATTTTGTTCTCAGTTTGAGAGTATCAATCACCTTTTCTTTGACTGTATACATGCTCAGAGGATTTCGAGATGGCTTTTATCTACATTTCATATCTATCTTACCCCTCACAATATTAGTGATTTGTATATAAGCATAGGAGATCTCTAGTTAATAGGGACAAATAACTTTTAATACTATTAAGTGTGGAGGTAATATGGAGAATTTGGCTTGTTAAGAATGCAATTTGTTTTCAGGATAAAGCAATAGAATCATTTTACACATTTTAAACTAAGATGTTGCTACTTATTCATTAATGGATAGAGGCATGGAAATCAGATCTTAGAGAGAGACTGGAGCAATGGTGCTCTGTAGGTGCAAGGCTGAGTAGTGAGCTGCCTGATGCATGAGCTAGCAATGATGATAGACGAGAAATTACAATTTTATGTTCTTGATGATACATATACCGTTGTTTTCTACATATATTTTTAGTTGTGCTTTTGATAAGATACAGCTTGATATAGACAAATACTATATATAAAGCTTGTTAAGTGTCAGCGTGTTCAATTTTTCTAACACTCCAACACTTCATTTTGCTATTCAACTTGCATTGTACGTGTGTCCAGGTTATCAGACACGTGACACGTTATTAATTTCACGTCATTAATTTGAGTATAAATCATTAATAACATTAATTTCACGTCACTAAAGTTCACACCTTCCTCATATCATATAAAATCATGCTTTCAAAAGAACTTAAGAAAAATGTATTTGTTATTATATTTCTAATTTCAGTGAAACATATTTAACAAAATGGTTCAAGTTAGTATAATTGTACTGTTTATTTTTCTAATACAAAATGTTTTTTCTTAAAAAAATAAGAAGCAGCGGTACGCTGCGATGCAATTTCTAGTAGACATCAAACATGTAATTTGCATTGATGTTTATGCTTCGGGGCTATATCAGAGGGTAAATAAAAGGGAAGATAGACAAAAATTGCTATATACTGATACGGACACTGGTGCCGTTTAAGTTATAGAGAAAAAGTGGAAAGTGTGAAAAATTGCTTTAATTAAGACGTTCACACTGTTTTAAATAAAATATAAAGAGGGAAAATATTACAATCCGTTTTGTTGCTGTAAATAATTTTTCGATTTGTTTTTTTAAACAAATGAGAGAGCGCCTCATCAACTTTTTTTTAGTTTAAAATGATCATGTGAGCCGGACTAATTTGAAATGTTGGATCAAAATCATACGGCTTACCTTCAACAGCATTTCCCATTTATTATCTATAACTATGAAAAATGTTGTGTATATATATGAGCAGTTGAGATTTTGCGCACACCAAATACAAAGATGACAAAAACATGATTAATTATCAATTAATTAATTAAATACTTTCAAAGCGTGCACTGTTGCTTGCTCGTATAAACATGCCAAAATTTTCAAATCTACTTAATGTGGTTGTAATGTAGCTTATAATATTTTGTTTTGTATTTTGAAGTCCATGTGATCGCACTATACTTGTACTGCTACCTACCTCATAAGTGTCTCCTCTGAGCTTACTCAGATACTTCAAATATCTCATCGCATTCATATCAGATACTTGTTACATACGTATCCGATACGATTCTCGTACGATACTTCACGTGACAATCATAATGCATTTTCTAGTTGTTGCTTCCTCTCATTGTTCTAAGGTTGAAGATACTTCATATAAAAAGACATATTACCAATGCGTCATATTATTTCTTGTATATAATAATAGTTTTTATTATATGTATTTACTTATATATTATTTTTCAATGTATTAAATTATTTTTAATTAAAATTATATATATACAACCGCACTCGTATCTAAAATATTTTAAAATCGTCGTATCGTAGCATCCATATCGTATCGGATACGATATCCGCACCCACAATAGTACAACATAGCCTCTAAGTCTTTTTTGTTTGGTTTCAAAAAAAAAATGTTAGATACTAATAAGATCCATGAGGTACTGTTTTTGTTTTATTTGTAGGCACAATTAATTTTGATAATTTATTGAACACGTTTGTGTTGCTTACTTGCTTTTATATATCTGACATGTTCTCTTTATCATTTAGTATTTTCATGGGAGGGTTCAAAATTTAGTTTTTCTTTTTCAAGATTTAGTATTTTCTTTTTAGAGGTTCAAAAAAATAATGCATACTTTTATTTTTTTTAATTATAAACATATTTTTCAGAAAAAAAAAATTCAACTGTATGATAAATTTTCAATATTTTTTTTTTGAGAAAAAGATGGGGGTCAAGCCTCCCAAATTTCATTCGTCGACGGCACGAATGTCGGGTTTTGGATTACAGAATACGAAAGGAAAAAACAAAAACAACACATCCTACTTACAACACATCCTACAAAATTACGAAAAATTGGAACAAAGAATACAACACATCCTACAAAATCCACATAAATGCCGGTTCTCAAGACACTTACCGTGACGCCGCGACTTGAGAGATGCCTCAATTTTTCGCATATTGAAGTCGGTCTCGCGGTACCGGGCCCCTTGGGCAGTTTCAAAGATGGCGGTCAAAGCGGCCAAATTTTACTCCGGTGACAATCTCGATCGCAATATGTGCATCGGATCTCCGACTTCCGGCGGGTAGACTCCTTCGGTTGGATTGCAAGATCTCGCACCACCACGTGGCCCTACTGGATATGGAGAGCGGCATGTAGTTCTCCGGTTGTGTTAGAGTTTGTCATTCCCTTGTAACGACCGCCTTCGCGACAAATCGGAGCCCGGCATCGCCACCGTGCTCGCCGTTGAAGAGAATCCACGAATGAAAGCGAGGGTTTGAGGTTAGGAGGGAGAAAGAGTGGTGGAGAGGTGGTGGCAGGAATGGAAGAGAGGTGGCTAACAGGAGAGAACCGGCGATGTGATTTCCCTCCTCTCTTCCTTCCCGGCCGGAAGCTTTGAGGGAGAAATCGGTAGATCGGAGAGAGAGGTGGCTAACGGGAGAACCGGGTGGCCGATTCCCTCTCTCACGTTTTCAACGACGGCTCTCTCTCAACTTGATGGGTGATTTTTATTTGGATGGAGAGGTGGTGGAGGAAGAGGAGAAGGGGGAATGTACATGGGGGGTGGCGGGAGGAGATCCTCCTCCCACGAGGCCTCCCCCGCCGACGGTGGCAGCTAGAGTTTTTTCTCTCTTTTTTTTCTCTCTTTACTCACAGGGGGACTCCCCAAGCTAGAGTTGTTAGTTTACAGTATGGTGTTGTGATAAATTTTCAATATTATTTTTAGGAAGATCAACTGACTTCACCAGCTCAACGTAGCTCTGCCGCTGAACATGATAACAAGGTATGTTGTCCTCTTGTTTGAGTGAAAATCCAATACATTTCTTTCAGTTTAATTGTATGGCAGCCTCACTTGTTTTATAAGAATATGTAAATAGAAAAAAAATAGGTTTAATTTTTTTTTAAGGTAACGAAAAAAGAAATACATAATTGTAGAAAATTGAAACTGATAAGTTATTAGTAAAATTAAATGTATGACTTCAATCTCTTTGCAAGCTTTCGCGGATACGTTATAATAGAGAATCGACATTATCTACACAAAAATTATGTATGTTTATAATTTATAATCCGGATAGCAATTTGTTTTTTTTTTGTAAATTTTCTTTTATATCCTCTCATTCTTTTTGTATAATCTGTTTAGAAATTCAGAAAATAAAATCCATCAAGGCCTGTAATAAAGCGCAATATGGTTCCTAGATTGCCTTTACAATTAATTACAAATCTGGGGTTTTAATGCCGAGAAAATTTTGGAACTTTTAGCAAGATAACACTAACACCATATATTGTTCAAAAATAGGCTTATCCACTCTCTCATCACAGCCCCTTAGACCTACCAAATTAACTAAAATTGAAAGATTTCAAAACCCATTTCAGATCCAAATTAACATGTCACAAACTTATAATAAAAAGTTGTAGCAAATGACTTAGTAGTCTGATGATAGTTAATTCAGATAATTTTCACGAAGTCATGAATTCAAATTTTCGTGAACGCAAAAGTGAGACTAGTTAAGAAATATTTAGTAATAGATGTTGGAGGCTCTGATTACCTCCTTATATTAAAAAATAATAATAATAAGCTGTTCTTTCACTGACTCATGAAGAAACTATTATTTCTTTTTCCCTAGAAAATCTTGTATTATGATATATCCATACATTCTACTAAGTACAAACTGCGGATACATTTGGTAAAATTCAAATTGCTGCCATGATAGAAGGGTAATGAAGCACAGTGAATGGTACCAAAATTTTACCTAAGAACAAGACATACCAGATGATTAAAGAACAAACACTGGTTGCAGAATGACATCAGACTATTTCACAAGAGCAAATAACACAAAGAAACATGAAATAGTTACAGAGCTCTAAAAAAACACTAATCTTTTATCAAGTAAGAAGATCTCCATGTTAGCTCTAAAAAATACTGGTTTTGCACTGTAATTATTTTGTTTTAAAAAATGTAAAACTAATCAGCATCAAATGGTAAGAAAAATAATCTACCTTAGCCAGAAACCTGTTCCAGGTCAACTACTACCAGATATATTTAAAAGTAAATTCTATTTCTTCGTAAAAGTGCATGCATATTTTTTTGAGTGAATTTTAAGATTGTTTTTAGGGCTATAATTGTTGCCCCCATTTTTGGTAAAATTCAATCCCTCCACAAATCTATCAAAATTGAGAATAAAGTTGCAAAATTGATAGGAATAGAAGTTAAGAACAGGGATCATATTCACAAATGGATAATTGCAAATAACAATGAACCCCAAACGTAGTTCATACTTAAATAAAGGAAAACTACAACTCAGATGAATGATTCCATGCACTAGGAAGATGGATGATACTTGAACTAATTACTCCCTGAATTGATGTAGTTCCAGTGATTGCTGGTCAAACACTGGAAAGAAGAATATTATCAGCAAATGATTCAGACCCATTATTCGGCGCACCGTTTAGTTTCAAGATTGAAGCAATCACGTTATAGATTTGCACATTTTCAAAAGATGTTACCTTCCTCCCTCTTCCAAACTGTGGCCCGTGTGCAATAAAAATAGTTCGCATTGAAAAGTTTGAGTTGTCATACCCATGGGCCCCACCACATTCTTTATCATTTGACCTCTTCAGTTCCACCTTGTATCCTTCTTGCAACAACCCGATTACTGGCGGGATACGATAACTAGTCGCGTAATGGAGCCGTGATGGCAGCTCCTCTTTCAAGTACATCTTTAAATAGTTACCATGTTCGATTTTTCCCGAACTCAAACCCTCATTCATCTTTGAAACAACCTCAGCTGGTGAAACACCACTTGGTGGGGTTATAGCCAAAATAGGCGTGGTTGATTGTACCCAATCAGTCCCAATTTCGACCCAAGGAGATAAATCTTCTAGATATATCATTTTTTTGTCACAGGTACCGACCATACCATGATCCCCTAACAAAATTATAGTAACATCTTCGAAGACCCCCCTCTTCTCTAATCCAGATATCAATCTACCAATCAACGAGTCAATGTGGGCCACAGCACTGGTAATTTCTGGGTCATCAGGCCCCACCCGGTGTCCTTGGTGATCAGGGTCCTCGAAATAAAGGGTTATAAACACCGGCATTTCATCGACTGGTAAATCAAAGTAACTCAAAACCGTATCAACCCGGTCCTCAAATGGTACTGACCCATTATAGTGCTGACAGTACTTATCTGGGCAGTCCCAATTACCTTTTTTCACCTCTGATCCAGGCCAGAAGAAAGTTGCAGCCTTTTTGCCTTGGTTAACCACAGTTTCCCACATCGGTTCACCAAGCCACCACTTGGACTCATGGCTCTGCATGTTAAAAATCTCTCCTGTTACCGGATCAGTAAAATAGTTGTTGATTATCCCATGATAAGGAGGGTATAACCCTGTAACAATGGAGTAGTGGTTAGGGAAGGTAAGAGTTGGGAAAACGGGTATGAGACCCGTTTCGGCCTCAGTCCCATTGTCAATCATCCGGTGGATATTGGGCGTGGAGGTCTTAAATTGGTACCCGAACCGAAACCCGTCGGATGAGATTAAGATCACTACCGGATGAGGAAGCTTGGATAACGGGCGTGCCACTTCTTTATCGGGTTCGGAGGTGGAGTTGACGAAATGAAAAGCGAAGGCAAAGGAGGTGGCGAGAGAGAGGCAAGTGGTTACGAGGAGGAAGGAGAAGAGGAAGGGGCGAGGAGAAGAAGAGGAATGTGAAGGTAGAGGAGCGATTAGAAGAGCGGTTTTAGGGTTAGATGGATCTTCGGAGGAGGAGGGATTGCGACGGGAAGCCATGGGAGAAGGAAAGCTTGTGAATTATTTTTCGTTGTCGTGGATTTTTTCTATGTTTTTGTTGGTTTATGACACTTGGTCGATCGGATCGAGTTAGTTGGAACTGTGAAAAAAAGGTTTAAAGTAGAGAGCATTTTATTTTATTTTATCTTTTACAATTTGTTGTTTTGAAATTTGATGAGTGGCGAAAGTGATTACGACTAATGAGTAATGAGTTAAGAGGATATTCTGGGAATCAGGATATGAGAACGGACGGCGCAGATCTCTCCACTTGCTCCTCTGATTTGTTCGATTAATTGATTTCAACATTGTGCTTCAGTTCGGAATTTTGGATTACAATCATGATTTCATATTTTCTTCAAAGTTTACATTAGGGCTGCTAATGAACATGACGGTTTATAGACCAAATGAATTGGACACTATTGAAAATTTATGGAATGATCTATTTATTGGTCTTGGTTAAAGTTCAGTCTAAGTTCAAGTGATAATTAAACTGAACTGGACAAATTGTGAACTAATTGCGAGCTCAGTGTGGATTAAATGAAAATATGTTCAAACATCACAATAGATCAACCAAGTTCTAACTTTTTGTTTCATAGAGAGAGAACTAAATTATTTGCATAAAGAAACTTAAGTTATTCAATACAGTGATGAAAGAGCTTTCATTTAAAGATGACAATACACTGTGGTGTTCAGAATCATATCCATATGGTTAGCTTATGAACAAATAGTGGACATTATTCGGTTATAAGATAAACTGGACATGAACTGCATATTAGTAGATAATTATGGACTTGATTTGGTCATGGACTTCAATTCCTCATTAGCAAGATGAGCTAGACATGGACTGGAAGCCGTTCATTAGCAGCCGTAGTTCACATACTTGAGATGTCTCAATTAATAGATGAGTTCAAAATTATTCCAACGAAGAAATATTTACCTTGTTCCAACCTCCACAAGCATACATTAGGATTCGTACCTCAGCTGAGCTATGGCATACAAGGCTTGGCCACCCTTCCTCTTCTACTACATTGGCAGTTCTACAATCAAATAAATTGCCTTGTACCTCCTCAAAACTTTCACTTTGTCATAATTGTTGTTTAGCAAAGAGTCATAGGTTACCATTTTCACCCAGTATCTCTTGTACAAATTCTCCTTTAGAATTGATTCACATGGATATATGGGACTTGCCCCTCTTGTTTCACAAAATGGATACAGATATTATCTTGTAATTGTGGATGATTTTACACGATTTACATGAATATTCTTTCTTCATTCCAAAGATGAAGTTCAACATGTATTCTCAAAATTCAAGCTCAAATTGAGAATCTCTTAAGCACAGTAATTAAAATAATTCGTACTGATGACGGTATAGAGTTCAAACCTATACAACGACTCTTCTCTCAAATTGTCTATCAAATAACATGTCCATATACACCTCAATAGAATGGGGTGGCTGAGAGGAAGCATTGACACATCGTTGAACTATCAGCCGGTGGATATTGGGCGTGGAGGTCTTAAATTGGTACCCGAACCGAAACTCGTCGGATGAGATTAAGATCACTACCGGATAAGGAAGCTTGGATAACGGGCGTGCCACTTCTTTATTGGGTTCGAAGGTGGAGTTGACGAAAAGAAAAGCGAAGGAAAAGGAGGTGGCGAGAGAGACCCAAATGGTTACGAGGAGGAAGGAGAAGAGGAAGAGTCCACGGTTCGGGCACGGATCGGGCACGGGTTCGGACGGGTCACAGTTTCGGGCGGGTCTCCAGAATTTCGGCCTACCCGACCCGTCTTAGATCCATGGATTTGATTTTCATGGGTCAGGTCGGATCTGTACCTCGGGTCGGATCGGGCACGAGTCAGACAACGGGCGGGTCGACCTGCTCGGGTTTTAGCAATACACTAGTTGGAATTGTGAAAAAAAAGGTTTAAAGTAAAGAGCATAAACTCTTAGAGTTTCTAAATTATTGTCACATCAATTTTAGAAATTTTATTTTTCTTTAGTTTCTAAACTCTTTATCCCTAAAACTGAAAAGTTAGAGTTTCTAAATTGCCACGTCAGCAAGTATTACCAATATTATAGGAGACCGATCAATTTTAGCAAATATTTAATCCACGTCAGAGTTTATAAACTCTAAAGCATAGTTGCTAAATAAGAAATTCTCGAACAAAATTTCTAAATAAGAAACTCATTTACATTCCTGAAACTCATTTAGAAATTGTCACGTCAGATTAGAAACTTCAAGAGTTTTAGAAATGAAGATGTTCTAATGAGTAATGAGTTAGTTGGACGAGTTTTAACACAGATTTTTTTTTCAAAAAGGATGGTCACTATCCGTCTTAGACTCTCAAGTTTTTTGGACGAGTTCGCACGAGTTTGCCTCGGGTCGGGCCGAGTCAGATCGCGATCTCGAAGTTTTCGAGCCGGGTCAAACACATACGAATTTTGTCAAATACCTAAATAAAGGAGTGGATAAGTGGTGTGAAATAAAGAAGTTAACGATTATACCCTTCTTTCCAAACTTGGTCCGACAAACTCGTGGCCCGGCCAACCGATTGACTCGGGCGAGTTTGACCTGATCCGACTCGTTTTCAATTTCCTACCTCATTTAGTGTTTTAGAGTGATAACTATCATTGAATTGTTAATTCACATTAAATTTATTAATTTGTAGTTATGTTGGACAATAATAAAATATTTTGTGTTTTACTTGAATAAATATGTTATATTGAAATGAGTGGATAAATATGTAATATTAAACTTTTAGAAGTCTTTGTATGAAATGTTTTGTATTTTAAATGGATAAATATGTAATTATGAGATTTCAGTGGCTAAATATGTAATATTAAAGTTTTAGAGGCCTTTATATGAAACGTTTTGCGTTTTAAATGGATAAATATGTAATTATGAAATTTCAGTGGTTAAATATGCAATATTGAAGTTTTAGAGGCCTTTATATGAAATTATGCCATCTATTTATGTAATGTTTAAAAATTGGATGGAACATCAACTCGGACTGGAAAATCAACCCATTCCACCATTGATTTTTTTATTTATATATACTCATATATTCATGAGACATGAAGACTACACAAAAAGAAATTCATAATTTGACATCAATTATGTAAACACTTTGTAAATAAAGAAAGGATTGATGCATATGATTTTGATGTCACATCAATGCCAATGAAATTAAATCTTAATTGAATATTCTTTAAGTTCATAAATGTTAAAATTAATTATTTGAATATTTCATATATATCATAATATATTTGTAAAAAAATATTGCAACATTTTAATTTTATTTCAATAGTCATCAAGAACTAATAAAAACAACAGTTCAAATAAAGTGATTTAACAGTTTCTCTTGATGACTATTGAAATAAAATTAAAACTTTACAAATTTGTTTTTGACATATATTTAAAATGATTTTAAATATATATGATGGTTTACATTTCAAAATCTAAGCTAAAAGTTTGCCATCCAAGCCGAACTCATCTGCACATGCAAGTGCAGTCCATGATTAAATTGTACAAAATATTTCCAGCAATTTATAATGTATGTTAGTACATAAATTAACAGACCATGAGATGTACTAAGTCATAATCAACTTTACTAATTTAATTGCACTTCTAAATTCATTTCTATTTTGATAAATTTATGTATTATTTGAGTTCCACTTGAAGCATTTTTGACACTGTCTCGCGTCTCAAATCACAACTCTGCGAGGACGGACTGCGATAATTAGTTCAGCGAAATAGAAAGAACAATGAAAAGTAACATGCTAAGTAGAAAATGGGCGAATTCTTTGAATTCTCTCACACTAAATTTCATTAAATAAGACATGATTGATACAAATGATTATGATCATTTATATAGGACACAAGTGCCATGGTCTCAAGTAAGCAATAATTGAAAAAAATAATTGAAAGATACGGTAATTAAATGCTAAGAGAATAAAAGACATAAAATAGAGAAAATAATCTAGATAACTTGGAGTGCATACAAAGTGATATTGGAGATAATATCTTCATCAAATCATATCAGAGTCAGAATCTGAATCGGATTCTTTCTTTTATTTGCGTGAATTTTTCCCTTGTATTTCTTAAAAATATACGAACCACCTGAGACTTGATAAGATTAATAAAAGATAAAAAAATTAAGGGAGCTTATATATCGATCTCTTCATTGATTCCTCCATCGATCCCAACAGGACGGTTCCAGTCGAGTTTAGTTTGCATGTTGTTTTTGTTATGATGCATGTTTTTGTATTATGCATGTTGTTTTTGTTATTATGGATATAATTTATTGGACGCTCGACTGAAAACGAAGGTCGTTATGCTCATCGATGCGGACAAGACGAATCCAGTTATATTTATTTTGAAAATTGTTATAATTATGAATTTATGATGCATGTTATTTTGGTTATTATGCATATTTTATTTGTTATTTTGCATGTAATTAACATGTAAAATAATATGAATAATATGCATAATAACATATTTATCTAATATAATTAACACACATAATATAAATCATAAGTAGAACAAAAAAATATAATAAATTGAATATGCATAATATAAATCATAAGTATTTGAACTGTTATGCATGTTGTTAGATGCACAATAACAAAAACAACAAAGAAAACGTTAGAACTTAAGTATCTTTTATCATTATGTTCAAAGCTTGAGTTCGAGGTATATACATGTAAGGTGTGGATCATTTTTAATTAATTTCTTATGCAGATGATATCTAACAAGTGCAGAACATGATGAGATATATTTTCGAATTCATTCCACTAATTAGATGATTTGGCTAATTTTAAATTTATGGGTGAACGAAGGGGCAAGATGCAAGAACTTCATTAGAGATCGGGAACAAAATGACAGATATGAGATAACCTTCGAAATAAACTGATCTGTTAAACCCGGTTTATTTTATTCCACGGTTCGCCAGATTCTCATTATAGACCGGGCAATAATTCGTTTTTAACCGGTCCAGAAACAAAAAAATGGTTTTTGAAACGAACCATTCCGAAAAGGGTCCAGCCTTTTTCAGTTCGACTTCTCGATCGGTTCGATTTTTGAAACACTGATTGTATGTTATTCCTTAAAAGTACATAAATGAAGAGAAAAAATAGAGAGAGCATATGAAACAAGAAAATAGTAAATGAATAATCTATTATTCTATTATTATACACATAAGGCTTGCTTACTTTCATCCAAGAATTTTTATCAGATTTTTGAAGGGTTGACATTTTTTTTAATTTTCAAATAAGATTGTATAGAGTTCACAGTCTATTTATGGAGGTGACACGTTTTATTTTTTCTAAAATGTTAACACTAAAAAAATATTTTTCTAGCTCTTTTTATTGGTCGTCGAAAATCTGATAATTTCGACCGAGCAATTTTTAGTTTTTTTCTTTATATAATGAGCATGACTGTGGTGTTTTACAAAAAATCAAGCAAGCAATATTTCGCTTTCGTATCTCAAATTTCAAAGTTCAAACAACCAATTCAAATCATAAAATTTGATCTTCATATTAAAATCTCACTAGAGACTGATTTTACATTTTTTAGAAATTTTCTACTATTTTTTAAAGAGGTGAAAAGTCATTCATATCGAATGGTAAAAGATCGTTAGATTAACCCACTTTAAAAAATAGTAAATAATTTAAAAAAATATATAAAATTCAGTCTCCAAGGAGATTTCAATATGAAGATCAAGTTCTACGATTTGGATGAGTCGCTTGAACTTAAAATATGATAATTCTAAAACGAAGTACTGCTTGTTTGATGCTTTGTGAAGTAACGTAGCCATGCTCTTATATAATATATATAAAGTTTCATAAAAGAGTGTTTTAGGGTCTTGGGTATATGCCTGCTCAAGGATAGAGCCTCGCCCTCAAAAGGATTCAGTGAAGCTCGATTTTTTTGTTACTTTGAGATTTGTGCTAATATTTAAACCCCTAATTCTCGTCATTGATGGTCTGGACTTGACGGTCGATTCGGACCAACCTTTTAAAAAGCGACATAAAGAGGCGATAAAATGGATATAGCAGAAATATTGCTATAATCACAAGATGTATTTCAATCACGTCGATAAAACTGTTTTTTGTGATAAAACGAAATTTAGCAGTTATATAAACAATGACGGTCTGAAAAATAGTGATAAGGCAGATATATCAGTACTTTTGTTCAAATGATCATAACTTTTGACTCGTAACTCCGATTTTAGTGATTTTTTATGTGTCGGAAAGATCATGATAAGCTCCACATTTTGTTCTCAAACATCACCTACCAATTCTTATCAAGAAACTAATTAAATTCAGATTTCTTTTCAAATCAGCAGACCAAAGAAATTGTTTAGGTCAACATTATTTTCTTATATATTGTATTTTTTTATTAAGACTTAAGAGAGATGCATAATTTCTTGATAAATTGATTTAATTTAGTAATTTTATTGATATTCTTGATAATTTGCTTTAAAATAATGTAAATGCAGAAAATAGCGATGTTGTTCTTTATCGACCGCTTTATCATCGCAATATTGCTAAACGCTACATGAGTTCTGCACCGCTATGGATCGATATACGTTATTTAAGACCTTGATCCAGACCGTCGATTTCCTATAGCGTGGTGATGCGCGAGAACTGATTTGGGTCCTAAGTGTGGGGACACCGTGGACATCAAAGTTAGAAGCATTATAGCAAGGTCCTATTCTAAGATTCGCCTTTGCATGAGTAGGGACCAGGCAAGGATGACAGCTGAAAGCTTCTGTGGTTCCTCCTTGGAAGCGTCACCTTAGAAGCTCGTTACTTCGTTAGTGTCAAGAGTAGCTAGTGCAAGCAGAGTCATTTTCCTTCAATATAAATTAGAAAATAAAAGAAAATTTTAAAATAAAGATGAAACAAAAACTAAAATTGAAATACAAGCAGCAGCCATTGTCGAGGTTGCGGGGGTCGTCGGGTCTATCGTTGGTCGGTGGGGGGAGCGGTGATCGTGTGTCGGAGTTGTGGAGACGGTGATTGTGCATCAGTGAGGCGAATGCGGTTGTCGAGGCTTTTATATAGTAACTTTTCCTGTAACTAATGAGGATGTAGGAGGAGTAGGCTTAACGGATTTGAGTTTCAAAGCTGTAAGTAAGCCATACTATTCAAATACTACTTACGTAAAATAGGCATGTCTCACCTGGAGTGAAAATCTTTTCTAGTCTAACGAAACTGTTATCAGCAAATGTTTAATAAGTAAGAGTATAGGGCAAGTCTAAGCAAGCAAACTGTTCTCATATGTGTTTTCTCCTCTTCTAGCATTCCATTCTTACTCCTATAATAGTATAAGGCTTCTTCTACGGAGGTATATGGCTTCAGATTTGAACTCGATCAAAGTCGGCAGGTTGGGATCGTGTGTCGTTGAGGCGGTGGGGAGGCACTATGGTGGGGTGAGGTGCTGCGGTGGGCCCCAGATCTGGACCCGGTTGGGTTGGCTGCGGTGGCCTCCAGATCTGGAACCGATGAGGCGCGTCGGATGGTTGAGGCATTGTCGACGAGGCGAGGAGGGGTCCTCTAAATCTGGACACGATGAGGTGCGTCAGAGAGTTGAGGTACTGTCGGCGAGGCGGGGCGGTGGGCCCCAAATGTGGAACCGGTGGGGCGTTGTCGCCTTGTAGGTGAGGTGAGGTGCTGTCGATGAGGTGAGGCGGTGAGGTGATGTCGTTGTCAGCGATGCGAGACGAGGCGTAGTCGTTGAGTTGAGACGAGGCGCGACTTACTTGAATTTCTGGAGGAAAAAGAGGAGAGAGTGTAGTAGAGGAGAAATAGTGGAAACGGGAGGAGCACGAAAGACAGGGGAGGTGGGCAGGCGGCGCCGCCGACCCACAACGACCAAGATCAAGAAACTACATTAGTAGCAACTGCAACTACATTATGTCTGAGGTTATGAGTAAGAGACCTAAGTATACTGTAGTCAAATCCAAGATATCCAAACGAAGCCTCCAAAGAGAAATGCTGTGGAAATATTTAACACTCCCAATTATTGCAGGTACTACACTGTAACAAGAGAGAAGCCAGATGAAGCAACAGTAGATACACTAATTGAGACGGGAGAAGGAGAGAGGTTCCTGCCACAGGCCATATAAAATGTAGGGTTTGTCATACAATCGTAATATTCATCAGTCTGAAAAACAACTCTCAGGTCAGTAGAATACCAAAAGAAAAAAAGCAAAGAAGCTGGTAAGCAATTGAAAACAATACAAGTAGGATTAAGACAAAGAGTAGAAGAATAAGTGCACACGTCAAACAATGAATCCAAATATCAATTCCTTAGCTACGCATAGGGATTAATAAAGTCAAATTAGACAACAAAAAACTCAATTAGAAAATCTGAAATAGAATAAAGGAGAGTCGAGACCTGTTGTTTTGGTTGAACGATGCGCACATTTTTTTTTTTTAGAAATAAATGGGGAAGATCCCACCACTTTCATTTTTTCAAACAAAAGTTACAGAAGTTTTCTACGACTATAATTCCATCAGCCAATACCCTTCTATCTACTGCCTCACCCTCTCAATGGGCTGCACTGGTGTTACTATATATCGATAACACCAGTGCATTATTCCTATCTGATCCCTCTATCATTTTCTGTGAATTTAAACGTATGTCCCTGATTGACCAAACCACCTGACTCTATGAAAATAAGATTGCACCCTATACCAACAACTAAAAACAACCTTTTACATTTATTCATCAAGGGTCTGGGTCCCAATAGCAATGACCCCCCTTGCCAAGTTTTAAAACTTTAGAACTTATCCATTCACCATAATTCCTCCCCTGTCTAAATCTTCACTTGTCCTCATGTCGTCTCCATATTCTTCCTTATCAGCATTTTTAATTTGACAGCTTCTCTCTATCTTATTTTTTGTTATCCATATCTCAAATTGCTTGCTGAAGTCCGAATTCCAGCCACCTGCCCAATATACAATCAAAGAGCAAAACTTGAGATAGAACACCTTACCAGAAATCGGTTTGCCAGCATTCAAAGTGCAATTATTTCTTTCTAACCATCTGCTCCAGATCACAGCTGCACTTAATATTGCTAACACTATATTTTTTTCAATATTTATGAAAATATAAGCTAAATCTTCTAAGCATTTTGGTCTCCCTTGCCAATTCAAATCCCTTAAAATTTTGTCACAGATTCGAGGCATATATGAACATTGAAATATTAAATGGTCAACATTCTCATATTGCTGACAAAATTGGCATTTCATATCCCCTTGCCAACCCCTTTTAACCAGTGTTGATTTCACTAAAATTTTCCTATAACTCACCAACCAGAGAAACACTTTAATTTTCAATGGAATTTTTAATTTCCATATAAATTCTCTGCTTCTATCTACCACCCCACTATTCATTAACCAGTTGTAGACTTGGTTATTTTTTTATTGGTGCCCCTGAATTTCCTTGCCAGATGATATTATCTTTAACTGAATTCAATGGTAGGTAATTATACACCACTTTATACATGTCCTCTAGATTTACTCTTTGTTGAGGGGATAATTGTCTATTGAATTTCAAACTTCTCAATTGAGAGTTCAAAGTTTCTGCAAGAGAAATATTTTTGTTAGAATAGATGTAAAACAAGGAGGCAAATGTAATCTGCAAAGGGACTCCCCCACACCAATTATCTGTCCAAAATTTTGTATCTTTTCCATCACCTATTTTGGTTTGTTTATTTATATCTACTATTGCTTCATAATCTTTAAGCAACTTCCATAAAGGTGACCATTTATTTCTGTTTTTTCTATTTCTATATTTACTAACGAGTATCTCTTTCCACCACCCCACACATTTGGGATCTTTTAATCTCCACAACCATTTGCACAACAATGATATATTTAATTCTTTAATACTTGTTATGCCTAAGCCCCCATTTTCCTTGGGTCTACATACCAACCTCTATTTACACAAGTGGTATCCTTTGTTTTTCCCATGATACCATAAGAATTTAGCCCTAATTTGATCTAACTTCTTTCTGATTTTGTATGGTATCATATGAAAACTCATCTGATATATAGGCAAAGATGACAAGACACTGTTTATCAAGGTTAATCTACCCCCCAGAGACAAAAACGCCCCTTTCCAAGATTGCAGTTTATATTGAAACTTATCTATCAGTCCTAACCAATCTTTTAATCTTAAATTTTTCCAGTGTATAGGGATGCCCAAGTATCTTAATGGCCATTCCCCTATTTTGCATCCAAAAATCTGTGCTAATTCCTTGTATTTATCTTCATCTATGTTTAATGGGTAAGCTTCACATTTATTGTAATTCACTCTCATACCTGTTAAGGCTTCAAAGGCTATAAAGGTCCATTTCACTGCCTGCATTATGCCTACATATGCTTGACAAAATACAATTGTATCGTCAGCATAATGCAATTAATAATTGAATGCCCTTTATTAATTTTTGGCCCTAATCCTTTGATCAAGTTCATATTTCTTGCCTTTGTCAGTAACTTGTTTAAGGTGTCTGCAACTAAATTAAACAATAAAGGTGAAATAGGATCACCTTGCTTTAATACCCTTTTATCTCAAAATAGTATGACAATGTGCCATTAATATTCACACTGATCTGACCCCCAGTTAGTAAAGCTTGTATCCACTGAATCCATTTCAGAGGAAAACCTCTCATGTTCAACATGTCAAATAAAAACCCCCAATGTACTCTATCATATGCCTTTTCTAGATCGATTTTTAATACAATACCTTTTTTTTATCTGTCTCAGTTGAGTGAATAATCTCAGAGGCACACAAAACATTATC
>CAXKVX010000646.1:0-176743 GCA_964058865.1 Eleocharis quinqueflora | reverse complement strand
CAAGGTGCATAATAAAATCGATATCAATAGTCGGTATCAAATGTGGTATCTACAAAACATTATCCATATTTTATTACATTGTCTTTTCTTTTTTTTCTTTTCTTTCCTCTAATATTATTGTCTGGAACAAACTCATATTGTCGGGTCAGGTCGGGTCGGGTATCGAGTCATCTTATGTTGGATCATTTCATGCTTCGAGTCATATCAGGTCGGGTCAGGTATCAAGTCATTCTAATGTCTGGTCATTATGGATTTCGGGTCATATCGAGCTAGTCATGTCAGGCAGGTTTGTTCGGTTATCTCAAATTCTGAGTCATATTAGGTCGGCCCGGTTTCAGGTAACTTCGAGATTCAGATCATGTCGGGGCAGATCGGATCAGATTTCGAGTCATCTAGTGTCGGATCATTTCGAGCCTATGGATCGTGTCGGGCAGATCGGGTCGTGTATCAAGTCTTCTAGTGTCTGATCATTTCGAGTTTCAAGTCATATCAAGTCGAGTCGATTGAAATATTGGATCATCTACTGTCGAGTCATTATAATGTTTTGAGTCATATCGAGCTAGTTATCAGACGAGTTTGTCGGATCGAATCAGGTCCAACCATCTCTGAAGAGATCCCTTGCATAAGGTAGTGAAAAATATAGTGTTTGGAACACCATTTACAAACATCTTTCTCTTTCAATGAAATATTTGGGTCGTTCAACTTTTATGATGCATGGCAGCATGGGGCTCTTATAAAATATATATCCATTTGAAAAGTATTATTAATTTAAGATTTAAAATTACATATTTATCTCTTGTATTTAAATAGTATGTGTATCAAATTTTATTTAATTTGAAAAACATCTAGCCTTCCGTAATTTTTTTTAGGGGATTAGGTTTAATGATCGTATGTTGAATGATGAATTTAATATAGTGTTTTCTAAATCCTCTATATATAAAAGTTGAATATGCTTGGTCAGGGACGGATCCAAAATTTTTGTCAGAGTGATTCAAAATTTATGATTTTTTTCACGGTGGTTCAAAATAGTGCATATTTTTAAAAATTTCAAAATTATAAGCATATTATTTTTTAAAAAATTTCAAATACATGATTAATTTCGCAAAATTAATAATTTCAGAGTGGGTCAGCTGACCCACTCTGCTTCTATCTGGGTCCGCCCCTGTGCTTGGCTACAGTTGTCATGAATAGTGTTTTCAATGTCGCGTGCTACAGTGAAAACACTGTAGAATTTTTTATTTTTCCCGGAATTTTTTTTCCGATTTTTTTTTGTCATTGTTTTTTTTTTAGTTTTTCGCGCGGAGCGCGAGATCTAGTAATAAAAAATGTATCGATAGTTACAATTTTATCAATACGAGTTCTTTTCTAAAAGAAAAATAGATGCACTATACAAGTTGAATTTATGCTACAAAAGAACTTTCAAAACCACCATTCTTTAATTGACATAGTCTATTTATCTATCCAGAACATAAGTAACTTTAGACAGTTTTTCTTTTAGCAAAGTGTCTTAATTCACATCTACATCCATTTCCCAAAAACAAAAAAAAAGCCATAATTGAATTTATATATTTCCTACCCACTACGATTACACAGCTCCACAATATCACCCAAGAGAATAACTCAAAGGTTTTGTGCCTGCTGCACATGTTGTGGACACTTAATCAAGTGAGTGCCAGCGGATCAAAGGTTGCTCAGTTATGATCTCAGAGCCCCTCAGTAATTAGTAAAGTGAATGTAATAAATGTTTCCCAAAATTTGCAATATGCATATTCTCCTTTTTTTCAGCTCTTCATGAGTGGCATGAAATTTTTTTTCTGTCTGATTCTAAAAAAAAAAAAATTACATTCATGATCGTGCTTTCAAACATTTGACAGTCATGATTCTATTTTTCTGCATTTAACGTTCAGACTAAACGCATGCATTCACGCTGAAAAAAACAAACGACAAAAATGATTAGGTATCATGCAAAATTTCAAATCTGCGTTCACGTCTGAACGTCGCATCTGGACGCTGCGTTCAGGTAACGTTGTAAACGACACGTCTGGACGCACGTTCAGACGTGAACGCAAATTTCAAAAATACTTGATATTTTTTTGCTTTGTAAACTAGAGTGACCTCTATTTCTTAACGCGTGCGTCTAGAAAACACTTCTGAACGCTAAACGTAGAAAAGTAGAGCCATGATTGTCAAATGTTTGAAATAGAATCATATATGTAATTCTTATTTTTTTAGAATCAGACAGAAAAAAATTCAGAGTGGCATGGGCGCTTTCAAAACTTACCATAAACGTTCAGTTTATGTTGAAATTTGGATTTAATCAAGGTTTTCTCCAATGAGGCCGAACATTGATAATGTTATCAGTATTTGTTCTTTAAAACTTGAATCTAACATGAATAATATTACTTAATGCCTGAGTTTGATATTTAGTGAAAAAAATATACATGTTTCTAATTATGCGCCTATGCTTGTTTGCCGGTTGCCACTCCGACACTGGATGCGATGCTAATTGTAAAGTTGAAATTTTAGCTTAGTTGCGAGTCATGTAGTGATATATATATATATAGAGTTATATAATCATGCTATACGAAGTAAAAAAAATGTTTTACTTCGACATAAAAAATTACATACCAACAACTTAAATAACTAATCTAAGTTGCTCAACACAATTTAGACATCAAAATCTTCTAGTAAATCAAATTTAAGCGCATTTGAAGTTTTGTAGCTATGCTTTTCAAATTTTTTAAAAGTGACCAAGAATAATATTATTTTTAATTATTAAATTGTGTTATTTTTACTCATTTAAAAAAAATTTAAAAATATAGCTACAAAATTTCAAATGGACTCAAATTTAATTTTCTAGAAGATATTAATGTCTAAATTGTGTTGACCAACTTAGATCAGTCATTTAAGTTGTCGATATATATTTTTTTATGCTGAAGTAAAACACCTTTTTTACTTCACGTAGCACAATAATATAACTCTCTCTATATATATTGATACATACATGTAGTAATATATAGGATGAGGTTAGAGTAAAAAGACGAGAGATGGTAATAATGCATTAAAAGTTTATCAAATATTGAATTCAATAAAATGACATATCTTATACAGGAAGATATCTATAATATTAATTTTAATTTTGATAAATATTAAGGACAATGGTCATGCATGCCAGGATGGTCATCGACATGAATCCGTATCTTTCGAAATAATGTAGGGTCTCAAAATAGTCAGCGAGCAGCACTGTTACGCTGTAAATTCGTTGGTACTGTAGCAAAAATACTGTGCGGACAACACTCGACGCTGTAACAGTAATAAAAATGCAGGAGGCCCACTGCTGCTGACGGGATGTGAATTCCATCGACATAGCTTTTAAATTTTAATATATCTGTATATATGTCATTTTAGTGATCTAAAATGATCTGATGGGTTACTGAATAATACACAAATGAACTTTGTTATTAACACTAAAGTATATATATATATTTAAAGAAAGTATAATTTCAACGGCTGAGATTGAGTTACTACAATCAAATGGTACGCATGAATTGGTATCCGCTTCCCTAGTTCCCTTTACCGAAACCCTAACAAATATTGAGACACTGCAGGACTCCAGAAACCTCTCCACTTCGTCTCGCTTTCTCTCGCACACTCTTGTCAGAAAGAGAAAATGGCGCTTGCGTTCGACGAGTATGGGAGGCCGTTTATAATACTGAAGGAACAAGAGAGGAAAACTAGGCTGCGAGGATTGGATGCGCAAAAGGCGAACATCGCCGCTGGTCGTGCTGTGGCACGTATCCTCAAAACCTCTCTCGGCCCCAAGGGGATGGACAAGATGCTCCAGTCTCCCGACGGTGAAGTCATCATCAGTATAATCCCTATCTCTTTCTATTTGTTTGTGGTTTCTAAGCATTTTGCCTTTGATCTGTTTTCTCTAGGTAGGAATGTGTTAGTGTAGATCCTTGAAACTGTCGGGGTTTAATTTGTTAATATAGATCCTTGAAAGTGTGGGGATCTTTGGTTAAATCTGGAGCATCGCTGTCTCTTACAGTTGATCTAGGGTTTTACTCTGCAACGATCCTAATGGATCAATTGCTCTAAAAATTGAAAATTAAAAGAGAAATTGAGAAGATACAGATAACACAAGGTCATGAAGCTAAACAAGCTTTCTATTATCATCAATTTTCAACATGAAATCCAAGATACACCTTACAGCCATTATATAGGCAGAAGGAAGGGCTAAAATGTGAATAAAGGACTAAAATGCAAATAAAGAAAATAATAGAGTAATTCCGTAAAAGTACCTAACAACCTAACAGCCTTGCTGTATTAATGGATATCACCTCCAGTTATATGCGACATGTTATCTCCAGTTGAACCGTTATTATCGTCATATTGAACTTGCTTCTTATCCTACGGCTACTGCTGATTTAATCGTTGCATTGCCCCCTCCTCAACAACATTCGTGTCCTCACGAATGAACAATCTCTCAGTAGGATGTTCCAGCTGCATCCTCAACTGATCGACTGTGCCATGGTATTAATAAATGAACCAATGGATTTTTGGCATAAGGTGCACTTCTTCGTTGCATCACCAAATTTGGTATCAGTTTGGGCTGGGGGCTGTAACCTTTGTTTTCATAAAAAATTTGAAGATGTAACACAATACCCAGTTTACACTCTAGGAATATAATTGTTTTGAGGATTAAGTACCATGTGTGAGGTGAATTAAAGGAAACAATGATAGTTGGTATCATCCCTTGTCCCCGTACCAAATGTTGTACCAACTGTACCAGTTCTCCACATTGAGTACCCATAGTGGCCTGATCATGGTGTACCGACATCCATTGTTGCTGTTTGAGAACCTGAGGCTCCATTGCATCTTTGCGCTGCAATTCTAAGCAACGAAGAACCAATGAAGAGGTGGTGATAACAGAAGATTTGGTTGTAACATGAATATTCCCAAATTGCCCTCGCCCCTTGTCTGTTTTGAAATAATCAGAACCTTTTCCTGCCATCTTTGCATTATCAAAATGAGTGAGCACAACTCCAGTGAGAGTTAGAAGCAAAACGATTGGAGCATGGGTATAGCAAAGACTCAGATAGCCCTTGAATAACTGGAGTACTTCATTTCCCTTCCAGTGTAGAGTACATTCTCTCCTATATTGCCCCATCAATAGAAGTTCAAGAATTGATACCCTATACTGCCCTGGTGCTCTTCTATTCAATAGAGATATAGTTGCAGTACTTATCTTGCCTGCCAGGGTGCTAAAAATCATTACCATCATACCCTCATGGTGAAGTGTAGACCACTTAAAATTCCTCATCAGCACCATTGTAACCTCATCATCTAATTCACTGCTTGGTAATGTGGGAAATGCTTCAGTGCTAGTGTCCTCTTGTTTTTGCCATTGAAGGACCTTTTTACCCTTCCAATGGTCACTATTGCTCCCTGTACATGTTGGAAGACTTCTATACAAGGCTGGTATCAACAATAGTGTCTCAGCATGGATAGTCTTAGAATCAGGTCTAATATCCGATACTAATCTCATTTTGACCTTTCTACTTGCAGCCCCTGATTCCATCTCAAAAACTCTCAATTGGAAGTAATTGGGTATACAATTTGGAGGTTTAGGTTCTTTTTCATTCTTACAGGTCACTATCTTCTTACCTACAGCAGTGCCTTGGTACAAAAGTATAAACAATTCAGGTCTGTATGGAGGATCTGAAGGTGCAGTACCCTTGCACCTCATAAACTTTGGCATGGTAATACTCTGATGTAATTGTTGCCATTGCTTCGGAATTAACCTAAGTAACTGCATCCAATCAGGAGGTCTATGTTTGATCAAATAAACAAATTCTGTAGATCTTAAGGTAACACGAGGTGTGAATAGTGCTAACACATCGCTGTTGAAACGGTTTGATGTTGGATTGTGAAGCATAAGGTGAGAGATGATCCTTTCCTCACCATCAGTTCTGTTAGGTGAATCTAAAAGAAACACCTCAGTGGTAATATCCAATCGAGAGATCAAGGTATTGGTTTCAGCCTTACCGAGATCAAGGTCAGGCTTATCCATGGTTGTTTTAACTATTGCTTCTGGTGGAAACTGGATTTGCTTGGCACTCATCAGACTCAGGTTAGCTGGCAATTCAGAGGTAAATTGACTTTTAACAGAAACATCACTTTTGCTCACCTCCAGCAGGGTCTGATCAGGGCACTCCCGAGGAAGAACGGATGAGAACTGGTTCTTGCCAAGGGAAATGTGCTCAGTCTGAGTGTGAATCACCATCTCTTGATTTTGAGATTGCAAATCCTCTCTCTGCTGCAAGTCCTCAGTTGAGAATTGAATTGAACCGGTACAAAGCGAGTCGGGCAACTTGTGGATCTGCACAGTGCTTGTTTCCGTATCAGCACTTCTTCCAGATAGAGCTGGTGTCAGCTCCACTGTCTCAAACTCACTGCCATGCTCAGCTGCAGCCGTTGCTGGGAACTGGAAGCACGAGGTTGGGTTCTGGTCAAAGAAAGGGATTTCCGCCTCAGTCGCTATCAATTCCGACTCTGTCTGAGGATGGTGATCAGATGCTCCACTATTACTAACCTCTATTGGTCTTGGTACCAGACCAACCATATCGGTACCAGGCCAACATTGAATTGAATTATTACAACGAATTTTGCCATCAACAGGTAAGTCAGGCTTCCAGATGAACTCACCTGTTGAGAACTTAGGTGTTGGTTGTTTGATTGGGATAGTAGTGATCTGATTTTGAGACTCCTGCCCAACCTCTTCGATTGAGTGATGTTTCGCTGCTGCCTGTGCATTAACCCCCTTCAAATCGACATCTGGCTGATTGTGGTGAGCAGATTGGTCGCCTCATCTTCAACAACAATATTATCTGATCAAATCGCTCATCAATAGATCGAATCGGTTCCTGCTTGATTTGTACAGAAGTATTGGAAGGATCAATTGCATTGAATGTTGCCAGCACATCCTCCACAAACTCGGACCAAGGTGTGTCGGGGTGTTGATAGTGGTAAACCTCGAACCATTCTGCTGCCTCCCCCGAGAACTGCATCGTGGCGATCTGAACCTTGTAACGATCAGGAGTCGCGTAGTAATCGAAGTAGGAATAACAGCTTCTAAGCCATTGCTGTGGTCTTGATCCGTCAAATGAAGGGAGTGGAATAGGAGGTAAGTAACTATCACGGCGGAAACGACTCTGTAACATGATTCAGGTGTGAAGAAGATACTGTCGAGATGATCGATCTTGTGGAATCAACAATCTCGAGTAACAGATGAAATTGGTGAAGAGAAGATAGAAATCGCTGCCCCAGATGAGATCTTAGGGCTCTGATACCACTTGCAACGATCCTAATGGATCAATTGCTCTAAAAATTGAAAATTAAAAGAGAAATTGAGAAGATACAGATAACACAAGGTCATGAAGCTAAACAAGCTTTCTATTATCATCAATTTTCAACATGAAATCCAAGATACACCTTACAGCCATTATATAGGCAGAAGGAAGGGCTAAAATGTGAATAAAGGACTAAAATGCAAATAAAGAAAATAATAGAGTAATTCCGTAAAAGTACCTAACAACCTAACAGCCTTGCTGTATTAATGGATATCACCTCCAGTTATATGCGACATGTTATCTCCAGTTGAACCGTTATTATCGTCAGATTGAACTTGCTTCTTATCCTACGGCTACTGCTGATTTAATCGTTGCATACTCGCTGTTTCTGAGGGTTTAAGATGAACTTGTCCCGTAGAAGTTGGCTATTTTGTGTTGGTGTGAGGTCGCATGTCTGATGTTCATTGGATCATGGCTTTGATTTGCTGCCAAAATTGAAAAATGGTTAAAAAGCAAAGCCTCTTTTTTTTATATAACAGAACGTGGATCTTATTTCGGCTTTATTATAGCAAGTGTAGGTCAAGAATTATCAATTTTGACATGTCATCTTTATTCTAAAGCCTGAGCTCTGATATAGTTTTTGTGTAAAATCTTAATTATAGGCCAGATGTTGGTATTGAGTTAAGCTAAACTTGTAATATCATCTGCTGAATCAATAACATCTTAGATTTAATTCTTCCTCCATTTCGTAAATCAATCATTGGTGTTAGCATGCTTCATTCTGAAATAAGGTTTAAATTTGGTATCAGACAAGGTAGTATATCCAACTTGTGAAATATCAAATAATTTCTTTTAACTTCTCTGTTTCTTCTCTACAAACTAAGGTATGTTTTCACTTGTGCCATTAAACAAGTTATATTTACAATTGGTCCTTTATCTTTTTCTATCTGACAAATTGATGGTCAATTAAACAGTTGTTTAGTTGAGCTGATAATGTTATTTAACTGAATATCTAGTTGGCAAATGGCAACCAAATTTACTTAAGAACAGTGTTTTCCATATGAAAAATTATTGTGCCCTAATTCTATTATTCCTTGTTAAACATATGGTGGTTTGATGCCATATTTTTAGTAACATGTCCTACTTGAGTTGTTAAACATTTTTAATAGCAATTACTGTCTCAGCGTTTTGTAGGTTAGAATTATATTGCGACAGTACAGAAAATGCCCAAAGACAACTTCTATTACATTCTAACTTGATATTCCCCCTTTTCTATCTCTAACCAGCAAATGACGGTGCAACCATACTAGAGCAAATGGATGTGGACAATCAAATCGCAAAACTAATGGTTGAACTGTCCCAAAGCCAAGACTATGAAATTGGCGATGGGACCACTGGTGTTGTGGTCATGGCTGGTGCTCTTCTAGAACAGTCAGAGAAGCTTCTGGAACACGGAATCCACCCGCTTCGCGTTGCTGAGGGGTACGAGGTGGCCTCAAAGATTGCATTTGAGCATCTAGATAAAATATCTCAGAAGTACGAGTTCAGCACAGATAATATCGAGCCTTTGGTTCAAACATGCATGACCACTTTGTCTTCCAAGATGTAAGTACATATTGAGTATTGGACCTGCACCTTTTCATGACGGTTTACTCTTTATGGGTTATTGTGTCAGATTTAATTATTGTATTTAAGTTTGGGTCTCAATAGTAATGGTCTATGTACCTAGGGCTCTGGATGAACACATAGGAATACAATATTACACAAATGGAACTATAGAACAATAGGAGGAAGCATAATGTAACGGATTTAGATTTATTTGATTTTACTTTGCAAAGATGGATGATGTATTTTGATTGAAGTGCTGCTTGATCACTATCTTCAATAATTTATACATTGATTATTGCTGTGCATTTCAAGTTGTCATTCCCTTTGGTTGACTATGATTATGAATCCTTGCGACTTCTTTTCTTAAAAAGAAGAGCATACCCATAAGGCATAATCTGTATTATTATTTATGAGAATAGGTGATGAATAGCATCAAGGCAGAAATTAGAGGAATGGAAATTTAGGATTTGTAATCAATGATATATGCACCGAGTAATTTAGGATGACTGAAATGGTAAATCTGTTGAACTAAAATTGTTTAGCCTCCATGATATTATGTGTCCCAATGTAATAAGTAGGGCCTACAACACATGTAAATAATTGTATGGTTAGCTCATTTTTGCATATGTTAGTAGATGTAATCACGTCCTTGTACTTGGCAATTGAAGTCTGTCAAATCTTGCACAGAGTCAACCGTTGCAAACGCGCACTTGCTGAAATTGCAGTTAAGGCAGTTCTTGCTGTTGCTGACTTGGAGAGGAAAGATGTGAACCTTGACCTGATCAAGGTGGAAGGCAAAGTTGGTGGCAAATTAGAAGATACTGAGTTGATATACGGTAACTTTCAAGTTAATACTCTTAAATTAACTGTCTACCGGTTGGCTGTTTTAAATTGTAGTAAGAATTTTGTGTAACATGCAAATATTTTTTTTTAATATTTTAGAAACCTATCAGGTCTAAACAAGAAGCGTTCTGTTATTATAGACACCTAATTATTCCAGTTAACTTGTAATAACAGGGATAATAGTAGACAAAGATATGAGCCACCCACAAATGCCAAAACGCATTGAGGATGCCAAGATAGCAATCCTGACATGCCCATTTGAGCCCCCGAAGCCAAAAACCAAGCATAAGGTCGATATTGACACAGTTGAGAAGTTTCAGACACTCAGGCAACAGGAGCAGAAATACTTTGATGACATGGTCCAAAAATGCAAGGTCAGCTTCCTTTTCTAATTTATTGTTTTACATAGCCGGTCCCAAGTCCGGAAAGGAGGAGGATTGTGATAGGCTTGACGAGCCAACGTAAAAATTCAGCCAATCTTATGGAAATGAAATCCAATATAGGCTTCATTTCTAGCCTACCCAAGTTGTTCGGGACAAAAGGCTTTGTTGTTGTTGTTGTTTTTGTTGTTGATATGTTGTCCTGGTCGAGAGGCAGGAATGTCTAAGATTTTTCCATTGCTATTATATATATGCCTGGCTGGACATTTTTTTAACCACTTCATGGTTCCTTGCTACTTGTTGGTACCTTGATGTGGATTATCAAGCTTCATTTTATCCCTTGACCCTTCTTACGACCTCATTTATGCTTAATTGTATTTTAAAATGACCAAAAAGTGCCAGAAGTTGTTTTCTGAAAATTAGAGTTGTATTGCGCAGATTTCATCCAATTATGATGTTTGTGGTCGGGAAATCTTTGCTCTTTCTTACTAGATTGTTTATATAATCTTTCTGGTAATACCTTTTTTTTTTTTGTTCCCATTAAAGGATGTTGGTGCAACCCTTGTCATCTGTCAGTGGGGTTTCGATGATGAAGCAAACCATCTCTTGATGCATCGCAATCTCCCAGCTGTCAGATGGGTTGGTGGTGTTGAGCTGGAGTTGATTGCTATTGCCACAGGTTATTTTTTTTCCTGACATGTGAACAAAAATCTAAAAGTGCTTTTACTAAATAGCTGTCCCTTTTCTACCTATGTTCAAAGTAGACAATAAAAGATGGAATTTTTTTGTTATTAGCTTACTTGGAGGTGTCACATGTCACACTACATACTCTTTGGAAACTTGATGCTTTTAATCATCTGTGAATATAAATTACCGATGTCTATAAAACATATCTGTAGGTGGAAGAATTGTTCCAAGGTTCCAAGAGCTTTCTCCTGAAAAGTTGGGGAAGGTATTTATTTTCTCATCCAAACCCAACATTTTTTTAGACATCCTTTTGGGAAAAACTTGGGTACAACAAAGACAGCTACACTAGATACTCTGAATCATTTCGGACCGTTAGATACATCAAAGTCCGCACTATAGATTAAGATCGAATGGTCGGAAATGACTGAGAGTACCTATCTTTGGTGTACCCAAGTTTTTCCGTATCCTTTTTGTTTCCCTTAGCTGCTTGCCAAGTTACTTTATTGCACTAAAAAAGTTAATTTTGCCAAGGCTGGATTGGTGAGAGAGAAATCATTTGGCACCACCAAAGATCGCATGCTCTACATCGAGCGATGTGCAAATTCCAGGGCTGTTACAATCTTCATTCGCGGTGGTATGTACTGATTATCATACTTTGCTTAATCCGTGCTAAGCTTGTAAAAGTATAAACTATCCGAAATACTTGAAGTTCTAACATTCTCTTAAATTTTTTAAATGTCTATTAAAAATTGGGTGTTTTAATACCGGGCTGTTGATACTGGTACAAGTTAATTTCTGGTGTTGTGGGACTGCCTAAATAATAAACTATAAATTTTTGTGCAATAACACAGGAAATAAGATGATGATAGAAGAAACAAAGCGTAGTCTTCACGATGCCCTTTGTGTGGCAAGGAACCTGATTCGCAACAATTCTATTGTCTATGGTGGTGGCTCTGCAGAGATTTCATGTTCTATTGCTGTTGAGGCTGCAGCGGATTGTTATCCTGGTGTTGAGCAGGTAACTTTTGTACTTGTGTTTTTTCTTTCTACAAATTATGAATATTTTCCCTCTTATGTGACCATTCTTGTTTGCTGGTCATATAAGTAGTTCTTTAGAAAATATAAAATGTGTTGGATGCATGGAAAATTTCTAGTGTAATTGTCCTTAGAACTCAACATTACTTGTATTATCGTGAGAAGTTCACCTAGAATATCAACTATGCTAGAATCAGTTTTTCTGTGATGAAGCCGTATCCTGTTGTCTTCTAATTCTTTTCCGGGGTATAGGTGAGTTGTGTACTTGTGTTCTTCCTTTATGGGTTATTATTTATTCTTTCAGTTATCATTTGTCATCTTCTCTTTTTTTCCTTGGGTTGGAGCTTGTTGATATTGCTCTGTAAGTGTGAATCTGCAAGTTTAGCCACAAGTTTTGTGATTGCAAGTTGTTTCTATGATATGTTAACTTCTGTAGGGGAAAAATGCATATGATCTCATTCCCTCAAAATGAGAATGTAAATATTAGCAAGTTCTGTACCTGTTATTAATAGTTATTGTCAATATAATAATACCTTAGTTTCTGAAATGGTCTTATGAAGGTGTTTGTTTTCATTATAAATGATAACTTCTGCTCTTTTGTTTTTCTTTCCTTGTTTATATGTCAGTATGCAATTAGGTCATTTGCTGAGGCACTGGATTCTGTCCCATTAGCTCTGGCTGAGAACAGTGGCCTTGCACCAATTGATACACTTACAGCTGTCAAAGCTCAGCAAATCAAGGTATGTTTTCTATGGTGGTGCAGTGAAGGTATTTTGCTAGTATAAGTAAAAAATCATTTAATGTTGTCTTGGCGCAGCGGTAAAGCTGTTGCCTTGTGACTAGTAGGTCACGGGTTCGAGTCGTGGAAATAGCCTCTTGCGCAAGCGGGAGCTACGTGCACCGGGTTGCCTTTCAAGTAAAAAATCATTTAATGTTGTAGAAAAGACAAGTAGCCAACCCTGTACTTTGGGGTGTACAAAAAGTTGCTAACCCACCCAAGCCACTTGATCCCATCCAAACCAACCCGATTTTGACGGGTTGGGTACGGGTTTGATATTTAGTTAACCCGTATTTTCGGGTTGGGTTGAAATTTGACTCTACTTTTGAATACTATTTTACTTTTTAAAAAATATTTTATCTTCTACACAATAAAATAACTTCTATATAAAATTTAATCAATAACAAACATAGTATTTATTTATATTATAATTATATCTAATATCCTTTTCATTAAAGATAGTTCTATATTTTTTTCTTACTAACAACATTATTATAAAATAGTTTTACCCATATATTAATACTAAAATATCGTTATGATATTTTATTTAGCATTTATTTTTTCTTTAGTTCCAATAATTTTAATTTGTTAGTATAAAACCCGCATATAAAAAACTAAATGGGTTAGGTGAGCTGACTCGATTTTTTTTTTCAAACCGGTACGATTGGGTTGGGTCCAAATTTTGGCAAAAAATGCATTAACCCAGCCGTTGTACATAGGCCTGTCTAACGTGGACAACGGCCATGAAAGATAGCACTTTTGTTTTCGTTTCGTTAATTGCACGAAAATTTTTTTCGTGTCGTTGGTCGTTTTGTAAAGCAAACGAAATGGAAATTTTTTGCGCCAACCGTTTCGTTGTTACGGAACAATCAAAACAGTTTCGACAGTCAAAATTTTGATGCTCATCAATACTGATACTGTACATACCAGTACTGGTACAGGTCAAGTTCTTTGCTGGTAGGAGCCTACCAGTACCCAAACAAAGAAAGAGTAAAGAGCAGGTACATTCAATGGCACAATAGCAGATACAGTTTCAACACGTCTGAGCTAGTGCCAGTAAAACAAAGAAAGAGAAAGAGTACAAATCCAATTCAAACAAAGAAGTTCCAACTCAAACAAAAAGACTACATATTCAAACTTGCATAAACCAAATCCAAGCAATTATTACACAAATTAATTTGACCCAAAGAATTGTCAATCCTAACAAAAAAACTTAAAAATACCATCCTTCAAACATGCTGTTGTTATTGAAATGAGATGCTTTCTGAGATGGCAAGGCAAGCATGACGGTATACAACAATACTAAATCTCAAATTAGAGTTTAAAAATTGCAATTTATTCTTCAAATGTACATTTAATCATTTTTTTCATTTAGAAATCCATTTCAAATGAACTTAACAGATTACTTTTGCATATATAAACTGAAAAGGAGTTCATTAAAAAGAATCAATGAATGTCCATCTAATTGTACAAAAAAAATATTGAAACGAAGAACTACAAAAAAATATTGAAACGAAGAATTAGCTACCTCGCACTTGAACAAGAAACGAAAAATAACTTATTGAGCAAAATTACAGAAATTGTGCAGCTAAAACCTATGAAGCATGGAGGAAGTGCCCAGTTGAAACCAAAGTTGCATCAAAGTTGAAAATGTTGATAGCACGGGGGGAGGAGCGAATTGATGGCACATGAGTGAACCACATCTACAATCGAAGATAGCACGAAAAGAAGAAATTAGGTACGAGAATTTGACATGAGGTAGTGTAAATAAAAATGGGATCAAGGTCAGGCTATTAGAATGAGAGAGGGTGAAGCGTGAGGAAGAGAGGATGAAGCGGCGTGTTTGAGAGAGAGGATGAAGATCAAAGCGACGCGTTTGGGAGACAATTAGACCGAGTTAGGGTTCTCTTCTCTTCATTTCATCCATGCATTTGGTTTCTATGCACTTGATTTCATTTTTGTTCATGACAGGCGGGCTCCATTGAAAAAATATTCGCACTTATATCTTTGGTCCAGGTGCAGGGTATAGTTATAGCTTTGTTATTTCCGCCTAAACTATGCTCTAGAATTGAGATAATTTCAAATAAGTACAGTCTAGAACAAAACGGGAAATTAACGAAACGAAACCGTGTATTTTCGTTACTCGTATTGTTTATCGAACGCAACAAATGAGATTTTCGTTTCTCGTTTCGTCTATGAAACGAAACGAAATTTAATTTCGTTAACCGTTTCGTGGCAACGAAACGGAGCGGTCGAACGATCAAACGAGGAATAGTTGACAGCCCTAGTTGTACAGTCCTACCTGTACTCAATTTTTTTTTTAACAATTGTTGATTTGTATGATAGTCATTGCTGTCTTTTATAGTAAGTTGAAATTTGTTAATGTTTTATTTCAGGAGAACAACCCATTCTGCGGTATAGATTGCAATGATGTTGGTACAAATAACATGAAAGAGCAGAATGTTTTCGAAACTCTAATTGGGAAACAACAACAGATCCTCTTGGCCACTCAGGTCGTGAAAATGATCCTTAAGATTGATGATGTCATTTCCCCTGCTGACTATTAATTATGTTACATCAGCATGCATTTTGAAATTTTGTGTTGGCGTCGATTCAATTTTATTTTGTTAGTGTCCTCTTCTTTATCAGAACATTTTCCTACTTTCTGGGGAATCAGAAGGGTCTTTCTTGAGTGTTATGGATTTTAGGATGGATATTAGTCTCTTAGAACCATTGGTCTTCAAGGCCTGTTATATAGGGATGACACTTTAATGTGTTATGGATTTTTTTTATTAATGAGTCTTGTTCACTAGGTTTCTTTTTCTTAATTATCACTTCAGCATTGTTTTGTCTTTTTTGTTTAGTTATATAATGGTACTATTTATGTTGAGCGAGAGTATTAAGCTTAAAGGAGTGTTAGTGAGTGTACATTCGAGAACTGTTTGTTAAGATGCATCATGCATGGTTAATTTTGCAACAAATTTTACGATGCCCGGGAAGAAGTGCAAAATGGCTTCGATATCAGTGTAGTTACGATCCTTGATCCTTTTAGAAGCCAATATTGCTCCTTAAAATGGTTAATAAAAGAATAATATTTGATTTTATTCGAATCAGTATTCAAAGAATAATAAAAATTAGGCAAAGACTTGCATATTCTACCGGAGTACCTAGTGTATCTAATTCCATCAATCACATGCAATCTATCTTATAATAATATATAATAGTTTTACTTTTTCAATTTTCTAGATTCAATTCCACCAATCACCACTAGCAGGAGTACCGAGCTAGTGGAGCACCCAATTTTTTTCCTAAAAATTATTCGATCGTATTCGTATTTGTATTCGAAGACAGTCGTATTCGTATATGTATTCGAAAAATTATAGCGGATAAGGATACGATTTTGCTATTATCTAATAGTATCCAATCATTTGACTATTATCTAATAGTAGAGGTGGCAGAACTCGACCCGACTCGAAAAATCCGCCAGACCTGAATCCGACTCGACCTGATATTTTGATAAAGTCAAACTACTCGAACCCAACGCGACCGACCCGAGATGATTCGTAATTTGAGACGAAGCAACACATGAGCGACCTGAGCCCGATCCGACTCGAATCGAGACGACCCGTAACCGAGATGGCGCGACACATGAGGACCCGAACCCGACCCAACCCGACCTGAGAAAATCCGTAACCTGAGATGGAGTGACACATGAGGACCTGAACTCGCCCGACCCGACCCGACCCGATCCGGCTTGACCTGATACTACATGTAAATTGATCTAATCTTATCTTGCCCACATCATAATCTAATTTTACTAACAAATTAACATCAAAGAAAGTCAAGATTTACTAACACAATTCATGAATTCAATAACGCGACCCGATCTTGTTCGATTGAACTTAAAACTCAAAATAATACTTGAAAGTTGTCGGTGCAACCCGACTCGAATCTGACCCGGTCTCGCCCGACCCGAAAGTTGGCGATGTAGCCCGACCTGAAACTCGATCCGTTCTCGCCCGACCCGACCCGTCACCCGAAAAAGACATAAGCGACCCAACCTGAAACTGACCTGACCTCGTCCGACCCGACCCATGACTCGAAAGTTGTCGACATATGACGAGCTGAAACCCGACCCGACGTTACCCGACCCGACTATTGTAAACAATCAAACTAACCCGACCCGACCCGAACCCGCCTGACCGATCCGACTTGCCACCTCTATCTAATAGTATCCGATATTATCCGAAGGTATCTGTATCTGATATTTTCCGTTTATATTCGAATTTATAACCGGGAAATACTTATTAAGTTATTATATATATTTTATTGGATTTCGTATGTAAATTACAAATCTAATTAATTTTAGATCTAGTTTGTGTTCATATTTTATTTTTTATATTTCATTGATGCATTTGAATAAACATATGATAAATCTAGAGCATTTAATTATTCGAATTATATTATTATTCGTATTTGTATTTGTATTCGTTCGATATTTGATCTGTATTCGATATTCGATTAATATTTGATCTGTATCTGTATTCGAGATTATCTGTGTTCGTATTCGAAAATTATAACGAATAAAAATATGATAAAACAATTATCCGTCTGTTTGTGATCCGTTTACATCTTTTCAGGTATGTTTTTTAGTATATATTTTCATAAGTTAGCGAACTAAGCTGCATGCACTGCATCTCACGATCTACCTTTATAGGTAAGATAAAAACAAAAAGATCACTTATACTTTAAAATAAATAATGAGAAATGGTGAGATGATATCCTTTTCTTTGAAAAAGAACATGCTAAACCCACAAGGAAAGCAGAAACGGCGTACGAATTTAAGCCAATAGCCATGGTAATGTGAGGAACGGGATCTGGTGCTGTGAGGGACGGTGTAGCCCAGCATTTGGATCGTCTGATTTTTACTGATTGCATCAAGATTCGTGCCAAAGTATAAAGGCTCCTCTGATTTCCACCTTTGACGATCGATCCGAAAGGTTCATTTGCTGTAGCACGTTACTGCGCTACAGTAGATCCGAGTCCGGTAATGTGCTGCTTATATATGTTATCATCTCATTTTGTCCTGCATCCGTAATAAATTCTTTTAACTCATGTCTTCTTCATTCTACTCCGAATCTTGATAGTGCAGAAGTACTAATTAACACGACACGCATTCAAGCATCAATATCTAGAGTATACTTTTTGAATAATTAAGAACCCACGAATCTTGGCTGTTAGGAAATTAACAAAATTTGATAAACATCTTGTAACAAGGAATGCAGAATCTGCCCTCTATCGGCCAGGATATGGCGACTCCTCGCAAACGGAAGTGCGGCAGCGGACCATGAAACGGTAGAGAATTTCTGGTTGCGTATCATGAATACCATGACTTCATCAGGAGATGTGGCGGGAAACACGCTGATCCAATCGGTTATATGGGCCATATGAAAAGAAAGAAACAACCAAGTCTTTCAAGATCAAATTAGACCGAATCACTTTCTACAAACGCAAATCCGGACGGAATATGCCAAATGGATGGGAGCTGCATCAAGAGAGTAGTATAGGAATTTTTTAGTTTTCTTTTTTTCCTTCTTCAATCTCCTTCTCCTTTTTCTTTTTCTTCTTTTCCTTCTGCTTTCTTCTTTTTTCCTTTTCACTGTAAAAACAATAAACACATTTAATACAAATTATGAGGTAGGTAAAACCTACTCTCCTTAAAAAAAAACAAGGAATGCAGAATCTTTTCAGAGAAGAAAATATTAATTTGAGAATTGTCCAATTTCATAAAGCAATAATAACATGTTAATGATTGCATGTCTAACACAGATGTAATAAATTTTGTCTCTCGTATCTTTATATTGAGGTGAGTCTTTATATTGAACAAAAAAATCAATTTACATGTTAGTACTGAGAAAATATTTTTAACATAGCTTCTACAATTGTCCCAAACAAAAAACTGCGCTGTAAACAATATTATGACAAACAAAATTTTTTCTTTGGTATATAACCTCGATCCGATTCATCCTACCCCGGAACAGATGGTAAAGGTTCGCTTAAATATCGCTGAGTATTTATATCTTTTTGTACTCTTGTAAAACTTTGCATTATTAACTAATTAGATAAATATAATCTAGGATTTGACTTCTTTTCTCTTTCTTTTTTTAAAAGAAAATGTAGCTGTGAATCAATGGCGGAGTTTGCGTTAGAAAGATGGAGACGAACCTGGGAAGACACCATGTGTTTGACTAACAATCAATACGACATCATGATTCGTTTTGGTTTATGCTTCGTTTTTTCTGAGAGTTCCATGTTTTCACAGGCTAACTGATTGTGCTTTGACCGGGCTAAACTTACACAAATACAACTGGAGAGACCTAGCTGTTGATGAATTGGAGATGAGGAGACCATCTCGCAGAAGCGGAAAATTTTCGTAGAGGGTCAAAGATCTAAAAATTTTTCAAGACATTCTGTAGCTGTTTTTTCAAATGTGCGGCCTACACTTAGGAGCGCAAGTAATAATTGCGCTTCTAGTACTGTTGAGATTTTTTTTTGGCAAATTATTATTATTAATACACATTTTAATAATTATTATTAAATAGTACTAATATATAATTTTTTGATATTTATTAATATATCATTAATATATGTATATTTATAATATTTTTGTTATTAAACAAATTTGTTATTTATAATATATTTATAAAACAAATTATTAATATATGTATATTTATAATATAATACTATAAATATTAAACATATTATATTAGTATCACTATATTACTTTAAATAATAAACATTTTTAATAATAAATATATTACTACAAATATTAAACATATAATTTAAATATTATTTCAAAATTAATAATATATTTATAGTATTAAAGTAGTTTTTATTATAGAAATTTATAAATTTAGAACCTACTAATATTAATCATCTCCTAAACTTTTCGAGAAGTACAAATGGTCTAGTGGCAGAGAAGTTTGATTAGAGACACTGTGTTTGAGTGAGGGTATGGGTTCGAACCCCCCTGATGACCATTTTTCGGAAATACCTTAGGGGCGCAAGTAATAGTTGCGCCCCTAAAGTTCACTGAGAAGCAGCTGCATCCAGAGAGCAACATGTATGCAAATTAAACATGGACGCAATTAATAGTTGCGCCCCCATTAAGCAGACTTACAAACAATATTGCTATATGTGCCATTCCATTTGCCATTTATAACATGAAATAACATAACAAGTTTTGTCACAATACATTCTCAAACAACATGAAGATATAACAACATAAATTGAAGTCCATAAAATTGTCAAACACAACATATTTTGCACTAGTTTAAAAAAGAAACATACATATTCAAGTTCTAAAAGATAACACATACAAACTAATTAAAGTGGCATAAAACAACACATGCAATATGTAAAAGAACAAGCTCCATCTGCACCGTGCTAATTACATGCGTTAACGAAATCTCAAACATTACAAAATTGAAATCAATGTTGTTTTGTTAAAAAAATAATAGTAGTATTACCTTCGTCGTTTGGGGGTGCAGTGCACGTGCGCCTACTGTGTCCCGGTTGTTTGTATCGCCCACAAGTATATGATTGTCGATGTGTATTTTCTTCATCCATTTCATTTCTAATCCTTATATGTTGACGTCTTCCCTTCTTAACAGCATACCTTGTCGAATCCGGCACTAGCTTTGGTCGGAGAATTTCAGGTCATGTGTCAGAATTGTCAAATGGCTCAAATTCTGGCGTCCATGTTGCCATCAACTCATTAACACGATAAAAATGAGCTACATACACTTTGCTACTTATTCCCCCTTGAGCACAACATGTTAAGATATGAGAATAAGGGATACATGTTAGTTGTGATTTTTGACAAGTGCATGTACCTCTGGGCACTTCTAACCGCATTGTATGTATTATGTTCCCTTTAATCTTGTTCCCAACGAATCTTTGACCCGTTTGAACCTCATATTTTCGCTCGTTTCAGTACGCTCTAACCCTATGTGTATTTCTCCTTAATTTTTGCTCCTCTAGTAAGGCTTGGATTTTGAGGGAGAAGAGGAATCCTTGTTCAATTGCTCTTTTGATTTTTGCGAATACGATCGAGCCTCATGAGAAACTTTCTCTTGATTTTGTTTTATTGCTTGCCTCAAAATCTGTGTTAATTTTTTGTTGGTAAATTCTTTTGTGAAATTTTGACATATGTGCCTTGAACAATATCGATGAAAGTCATGCTCATCTTGGGTACTCCATCCCAGGTCTGTCTCATTAAAACCCGCAAGATACTCTTGTGACGATTTGAGAGTACCATCACAACTCGTGATCCAACCACTTTCCTTCGAACAAATTTCATAAAATCCTCTCAAGATTTGTTGTTCTCGGTATCAACCAACGCGAATGCAAGGGGCACCAACTGATCTTCCGCATCAAAGCCACATGCAACTAACATCTTCCCCTTATACCTCCTAAATAAATGCGTACCATCGATTCCTATCACATATTTGTAGTGTTTGAAGGCATGTATTGCCGGACCATATGCCCAAACTACTGCTTGAAATAATCTTTCATTTGGATCATTTGTGGGTGCGATAAACTACTCAATCACTGTACCCGAATTTGTTCTTTGTATGGCATGGAGTAAGGGCACGATTAAATCATAAGCTTGCCTCCATCCTCCGAACAATTGCGCGATTGCAATCTCCTTTACACGCCAACACTTAAGATAAGGAGCCTTGAAATTATATCTTTGTTCAATGACAATCTTGATGTCTTTTATAGTAAACCGAACATTTCCCTTTACACTTTCTCGGATTATGGAAGCCATGAATGGAGACGTGAAGTGCAGATGCTTCAATCTATCTTTCGACATAACACATTCATGAGGACCTTGCCTTGTATTAATAATGAAAGCATCATCACTTAGCCTTCTCGATGCATACAACCTCCAACTGTAATTTTGGTCGGTGCACTCGATTGTATACACACTTTTATTGGACTTTCTCTTCTTAAACGTGCGGTTCGATTTGATGTGGAAATCATGCACAATCCATTTGAGATGATCCTTTGACCGAAAACATTGTCCTTGTGCCAAACCATCTTCTGTGACATACCCTTCGTCGTCAAAGTATGTCATCACCAATTATATCGACGTTGCATTAATATTATTCCACAAAGCAATTGGATGAGAATCTGTTCGATCTCGTAATGGCCATGTTGTCATGGTCAGGGAAGTTTCTTCTTCAGAATTATAATTAGGATCTTAAAGGTGTGAAATCCATATTCATGAAAGCATCATTACCACACGTATTTCCAATTGGACTTGCATCTTGGCTTACTAAAATCTCAACCCGTTCTGCCGAGTTAATATCATCCAATCTAACATTAAATTCTAAATCCTCAAAATCCTCTTCTTCTTCTGAAACCAATTGATTTCTATTTGAGGTTGCATTCGGTCCATAACAATTGGTACGAAGATATGCATCTGGCATTCTGCTGGCTATTGGCTCAACGTATTCATTTGGGGTTTCATGAGCTCGACTACCACTCGCACAACCATGGTTTAGGATTTCATGAGCTCGACTACCACTCGCATATCCATGATTTAGGGTTTCATGAGCTCGACTACCACTCACACAACCTTGATTTGTTGTATATCGAAGAACTTTTGGCTCAACGTACAATTCAATCATTGCAAAAGTACCCGGCTGGACCGAATGATTCACCATAAGTCTCCAAGTATCGTTACTCGAAAGTTGTAACTCAGTATAGAACATTACCGGAGGAGTTAGCTGTAATTCGACATTGAACCTTCCTGATATCTCTAAAGCATGTGTTGAACTTGAAATCCCCATCCATCAGTACAGCTCCGTCTCCAATTCACCGAGTGTTATGTCGTCATGCTCCGTAAAACTATCGATAGATTTTTTTCGAGTAATGGACACCATGTGAACCGTTCTGGATGGATCCTCCGATGTAGAAACTAACAATAAACATTTCGTATGTGAGATTTTTGGAGGAGAAGTGTGAAAATGTGGTTTAGGGTTTGTGGAGAGGAATGTGGCTGTTGGGGAAAAAGGGATAAGAATGAGAAAATGTTTGGAGAGAGAAGAAAAAGAAGGGTGTTGTTGCATATATTTTGTTCATTTAGGGGCGCAACTAATACTTGTGCCCCTAAATTAATGGGGACAGGTGGGCCCCTCATATGCAAAATCTCGTGCAAACTGCAAACTCATCTGCAAAAAAGGAATCTTTATAGGGGCGCAAGTAATAGTTGCGCCCCTAAGTTAATTAAAAAAAATGGTGAGCAGAGGGGTTCGAACCCATGCCCTCACTCAAACCAAGCGCCTCTAACCAAATCCTCCTGTCACTAGACCATTTGTACTTCTCAGAAAGTTTTGGAGATGTTTAATATTAATAGGTTGTAAGCTTTTGAACTTTTAGAATAATAAGTACTTTAATACTATAAATCTATTATTAATTTTGAAATAATATTAAAAGTATATTTTATAGTATTTGTACAAATATATGTTTAATTAAAATTGTTTAATGTTTATAGTAATATATTTAATATTATAAATAATTATTATTTAAAGTAATATGTATATAGTAATATATTAATTATAATTGTACTAATATATGTTTAATTAATTTTTTTATATTCAATTTATTATTTAAAGTAATATGTATATAGTATTATATTATACAAAATACACATATTAATAATTTGTTTTATATTGAAATTATTACTAATTTGTTTAATAACAAATATATTATAAATATACATATATTAATGATATATTAATAAATACCAAAAAATTATATATTAGTACTATTTAATAAGAATTATTACAATGTGTATTAATAATAATAATTTATCAAAAAAAAAATTCAGCAGCACTTAGAGGCGCAAATATTACTTGCGCCCCTAAGTGTAGGCCCCACATCTGAAAAAACAGCTGCAAAATGCCTTAAATTCAGCAAAAAAAATGAATCTTCTTAGGGGCGCAACTATTAGTTAACTACCTAAATTTGTTTGATCTTTGTGATGTTATTAAGGAAGGTTGAATTCTCAAATATAAGATCAATACTACTACTCTTACTAGTGAGTCTAACCATCAATACTATTCTTAGCTCTATTCATGAAAATATTTTTCTCTCACTTGCTAACACCACAATGCTAAAGAAATGTGGGATGCCTTAATATTTAGATATGAAAGAAACGACATATGAAGAAAACAAGAAAAGTAGGGTTAGCAACCAAACTAGAAAATCTCAAATTTGAAGATGATGAGTCTTTTGAAAATCTATACTTTAGACTAGTTTCTTTGAGAAATGAATTTATAGAAGTCGAATCTAACAGAAGTGATGAAAAATTAGTAAGAAAGTTATTTAGAATGGTGTCAAAAAGGTCATTATGGAACTCCATATTTAGCTCAATTGAGACGATGTAAGCCAAGAGGACGCCTTTCAACTCCGAAGAAGTCTTTGCTCAACTAACTTCCATCGAAGAGACACCAAGATATCAAGAGCACAACAACTTCAAAGACACTAGCTTACCTGCACAATCATGGAGAGAAATATTAATAAATCTCAAGAGCATTATATTACAGGCCAACAAAAGAGTTTAAAGTTGGCAATTCACCGAAGTATGAGATTGCATCAAGATTGGAGGACAAAAGATGGATGCTTGGATTTTTCTTGGACTATTAGGAATTAGCCAAGTTGTCAGTAAAGCAAAGAAGAGTGTAAGAGAGTAGATTTTGCTGATAGCAGCAGCAACAACAACAACAACAATAATAACAACAACAATAATGAAAACAACAACAAGAAAAAAACACAATCACAACAACAATAACAAGAAAATAACAAGAACAGTATCATTAACAAGAACAAGAACGATAATATATAACAATACAACAATAATGAGAACATAAAGTAGAAGAAGAACAAGCACAATAACAAGAACAATAACAATAATCATAACAAAAACAAGAACTAGAAAAAACACAATAACAATTACAATAACAATTTCAATAACAACAAAATAAAAAGAACAAGAACAAGGAGAAGCCCAATAATAATAGGAACAAGAACAACAACAATATTATAATAACGAGAACAAGAAGTTGAAGAAGAATAAGAACAAAAATAAAAAGTAGAAGAAGAAGCACAATAACAATAAAAATAACAAGAACAATAAGAATATAAATAATATTAATCATAACATTAACCATAACAAGAACAAGAGGAAGAACAAGCACAATAACAATAATAATAATAATAATAACAATAACAATAACAATAACAAGAATAAGAACAAGCACAAGAATAAGAACAAGAACAATATCAATACCAATACCAATTCCAATACTAATGTCAGTGACAATGGCAGTGACAATCACAATCACAATCACAATAACAACAACAACAACAAAAATAATTACGATTATATTAACGTAAAAATAAGAAGAATGAGACCATAAAAACAACAATAAGCACAATAACAATAACAATAATAAAACCAATAACAATATCAATAACATTGACAATAATAATAAAAATAACAAGAACATAAAAAGCGAGAATAAAAATAAGAACATGAACAACAAGAACAAGAACAAGAACAAATACAGTAAGAAGATTTAGATCATTAACAAGAACAAGAAAAAAAGTAATATAACAAAAATGAGAACAAAAAGTAGAAGAAGAACATGCATCAGAACAATAACAATAACAATAACAATAATAAGAATAATACCAATACCAATGACAATAACCATGACATAAAAAAGAACAAAAATACAATAAGAAGAACAAGAACGAGAACAACAACAATAATATTACAATAACAAGAACTAGAAGAAGAAGAAGAAGGAGAAGAAGAAGAAGAAGAAGAAGAAGAAGAAGAAGAAGAAGAACGAGAACAAGAACAATAACGATAACAATGACAAGAACAAGAACAATAACAATGACGATGACGATGACAATAACAATAACAACAATAATAACAATTACAATAACTAGAACAATGACAAGAACAAGAACAATAAAAAAGAACAAGAACAACAATAACAAGAACAAAAAATAAAAACAATAACAATAACTATAACTATAACAATAAAATAATAATAACAATAATAATAATAACATCAATAACAATAATAATAATAACAACAACAACAATAATAATAATAATAACAAAAACGACAACCATAAAAATAACACGAACAAGAACAACATAAAGAACAATAATAAGAATAATATAACAAACAATAACAATAGCTAGAACAAGAACATTAACAAGAACAAGATCGAGAAAAAGAAAAAGAAAATATCACAATAATGAGAACAAAAAGTAGAGAAAAACAAGTAGAAGATCAAGAACTAGAACAATAATAGTAACAATACTAATACCAATAACAATAAAAATAAAAATAACCATAACAAAAACAAGTACAATAAACGCATAATAACAATAAAATAAAAAGAACTATAACAACAACAAGGAAAAACAAAATAAAAAACTACAACAACAACAATATAACAATAACGAGAACAAGAAATAAAAGAAGAAGAAAAAGAACAAGAACAAGAAGAACGAGAACAAGAAATAGTAGTAATATAGTAGTAGTGGTGGTGGTGGTCGTAGAAGAAGAAGAAAAACAAGAACAAGCACAAGAATAATGACGAGAACAAGCACAATAACGATAACAATAACTATATAATAACAATAAAAAAACAATAACAATAAAAGAACAAGAACATGAACAACAATAATAAGAACAAAAAAATAAAAACAATAATAATAAAAACATCAATAACAATAATAATAACAACAACAACAACAATAATAATAATAATAATAACAACAACGACAACCATAAAAATAACACGAACAAGAACAACATAAAGAACAAGAATAAGAACAATATAACAAATAATAACAATAGCTAGAACAAGGACATTAACAAGAACAAGATCGAGAAAAAGAAAATATCACAATAATGAGAACAAAAAGTAGAGAATAACAAGTAGAAGATCAAGAACTAGAACAATAATAGTAACAATACTAATACCAATAACAATAATAATAAAAATAACCATAACAAAAACAAGTACAATAAACGCATAATAACAATAAAATAAAAAGAACTATAACAACAACAAGGAAAAACAAAATAAAAAACAACAACAATATAACAATAACGAGAACAAGAAATAAAAGAAGAAGAAGAAGAAGAAGAACGAGAATAAAAAATATTAGTAGTATAGTAGTAGTGGTGGTGGTGGTGGTAGAAGAAGAAGAAGAAAAACGAGAACAAGCACAAGAACAATGACGATAACAATAACAATAACTATAACAATAACAATAATGATAACAACAACAAGAATAATAACAAGAACAAGAATAGTATAATAATAACAATAACAATAATAATAACATGAACGAGAACAACAAGAAGTACAAAAATAAAAAAAATAACAAATAATAATAATAATGAGAACAAGAAGTACAAGAAGAACAAGCACAAGTATAACAATACCAATAACAAGAACAAGAACAAGAACAATAACAATAATAATATGCAAAAACTTAGGTAGACAATTCTAGATGCTCCCTAGATACTCCAATCAATCTATACTATTCAAATGCATTAAGATTCGTACCATATATTTCAATCAAATAGTACAAATTTATTTGAATATATATGAAACACCTAAAATGGTATACCTAAATTTTTACCATAACATAACAATAACAATTTGTAATTTAATGATTTAGTCACACGTGATAAGTGATAACTACCAATAACAATAACAAAAACGAAAAATCTATTAGGTTATAAATTATTTATGATAAAGTGTACTTAACTAGCATTTTATTCGTAAAACTATTTATAGAAATTTTATTGTAGCTTATTTCAAAGTTCTATTTTTTATTCAATGTTTGCATATTTCAATAATGAAATACATATATGATACAGAGAGCATTAATATCGTTGATATTTTTTGTTTCATATCATGAATACTACGTTTTTGTATATAAAATTATTGCTTTAACATACTATATGGGAACTATTTTGCAATCAAATAATGAAATACTATATGTGGTAAATAAATCTAAATAAATTTGAACAAATTAGAAAATAAACATGACTCGACAAATTTTTTTTTGATCTAGCGCTTAAAAATGTTAGTGCACTAGAGTTGTGAAAAAACCCCGCATGGGTTGACCCGCCCGTGGCCCGACCCGTCCCCTCCCATGGCAAACCCACCGGGAACCCGCCCGATCCGTGCCAACCCGCCCCAAGCACGTGCAAACCCGTGCCAAACCCGTCCCGAACCCGCCAGAACCCGTGCCGAACCCGCCATTTTTTTGAATTTTTTGAATTTTTTTGGAAGTTTTACTTTTTTTTCAATTAAAAAAAACCGACGGGAACCCGCTCCGCCCCGCCCCGACCCGTGAACCAATCCGCCTAAACCTGTGCCCGTCCAACCCGCGCGAGTTTATCACGTGTCGGATTGCCCCCTAATCCACCAAACCTGTGCTAACCCGCTCCGCCCAATCCATGGACTCGTCCAACCCGTGGACACGTGGACCCGTGGATCCGTTCGAGTTGGACCCGCAGGTACCCGCCCGTTGTCAGAACTCTATAGTGCACCATCAAATAGTACACTCATAAATGTACCCACATTGCTCCATCCGTACAAATGGATGAAAAACAAAAGTCGAGTGTTTGATAGGGATCTTAGAGCATCTTCATTCGTGAAATTATTGGAGTTTCTAATTTGACGTGACAGTTTCTAAATGAGTTTTAGGGATGTAAATGAGTTTATTATTTTGCAATTTTATTTCAGAGTTTCTTATTTAGCAACTTTGCTCTAGAGTTTATAAACTATAACGTGACTTAATTTCTAAAATTGATCGATCTCCTACAACACTAGTAATATTTGCTGATGTGGCAATTAAGAAACTCTAATTTTTTAGTTTTAGGGATGAAAAATTTAGAAACTAAAGAAAGATAAAATTTCTAAAACTAATGTGACAATTATTTAGAAACTTCAAGAATTTCAAAAATGAAAATGCTCTTAGATAGCGCAGATAATTTTGCTGTCACTGCTTGTTCTAAGTTTGTTTCTCAAAAAAACAAAATAAAGAAATAACTAATAAAGAAAACACTCCTAAGTCCTAAGGGTTCTCAAATATTAATGGCCTTCACGTGAGACACCGGCAAATGATATAACACACTTGGCATTCAGCCATGTTATATTCACTCAGGACATGTCATATCCGATATTCAGTTATGGGCATCCATAAAATAATTCTAAAAGATATATGAAGTTCAATAATTTAGATACGTTACTATGAATTCAATTTTGGTACCATTTTAAAATTGTTTTGTCACAACTCATAATTTGATGCCGATAAAATAAAAGAGGTGGATCACGTGATTATGTTTATTTCGACAACTTTCACATTAGATTTTCGAAAAATAAAAGAAAAAATAGGGATATATTTTTAAACAAAAAAAATCAATTGTTCTCTAATTTCGTGCAATTTACTTCATAAAAAAAATCCATTAATGTGAATTGTTGTAAAATTTCATGCACTTTTAATTGCTTCCGATGAAGTATCAAATGACGCTCAAATTATAAGATATGTAGCATAATCATCTATAAATTTATGAATATATATATATATATAGAGCAAGACTATGGTAATATGCATAGGACATCTCCTTCCGTCCTATGCATTTTTTATTTGCTCAATAAATTGACACTACAACAGAAAAGAACTTTAGTGTCGCCTAATTATCATCGGATCTTAGTGACATCCGAAGTTAAAAATACTAAGTGGTATTATTCTTGGTTTTTTTTAATAAAAATTGGTGATGAAAGTTAACTTTTATCACCGGATATTAACAAACAACTGGTGATAAAAAAATTATCACCGGATTTTTTTAATAAACCGACATAAAAAATTTGAATCTAGAAAATTCGCGCTCCCAGCTCATTTTTTCTGTCTCTCCCTCATCTCTATCTCCATGTCTCTATATATATATCTCCCTACTATTTCCATCATCTATCTCTATATTCACCATTATTGTTCTTATTCTTCTTCGTAAAAAATGATGAGATTTGAAGAGAGAGGGTTCGGCTCTTCTCGTCTCTATTGTTGTTCTATTTTACTTATTTATTTTTGTTTTCTTTTTTTGTTGTCTTTTATTTATTTCTTCTATTCTTGTTCTATTTCTTCTTTTATTTATTTGTTTATTTCTTTCTTTTTTTGTTTTCTTATTTTACTTTTTCTATTTATCTTCTATTTTTTGTTATTTTTCTATTTATTACTTATAACTTTCTGTTTTTTTATTTTTAAATTAAATTTGAAAATTTGAAATTTGAATTATCTATGATTTGATAGCTGTCAAAAGCTGTACGATCTGCAATCAGCTATTAGGTTGCAGAAAGTACAACTTTTTTACTTTTTTATTGGACTTTTATCACCGGTTATTAAAAAAACCTGTGATAAAAGTCACTTTTATCACTGGTTATTAGTAAAAAAATCGGTGATAAAAGTCAGAATTTTATCCCCGATTATTAATACTTTTAATGCCCCCTCTACTACGTCGGAAGAAAAACCAGCAATAAAGGCAAAAAAATCGGGAATAAAGCTCATTTATGTTGTACTGTGAGATCAAAGTTGCTCAATAAACTCTTCATAAAGCTTGCAGAAAAATGAATATCAACATAAGGGGAAAAGAAAGTAAGATCGAAAGGGAAATTCAATATAAACTTATTAATCACCGATATTTAGATCTTCGCCACTGCACGCCGCAATATGTCGCTCTCCTGTTGTACGCCTCACATCGCATGATTAGTACGTTTACATTTAGTAATATTTATTTTCTCTATTTCTTATGAAAAACAATTTAGTAAATTTTGTTTTCTACTACATAATTTCCTTCCGTCATTACTAGTGTATATATATACATATATATGTATATGTATATGTATATATATATATATATATATATATATATATATATACATATATAATTTTAGAGGTGGTAAAATTTGATTTGACCTGAGAACTCGTACAACAAAATTTTTATCCGAGCAACATGTACAATATGACCGCTTATTGTAAATAAAATACGTACAGTTAATTCAAATTGAAAAGTAATTTTACTATAACATACACTGTTCATAAAACAGTTAAAACACTGTGTATTTCACTGTAGAAATGACAATACTGTTCATTTCACTATAGAAATGAACAATGACGAAAATGTTGATACATAAATATATAAATAAATAATAAAAAAATAGAAAGAATAGAATTGCCACTACACTATTGTTTGTTGCCTCAAAATAGAGACAATAAGAAATGGCCGATCTTAAAGAAAAAAAGCAAACAAAAACAAGAACAGCCCTTTCACTGGAAAACCATAATTTACCAAACATGTTGGGACACAAGTTGGGTTGCATAAGGACACAAGTTGGGTTGCATAACAGTTCTCTTCCTAGACACCTTTGCTAACTCCTCTTTGTCTATTATTAATTCTATAATCTATGTATATATATACCTACAGCATTCTATGCTTCGCTTCATGATCAAACCTCTCTCTCACTCAGTCACACGGAAAATAAACACAGACGCAGAGCCCACAAAAGAATGGCAACTCCCTCATTCTCTCTTATAGTGCATCTCACATTGTTTTCCATAGCAGTGTTCACAATCTCAACCTCTTGTTCTCAACAGAAACCACCAAATTTAGCAGCTGCAGCAGTTCCAGATCCTGAAGTCATAGTGGAGGAAGTGCACAGGCAAGTACATTTGTATTTTACACCTTCAATAATTTTTCTAATTTGCATTACACTACTCCTCATTATTTGCAAAGCCTTTCAATTAATAATCCATCTACAGAACTGAATTGGAAATGTAGATGATGAAAACGGTTTTGCATAATGTGAAAAGTCATGCATTCATTATTTTTATTCTTTGGAAACTAGCTATTGATTTAACATGGTTACTACATTTTCTCGAAAAGAAAATAAATGCTTTCAAAACAGAGCCTATAATCCTATTGGAAGAGAGGTAACAGGAAGTCAAGAAAACCCAAGACTTGGTATGGTGTGGAATTGTTTGTTTCTTGTACCGCTTTAAATGTTGAATTTGCATGAGTTTGGACTCTATTTTGGTAAGAAAAATAATATGCTACTTCGAACACCTAAGAAGAAAAGTAACTGAGTAAAATAGTTTGTTGAGTGAAAACTATAACTATTAATTGTCGAAACTCATAAGCCTTACTGAGAACTGAAATGGTACAGGTGGGGTTCAAATTTAAGGAGTTCTGTTATTGCCAAAAAAGAAAAAAAAAATGTCACAATCAATTTTACTGAAGTAAAATTGGTCTCAATTTAGTGCTGAAACATTCTCACAGGGCTATAAATGTGTCCCGAAGGCGGCTTGGTTACTTATCATGTACTACCGGGAACCCAATAGATGACTGCTGGCGCTGCGACCCTAAGTGGTCCCAGAATCGTCAGAGACTAGCTGATTGTGCAATTGGGTTTGGGAAGAATGCACTGGGCGGCAAGGACGGCAGAATATATACTGTTACCGATAGTGGTGATGACAACCCGGTTAACCCAAAACCCGGCACACTAAGGCATGCAGTGATACAAGAGGAGCCTTTATGGATTGTGTTTTCACATGACATGACCATCAAGTTGAAGGAGGAATTGATGGTGAATTCTTACAAGACGATTGATGGACGTGGAGCGAATGTGCACATAGCTGGCGGCCCGTGCATCACCTTGCAATATGTCACAAATGTTATCATACATGGGTATGCACACCGATTTATGTTCTCTTGATTTTGAACTAATTTAATTTACAGAATTATACAGAGTAATTTGCTTTTATGCATTTATTAAGGTAGTGTGAAAGAGATTTCCAATAAAGTGAACAGTTCAATAGGCTTTTGTGTGATTCCATCGCCACTAAAAGACATTAAGCAAAATTTGCTCTTTAGTTAAGGGCCTACTTGATGACTCAAAATTCATAATTTGTCTTTGGAAAAAGTTATGAACTTTTGTAAATCATACCTTAAGAAAAACCTATTTTGCATAAACTTTCTACCATACAGATTAGGTGAATTTTGAATCAACATTTTAAGTTTGTGGCTCTTTCTAATCAGGCTGAACATACACGACTGCAAACCAGCTGGAAACGCATATGTGCGCGACTCACCCGGACATTACGGCTGGAGAACAAGATCAGATGGTGACGGGGTCTCGATTTTTAGTGCAAGTCACATTTGGGTGGACCACTGCACCTTGTCATCCTGCACTGATGGACTGATCGATGCAATTCGCGGGTCAACTGCCATAACAATTTCAAATAACTACATGAGCCACCATGACAAGGTCATGCTGTTAGGACACAGCGATGCATTTCTGGCAGATAAGAACATGCAAGTAACAATTGCATTCAACCACTTTGGAGAGGATCTCATCCAAAGGATGCCTAGGTAATGTCTTCGCTTTTTATGAGTTCTTTTACTCATAATCACATGCAAGTAACAATTGCACTCACATGCATTCAACCACTTTGGAGAGGATCTCATCCACATTTGAGAGGATCTCATCCAAAGGATGACCAGGGCTTCTGGGCTTGTACCTAAAATTATGGCGCGCTGCCTTTTCAGCTCCGGGTTGCCAAATGTTAATTGTAGAAACCTTTTCCAAATGTGTAACATATAATTGAGTTCAGTATTTGCCCTTCAAATCATGGCATTGTCCTTTTCGACCCCAGAGCAAATCATACATCTCCCAATAATTAATATGGGTTCACCAATTTTTTGATGCGACTTCCTCAAACAGACAAGGAGACACGATTGATAGCTTCCTTCAAACCTTCTCAAACAACTGACTAGCTAGTAAATAAATCTAGCTAATTCTTACAATTGAAATCAAGGGTGTTTAACTTTTAATGTGATCAGATTTCTAATTGAATTAATGATTATTATTTGCAAACTTATACTTTGGTTATTAAATGAATTGATTAATATATGTAGGTGTAGGCATGGTTACTTTCATGTAGTGAATAACGACTACACACACTGGGAAATGTATGCCATCGGAGGAAGTGCGGCCCCGACAATCAACAGCCAGGGAAACCGGTTCCTTGCACCCAATGATCAATCTGCAAAGGAGGTACAGTTTTCCCCTTCTGTTCCTAATTAATTTTTCTTTCTAAGAAATTAAAAGAAGTTCCTTTTAATGAGAAATCTTCTATTAAAATGCCAGAAAAAACTGATAATATTTTTGCATTTTTTTTTCCTTTTGATTAAATGATCATTAACCTCATAATTTCCTCACCAGGAATAAATATCCCTAACAAGACCTAAGATTTTCTTTTATTTTATTATTTTCTCACCTGCGATAGGTAACTAAGCGCGAGGAAATGCCAGAGAGTGGATGGAAGAACTGGAATTGGCGATCGTCCGGTGATCTAATGTTGAACGGTGCATTTTTCACCCCATCTGGCGCCGGTGCCTCCTCCAGCTATGCCAAGGCCTCAAGTCTTGGGGCCCGGCCATCATCTCTTGTGGGGACCATAACCAGTTCATCTGGGGTCCTCACATGTAAAACGAGCTCCAAGTGCTAAGCATCTAGTAAATTACATTGTGTAACTTGTGGTATATTCCATGGAAATTTGATTCAACCATGGCTTGTTAGCGCCCTTAGAAAATGGCAGGGAAGGCATGTCATAAGGTGTTGAATTGGATTATGATTTTGTCTTCATAATTTCAATTCAAGTGAATATAGTAGTGAAGGTGTTGATTTGGATTATGATTTTGTCTTCATAATTTCAATTTCAAGTGAATATAGTAGTGATTGTAACAAATTTTGATAACGCAACAATTATAAATATGAAATGTTGGAATTTGCGAGACTTCTCAATTATGTCTAAATTATGATATAAATTACGATACTAAATTAAATCACGGATATTTATAATTATACATTTAAATAATGTCATCAATATCGTTAATTACATGTCTAAACAAGTGATCAGTTTAGTACAACGTTAAACATATTAATCACGCATTTTACATAAAAGAATTAATTATAATAATTATTGATGAACCAAATATAATTATTAATTCAATTCAATCTAATATTAATTTGAAGCTAAATTAAAATTCATAGTAGTATTAACTATTAACACATAACCATAATAAAGTGCACCCAACATATAAATAATTAAATATGGACCCTCTCTCCTAAGAAAATACCTAGAGATATAGTTGAGAGAGTTGGTGACATGGTATTGATAGAGACACGGATAGTTAGGCTAAGAGAAGGCATGTGAGGTGTCTCTAAAACCATGACATGTTTGATAGAAACGCAAGACCGGCAATGCTCTCAATAATTCTTGTATAAATCATGAAATCTAAAATTATACATATACTTTAATACTGATTATTCACCGATCTTTTAAAAAGAAGAATAATGACGAACTGACGAACAGGAAAGCTTGAAAATCACATGACAAAATTTCAAACAATGGAAGGTATCAAAAATTTAAAATTCTAAACCGTTGACCTTGCTTGTTTCTATGAGAGATGATGGTATATAATATATGATGATATTAAACACTATTATTCTTAAGCATGGAGTAATGATCAAATTTTTATTTACTCATGAATAAGAACCAGCTCATTTATTTTCCGAGAATAATATATGATCTCCTAAATACTTCATTTATTATACTCATGTTCACTGTTGGATCTTCATTTATTTTCCGAGAATAATATAACAATCCCCTCCAGATTTGTTCAGAAGATTCAGAATACAGCAAATTATTTAAAAATAAGAACCAGCTCTTTGCATTTCAATAGAGAGTTGTGTAAGATTTTCCTTTTATCTAAATAAGCAAGCACTGTGTCACTGCATCATGCATTCATGCTTCAAGATCAAAATCATTTAAACATCAATTTGTGTTTTATATTCCTGATATGTTTCTTTCTTTTGTTTCCAAGTTTGGTAATGGTATTAATGTGCATTTAATAAGCATGTTTCTATTGAGATTGAGATTGTAACTTTAATAAGATCCTGTACTCGGTGTTTCTTCATTCAGACTTCATGTTTTTAGTAGGTTTCTTCTAATGTTTTTATGATTGTGATTAATGTCTTAGCTAGTCCCTAGAGGACTAAATACAAAAAAAAATTATATTTAACGCCAAAATAAAAATGCAACGCCGTTCATATATTAACTTCTGTTATAAATTTTACAATACCTGATTTTCACTGTAGTAATCAAGACTGTTCCTCACTGAATGGATGCTGCCAGTATAATGCGAACTAGTATTCATTAGCCGTTTATCAATTTTTCAAATTGCTTATAATGCTTGCTTCACGCCCCTCAAATTTAGTTAATTAGTTGGCGATGTGTATTTGGTATCACCCTTCTTCCTAAATTAGATGGAAGAAGAACAATTTCAGAAAAAAAAATGTATCAAACACTAGTGGAATTAAATGAAATTATGTAAAATAACCTTCTTTTAAGAATTTGATGGAAGAATGCTTTTTCGAAAGATGACTCAAATATTTCTTCTCATATTCTTTTATTGCTCTCACTCATGCAAATGCCTCTTCTTTCTAAACATTATTACCAAAAAAAGTGCAAATGTCTCTATCTTCCATATAATTCCAGAAGAAACATGTTGTACCAAATGCCTCCGAAAGAAACTTCTACAACAAATTGAGTTCATTTTTTTTTGTCTCGTCACACATTGGCAGTTGGCACCCTTGAACTATTGATCAATTCTTTAAGTGAAATATCAGAAACCATATAATCTCCGAGTTCCTGTCAACTTATTGTTATTGATGACTTTTGTTCTCATAGATAAATAAATAATTGAGTTAGGTCTATACTGGCAATTGAATTGCTTTCAATCAAGAAAATCATTGTAAGAAACATTCAACCAATTGATATAACATTTGATTTGAAAAATATTAGCTATTATTGAGCTTCTAGACTCCTACATATGTGAAACCTTTCCTATTACACATACCTTTTTCTGAAACCGCCACTAAGATTAGCAATTCGGGTATGCTTCTTCTTGTTCTTCCAAAATTCATCCTTTTTCCCTCGTTTACTTTTGATGCTATTGATGATCCCCAGTATGGCGCTTCGATCCGTCATAATTTTGGTTTTCACTTTATCCTTCAACATAGCCCTTAGTTTTTCACTGGACCTTCTATCAGGCACCAGACCCTTTCTTAGCATATTTTTGTGGTAATAAAAAGCCTTGCTAAAATCACGCGCTCGTATATGTGAATAAATTATAGTCAGATACGTAATTGAATCAGGTTTCAAACCTAGGCTCGTCATCTCCGTTAGCAACTCTGGTATCTTATAGTGTTGACCTCCCCTGGCATATGCATTTATCAACATATTGTATGTCATGGTTGTGGGGTTAACACCTAGCTTACTAAATTCATATATAACTTCTCTGGCTTGTACATAAAGACCATTTTTTGCCAAACTATCCAAAACTATGTCAAATGTAACCCTAGTTCCCTCAACCTTGTTGTCCATCATGTATTTCCATATCTCCATAGCCTTTTCTGCATCTCCAGCACGCCTAAGTGCGTTTAACAGGGCCAAGTACGTTTCTATGGAAGGCTCAACTCCTTCCCTTACCATGTTCTGATATGTTATATATGCTTTCTCGTACTCACCACTAAATGAATATGCATGTACGAGAGCTGCATATGCACGCGTATTGGGGTCAATACCTTCCTTCTTCATACGCAAAAAGGCATCATTTGCCATTTCACTATCCTTTTTCCTCCCATATGAACTAATTAAACTCGTGTATGTGTTCACATCTGGGGCCAAACCTAAATCCCGTAGTTCAGAAATAAGGTTTTCTACAACCTCAGGTTGCATCCTGTTACTATAAGCATCCATCAAAATGTTGTAGCTCACTATTGATGGTTTTAAGCCCCTCTCTTTCATCTCTTGAAATAACCCCTCGGCATTCTCTACTTCACCTGATTTCACATAGGTGCCCATTAAAGTGTTGTAAATAGAGGTGTTAGATGAAATCCCTCGCTTCTCCATCTCAGATTGGATAATCAAGGCTTCTCTTGTCAATCCCTCTTGGCAAAAGAATTTGATGAGGGCTGAAACTGACTCAAGACTCCATTTGGCACCTCTCCTTGTCATACTTTGGAATAGGTTCCATGCATCTTTTGCAGTTTTACCCTTTGTTTTTCGGAAAATGGTAATGAGGATAGAGCACGTGATATGATCAGGTCGAATGTTGTTTGATTCTAGCATTTCATATACTTGCCATGCATAGTCATATCTGAAATGTACAAATATAGAACTATTAGATATTGGTTGGGAATAGGTGGCCACTACAATGGTTAATAACTTGATAAACACCATTTTTAATCATTAGTTTTGGTTACTAAAGATTTTAACTTGGCTAGCTGTTGCTTATTTCAAATGAATAATTTGCAGTGGGCTAGACAAACGGAACTGGCTCAGTGGTACAGTAACATTATGAAATAGTAATATAATCTTGATTTGTTTGGCTCTAATCAGCTGCACAATGTGTACTTTGTATCAACATAACTCTCAGTCTCAAACGAACAGGTACCAGTATAAACCACCCGACAATGACACAGGTATGGACTGCCCAAGTAAGATAACATTGTCCACCAAGGTCCAAAAATGGCTGTCAGAAATACTGCCTTGACATAGTACCGGAGAATTAGTGGCCAGTCAAAACCCACACCAAAACAAACCAGCTGGTACCATAAATTTAACAAAAAACTATAAATTTTGAGCATTACGAACCTGTCAGCCTTTGCAAGGCCCGAAATGGCTGAGTTATAGACCCGAACATCTCTAAACCTTTTGTCATTTGGTAAATTTCTGACAAAAGCCATTATTTCCTCTGACATGCGGACCTGGCCTAGAGACAGAAATATAACCGAATGCACTCTGGGAGTGACCAATACAGGGTCCTGAACCCGCATCCATTCGACCAAATGCATGCATTCTTTAACTAAACCCTCTTGGCTCAGCATTTTCAAAAGAGATATGCAATCTGCTTCGTTAACTGTCCCCACAAATGCCCCCAATTGTTCCTCCAACTTCATATTTTCAGGCAAATTTCTCACAATCTCGAGTATTTTCTCTGTTGTACTTGATTTGCTTAGTTCAGGTCTTTGGTTTCTTTGATTTTCTTCCACCTGGATCTCTTGAGGTTCGTTCAGTTCCTCCAATTGATTGTAAAATAGGTTACGGTTTGACATCCGGTCTTTCGAGATATCTAGCGTCGGATCCGGTTCTGGTTCTGTGTCTGAATTTGGATCAATTCGGTCTGGTTTCGTTTTTTTGGGTTCAAGAGGCGAGTGAGAAATTGGGGAGGAGGCGGGAGAAGAACAGGGGATAAGTAGGGTTTTGTAGGGTTTTAGTCTTGTGACAAAAGGTAAATGATAGGAGGAGAGCCAATTGACGTAGGTACAAGAGCTGGAATAGAACGGTAATAAGCGGGGAGAAGAAGCGATGGGTGGCTGAATCGCCATTAGAGAGGCTCGCACGAGCAAAAGAGTTCAGGTTGATTTGGGAATTTCTAGTGCAGATAAGGAAAATATGTTATCGTCTCCACTCGAAAACTTAAATTTCAGATTTTTCTTTTTGTTTTTCGTTTCCGTCTGAATCTGATCCAGGCGTTTGTAACAAAGATTCTTGTTTAAGATGCCAACGACCGTTTGTTCTCGCCCGGTCATGTCTTATTAATTTTGTTTCAAGTCAAATATGAATCAAGTTATGTTTAATATTAAAAAGTTTTGCTTGCGTGATTTTATAAACATTTGAGATGAAACTTTTACGGATAAAATTTCAAAAAAAAATCTGCAGTTTGAAATTTCGATTTTAAGTAGCTTAATGATTTATTTATATCATAATATTATAAAATATTTTTTCATTTGTACAATTTTCTAATATGTTTAATTATTTTTGGAAGATAATTATAAAAATTATAATAATATCAATATTTCTATGTCAAATTGGATTATATTTCAAAAACTATTTATCATAGTAAAAAAAAATTAAAAAAAATCAGTATTTTCAAGATTATGATATAAATAAATTATTGATCTATTTAATTAAAATTTAGAATGTTGATTTTCAAAGTGCTTCACTTGAAAAACTTATTGAAGCACGTTAGCAATACTCAATATTAAATATATAATTATAAACTATAAAGTTAAATGTATATATAATTACTTGGGAAGTAGTTTAGCTGCCATTATTTCGATGGCACTGTTGTGTCATTGAGAGAATGATAGATGGGTCCCATAAAACTTATATTATAATATATCTCCAGAGTCAAATCTCAGTCGACCATATCTAATTCGAGCGTTCAAATTAATCCAATGGCAGAACAGTGTCATCGCAACTATGGTAACAGTTGTAGTCTTGTTGACTTGAGTAAAGTTATAGAGCTTCTAGAAACAACAAAGTCTTCAGTGCTCTTAGCTCAAAAAAATTCTTAATCATTTTAAACATATCATGCTTAACAATTTTTATATCAAAATTTTGTAGGGCACCGGAATGATCTATTTTAGAGTTTTAAGTATGTGTTTTGAATTTTTGAAAGTGACTAATTTTATGTTTAAACATTAATTATCTTATTATTATTTTGAAGTTATTTAAAAAAATAAAAACAAGTAATTCTAAAATTCTAAAAATATTTTTTTATTTTATAAGATTTTGAAAAAAAATAATAGAAATTATTAAACATGATAAATCTAAATTTAAATTTTATTACAAAAGACCGCAGCAATGTTGGTTACTACTTTTTTTAGATAAAGATGAAAGTCAAGCTATCCAAATTAAATGACCTTAAGTTCTTCATTCGAGTTTCGAACTCAAGACCTTCCACACAGAAGTCAAATACTACCTATTGATTATGGGAGACTTCAATTGATGGAGTTCTTCATCTCAAGGGCTACCAATTGAAAAAGTCTGCTTTCAAAGACCTCACCTTAAAGAATTGAATCTAGTGTTGCGCAATATAATGTAGTGCAAAATTTAGATCGTCTGATTGCAGCAAGATTCGTGCTTCAAAAATAAATTTCTCTGAATTTCATCGCCGACAATCGATTGCAACTGAGCGATCGAATCGGACCGTCCACAAATGCACTACACCATCTAACGCAATAGCAAATCCGGACCCCACCTTAAAAGCATCATTCTCCTCTCATCTATTTAAGTATTTATATTTAGGCCGAAAAAAACTCACATTGTCTAATTCCAATTTTCCTAAGATTATTTTTTTGTGTGTGCGTGCGCGTTCTAAAAGTAATAAAACTTCATCTGTTCGTATAATCTTTCATGGGTGCATCAAATTGTTCTAAGTTACAAACTATATTTGATGTTTGTTGAAATTAGTATCATATTAATTATAGAAGTATGCAATTTGAATTTGATTCACAGGACTGTAAATAAGTTCTCATTCAGAAAAGATTATATTTATTAATAAAAAATAAATATAATTACAAATGACTTAATAGTTTAGTGTACTTAATTATGATGAATTTCAAAAGATTATGAGTTAAAATTTTCGTGAGCATAAATGCGGGATCCTGTTGATAAGTATTTGATACAATCCTTATATCAAATAAATAAATAATACAAAAATTAAACGGACCTGGAAGCAGCTGTATAATTGTAAAATGAGGCCCAAAATTGAAATTTTGGGCCGTATGAACGGCTTCTGTTTATGTCTAGCCTGTTAACGCTTTACAATTTTAGGTTGATTTTTCTGACTGTTTGTACATTATGGGCCTTCAATCGTTTGGATATAACAAGTTCAAAAGTTTGTTATATATGATAATATGATTCTGATGTCGCATAAATTGATCATTGAACTCCGGTGTCTCTCTTAAGCCATTGAATTTTTAAATTATTTGTTCCGAATCATTCATTTTTCATCCAATTAATCAATAAACTATTGATTTTAGCATCTCATCAGAAATATAGTTCTCCATGTAAGCTCAAGGAATAGGATAGAAATCTAGAATGCATTTGGAGGTATTAAGCAGTTGTTTAACCCATGTGATGATGTGAAAACTAATTCATATAAGTAAACAATTGGTCAACATCATCAAAATGGTGATCTTGTGATCATGTCAATAAAAAAATGTTGAAGTTATCGATCCAAAAGAAGTTATTAACCTAATTGAAGCATATTTAAAATTGAACTTGAAATAGGAGATTAGAATTCTTTAATAATTTATACATTATATTCAAAGATAGTGGCCTCCAACAACAACAAAAAATAAAATTTACCCGTTGAAATACAGCTGCTTTGTTTTGACTCAGGCCTAAGAATTGCTTTTCCTTTTTCTTTTGCTTTTAACAGATTTGTGGCCCATGAATGCTTTTATTTTCTTGCTGAAACAAGATCTTTTTCTCAGCATTAAAGATGATCAACAAAAGGCACTATATATTAGTATGTACATTTGGAGTATGACTGTATGAGGAAAGTTATGCTACACAAATTGCATGCATGTTGTAATAACTTTAGTAAAAGAACATGTCAGTTGGACTGTACAAGTAACTATTTGTGTCTTTGCATCAATCATCGTTCTGGTGCTGTATTTGGAATGAGATCTTCTACCGCTCAGCACAAACATTGTACGTGCAACGCGGTAAATATCAGTCTTTGATTTGCATCGAGATTCGTGCAAGCTAAATTTTATAATATCACCCCCTGAATCAAATCTGAACCGTCCGTAACCTAAAGCGCAGAGAATCTTGAACGTCCGTTACTGCTGCGCGGCAAAGAATCTGCTTCCGCTGTATTTGTATCTCATGACTGATAAACAGTGAAACAATAACATAGGTATGAATATTGTATAGCATGTGGTTATTCTCATTTGAAACAACACAATTTTTTATGAAAAGAAGGATCGATGGCAACTGGCAAGAGATGCGGTAAAAGAATGAACTTGTGTACACTGTTTAATTTGCATAGAGTTTGTTAAACAACGGTGATCAACACTAAAGCTAGTTAAAAATATTTAAAAAAAATTAAGAGGATGATTCGTAGCTTCCATATGCATTGTAGCCGCTCGCAACAGCTCGATCATAGCAAATTTAAATGGCCGATCCGCCGTTGAAAATATTCTCCATACTAATATTTATTTGGAGACCAAATTTTACATTTTTTACTATTTTATCGGATGAATTGAAAATTGAATATTTGTAAATCATTAGATAATAAAATTTCAAGCCATCAATTAAAACAGTAAAAAAATTAAAAATATATAAAATTTGGTCTCGATGTAGATATTAGTATGTAGAATATTGTCAACGGTCCGAATCAGCCATTTACGTTTGCTATGAAGGAGCAGATGCGAACGGTTGGTGATTAGGCGGCTACGAATCCCCTAAAAAAATACATTAATATATCGACATATTTTTCATCATTTAAGCAACTTATATGAAGTTTGGTATTATGCCCACTGAAGTTATTAAGAATAATAATATACCAACAATTTCATTTTTATTTTAACTAGATTGTCTTGGATGTGATATGTTTATCTTTTTGCACAGATTAATAGAACGAACTACACAAAGGATAACATAAAACTAATTGTTTATGATAGCTCACGCCTCACGGATAAAATTGCTAGGCGCACGTGAGCTGAACTGTTTAATTTTTTTTTTGATTAATTGTTCGTAGGCTTACAACACACACAAAGAAATTAGAAAATAAATTTGAAAAACCTCTCTAAAATTATCTCTGCCGAGACTTGAACCCTACACCTCTTCCATGAAGATTTTGTGTCTTACCACTTGAACTTGATAGCTGAACTGTTTAATTGACCATGCGTACCAGTAGAGCTAGAGGGAACAAACAGCTTCGAAAATTGCAACGAATAGTTCAGATGTTGTCTATTTCAATGCGGGGTGCCATTGGAAAGCAAGTTGAAAAAGAGGGAGACAATAATGATTTAATTTTCATATAATCTTTTTTAATGTTGATTTGTCCATGTCAATAGTAACAGTTCATAAACTTCATACTTTGTCGATATTTCCAGATAAGTAAACAGAATATATGATAAATTTGATTGTTTTACAGACCAACACAAAGGCATTTGGTATTTATTTCTGTAGTTTATTCTTTTCAAAAGTGCAAAAACATCAGATGCACTTTCAATTGAGATGCAAACACAAGGTTTTGAGGCGCAGATAAGCAAATTGCAGTAGATTACTAGATATTAAATCAACAACAGTACAATAAGCAGTAGCAATCGAACACCTTTTCATAAGTTTTATGCATTGCATCTTCCTGCTTGCGCATCTCCCCTTAGAACGGTCTCCCGAAAATAATTAGTGAATATTAATATCAAATTATCGTAAGAAAACGAATAATTACCAATCACATTTCACAATGCAAAGAAAATGGAAAAAGGAACTCTAAATTGTATTTGTGCTCTGAATTCGCTCAGATCAGAGTAATACTATTTCCCACATTTTATGTCTTTATATAGACTTTTTAAGAGTCTGAAGTACAAAGAACTAATCTTATCCAGGTTTTAGAAGGCACCCTTTCAATAAAGGGCATTTCGATGCACGTAGCTCTCGCTTGCGCAAGGTTCGGACAAGGATCGAACCACTTAGGATCTTTGTACACAATATTTTCTGTATTTTTGCTAAAGGTTGTTTTCACGAATCTAACATATGTCCTCTTGATCACAAGATGACAACTTTATCGCTGCGTCAAGGCTCTCTCTCAGAAGTCACTCTTTTGATATTGGGTAAATTTTTTGACAAGTTCAAACACAGTGTAAGTCGAAATCCTGAAATTCTGATATTGAAAGACACTTTGTCGGCCAAAATTGTTCTTCTCCAAGCCCTTAGCCCATTATTATGAGTTAGGTCATCATGTATTTGCTTTTGATAATCTGATTAAATTTGAGCCTGGTTGTTTACTCCTCTCTTCTTAAATTTGTAACATTATTTAGGGAAAAAAATTTATTTGTCATCCCAAAGTTGGAAAATTGGTCCACCACAAACTTAAAAATTAGCAAAATTTCATTAAATTTACAATGAAATCAAAATCACTGCCATTAATACCATTTAAATTTACTTTAAAATAACTTATCTTTTAAATATCCGAAATAACTCTCTTTCACTATTCTATCTCCTCCCACTCCCGTTCAAACTCTCTCTATCTTTGCCAACCTTTAATTATCTCTCTTTCCTTCTCTCCCTTTCTCGTGTTACCCATTTCTCTCTCTCAGACAATCCGAGGGGAAATTCCCCCTTTTTCTTCTTCTCTTCCTTCGATTTACCCTTACTAAACTGTGTTTTAGCTCTGACGAACTCATGTGTGGAAAAATTAAAAGTAAAACTTGACACCAGCACTCTCAAAAAGTCCCTTCCCTCCTAATGTTATTTCATACAAACTTGTTACAGGAAGAAAGAAAGAAAGAAAGAAAAACTCAGAGACTATTGTGCCTCTGTTTCATGCCTTATTATTACAGGATTGAGGGATATAAATAATAGAAGCAAAGCAAGAAAAAAGGCAACAAAGAAAACGTATCCAAGGAATCTCAGTGCTCAAGGAAGGCTGACAGAGCGTGGATTGAGTTGCCCAGAATAGCAGATGTGTGAATCTCCTTGACAGCCTCAATCATCCAAATATGGTGAGTGCTAGGACTTTCTGTATTTTCCAACACTCCCCCTCAAGTTGACCCGTAGAGATCATTGGAGGTTAACTTGCTAATTAGTCCATGAAATATTCCTTTTGGCAATGCTTTTGTAAGTACATCAGCTAGTTGTTCGTTGCTTCGTATATGTGGAGTCTCAATGGTCTTGTCCATCACTTTTTCTCGTGCATAATGGCAGTCGACTTCAATGTGCTTTGTTCGCTCGTGAAACACAGGGTTTGATGCGATATGAATAGCAGCAAGATTGTCACAATGTAACTTGGTCGAATTGTTTTGACTGAACCCTAGCTCTTTTAGTAATAGTCGCATCCACACAATTTCACTTGTTGCGGTAGCTACTACACGGTACTCTGCTTTGGCACTCGATCTGGCAATTGTGTTTTGCTTCTTACTTTTTCATGTAACCATGTTACCACCCACAAACATACAATACTCAGTGGTAGATTTCCTGTCATGCGGGCTCCCTACCCAATCTGCATCGGTATATCCTTCTAAATTGACATGGTTGTGTTTTTTCATAATAATTCCCCGTTCGGGAACTTTCTTTAGATATCTCAACAATTGATGAATTAGTTCCATGTGACCCTTCATTGTCTTATGCATAAATTGACTTACATAGCTCACATCATAAGTTATGCATGGTCTGGTAATGGTGAGATAAATCAGTTTAACAATCCGTTGATATTAACCAACATCCTTCAGGGGGTTCATTATCTTTAATTACCTTATTGCCACTATCCATGGGTATACTTGCTGGCTTGACTCCAAGTTTACCTATCTCAGCTGTTGCGTTACGAACAGTTCAAATCCCGTCAAATGGCCTAAGTTGCGGAAAGACCGTAAAACAAAAACTTTACGTCTAACTTAAGCCAGGGATTAAACGAGGTATGTCAGATAAACTACCGAGAGTGTCCACCTCCCATTTATCTCTGACATCAAAATCCTATTTAATCCCTATATAAACCTACTCCTTAACTGAATTCTAAAACTTAAATCTACTTACAAATTAAATAAATTAATATAACATAAATATCTTGATCCAAATTCGAATTAGATCGCAGTAGACACGGAAGGACGAATCTGAGACGCTCTTCTCCTCGAAGTATCATACGTCTGATACCTCTATCGGATGTCCACCAAGACGACTAGAGAGCGACTTACTTCTTCTGCCAGAAATATCGTAAACCGCGATATCCCGCAAAAACACTATTCATCGAGATACAGACTAAATAAAATATCTTTGTGACTCGCAGTTATTCAAATATGAAATACCGCTTCTTTCACAAAAATACTATTTTCCGAATCCCATAAACAACCGTATACGAGAAAGAGAGAAAGCATATTTATCGATACGATCCTGAGTTACCAGATACGAGTCGATTTTGGTGCATCTTTCTCTCTCCCCAATCCCATAAACAACTGTATACGAGAAAGAGAGAAAGCATATTTATCGATACGATCCCGAGTTACCAGATACGAGTCGATTTTGGTGCATCTTTCTCTCTCCCCCTACCCCTCTATTTATAGAAAAATGAGGGGGTGGTCAATTTACCAAAAAACCCTTGAAAAAAGCAAAATTATGTTTTTGCCCTTGTGAGGTCGGCAAGGATATCAACATATCCAAAATTGTGAAAGGGCAAAAATGCCCCTTGTCAACCTCCTTTTATTATTTATTTTTATTTTTATTTATTTATTTTTAATTAAGATTTTAATTAATTTTTAATTAAGGTTTTAATTTGATAATGACTTTCATCCCAAATTCAAAACCATAATCAATAATTAAAATCTAAATTAAATATATATAAATATACATAAACATATAATTGTTCTCAACAATTATATTTCTCAGGGTTTGGTATTGGTTTGGTTGCGGTATGATTTTATACAACGTATTGTATACGTTTATAAATTCAACCGTTGTTTTTGCTTGTCATCTTATATAACATATATAATTTAAGAGGGGGGGATCTGTGGCCTCCTTATCGTGCCCTCCACTCCATAGCCTCCAGCCCTATTTTCCACCAAAATCAATGATATGGCCGATCAGGACCGTTCAAAACATTACTCATACTAATATAGACTTGGAGACTAAATTTTAGATTTTTTTGAATTTTTTTACTATTTTATCTGACGGGTTGAAAATTGAATGTCTATAAGTCGTTAGATAAATCTAATTTTCAACTCGTCCGATAAAATAGTAAAAAAAATAAAAAAAATCTAAAATTTGGTCTCTAAGTCTATATTAGTATGAAGAATGTTTTCAACGGTCCGGATCGACCATTTTCATTGATTTTGATGAGGAGGCTAGAGGAGGCTACAAAAAAGGAGGCCAATGGATCCCCCCTCATAATTTAATCATATCATATATAATTAATTATAACCATCTTAATATTAATTACAACCTATTTATAATTAATCATTAAGATTCTCTGATTAGCTTCTATACAGTGTGACCCAATAGGATCTGTGTTATGTTGGTAAATAGAATTAAAACCATTTTAACTTCTATAATCATAGGAGGCATCTGACATCTGCGCTATGACCATCCAATTACACAGATGATGTTGTACTTATGCAATATCACGATCCACTAAACATTTTAGTCGTGTTAATTCTTTCGTCTCACAGTATCAAATTAGTATCAAGGTAGTTGTGTGTCATCCTTGCAAACTTAAATCTTTTCTCGATCTTGAGCAGACTTATCAAATATAATTACTCTTGTAATTATACTGCATGCAGATAATCCTACTCTCTCAAGGGGCCCAGTGATACTGTAACTCGTATAGAGATACGAGTGACAATAGTACTTCCGGTAAGTCATCACTACCTCAACTAAGCTATGTATACCAAAAAGTTATCGTTATGACTGCATTTTACCGATAGCGTTAGATAACAATCACACATACACATCTCTTAGTAGGAAAGATGAATACCTCATACTTTAGAACTTAACACTGAATGAAAACATTAATGACACGTACGCAATTCAATTTAATGTTTCATTCGAGGTCTGTCAAATACCATGTTCCTCTAACATGTATTCATGTGATTAAAACGACATCTCATGTCTATGGTCTGTAAAACTTAACCATCTTTTAATCTACTTTCTAACCTTGTAACGGTAAGTTAGTGTTCCTGCTAATTACCTTGGTTAGAGACTTTTAAAAATATATATCATCTATATTATGAAGTTTTACAATTCCAGTTATTGACTCTAGTCAGATAAATGAATGATTCATAAATTCAATAATACTCAAGGTAACAAAATGACAATTTATTAATCACTCAATTCATGAACAAAGCTTTATGATAATTTATCATATTATTGACTTCTAGATTATTACAAACTAATATCCGCTAACAAATCAAGGGCATATTTATGTTGTGAGAGAAATAGACCTTTTTGGGATCTTGCCACTTCTATTCCCAAGAAGTATTTCAATACTCCGAGATCTTTTATATCGAACTCCTATTTTAGGTGATTCTTTAGCTTTTCGATCCCTTCAAAGACACCACTTGTTATCACAAGATCATCAATGTAAATTAATATAACTACTAAGCCTTTGTTCGTTACCTGGGTGAACATGGATGAATCAGCTTCACTTCTGACAAACCCAACTTTACAGAGTGCAGAGCTTAATTTTCCGTACCATGTCCTCGATGATTGTTTAAGTCCATATATTGCCTTCCTAAGCCGACATATAGTCCTCTTGCTTGACCCTGATATACCGAGTGGTAGGTCCATGTTGACTTCCTCCTCAAGTTCACCTTGTAAAAAGGCATTCCTTACATCCATCTGATATAGAGACCTTTCGCAGTTGACGGCAACAGACATGACAGTTCTTATTGTATTCATTTTTGTAACTGGAGCAAATGTTTCCTTATAATCAATCTCGTATGTTTGTGTGAATCCCTTTGCAACTAACCTTGCCTTATACCTTTCAATTGACCCATCACTATTAAATTTGATTTTGTTGATCCATTTGCACCCTACTGACTGTTTCCCGGGTGGTAACTCAACTAACTCCCATGTTTGATTTTTCTCTAGAGCTTGAAGCTCCTCATTCATTGCATCAATCCAGACTTTCTTAGTTTGGGCCTCATGATAATTAGCAAGTTCAACATGACTGTCCAATTTGGTTAGAAAACAATGAAAGTTATGGGAGATGTGACCATACTGAATATGTTTTTGGATGGAAAAAAATAGTATAGTAGGTGATAAAATCATTGAGCCGAGTTGGTTTTTGAGTTGTGCGACTTGAGCGCATGGTTTCTACTTGATTTCTGGGCTAAATTGATTCCATGTCATCATCGTGCCTAAGGGCTCATCATCCATATCAGACTCCTGTTCAGTTGGGCCTTCTTCGATAAGTTGAGGTTTGGTAACAGGGCGTCTGTTGGTTTGAGATGCAAGCACATCTACATCCGGATTAATAGGGATAGGAATCTGGTCTGTCAGATCTGAGTAGTCCTCCCCCTGATTAGTGGAGTAATAAAGTTGAGTCTATGTAAACTGGACATCTCTGGAAAAAATGTTCGGTTAGATTTGGGATCAAAGCATTTATAGCCTTTCTTAATTGATGAATAGCCCAGAAAGACGCATTTTCTGGCACGAGGTTCCAACTTGTTGCCATTCTGTATGTGCACGTAGCAGACACATCCAAACACACGAAGATGAGAAATATTAATGTTGCGGTTATATAAGATTTCCAAGGGACTTTTGTAGTCTAATATTCAACTAGGCAATCGGTTTATTAAGTAGCAACTTGTAAGCACAGCATCAGCCCAAAAGGTCTTAGGTAAATTTCCAGCAAACAAAAGGGCTCTAGTCGTTTCTAAAAGATGTCTGTTTTTTCTTTCGGATATACCGTTTTGTTGGGGCGTACCTGGACACGTGGTTTGGTGAATTATACCAATTTTTCGAAGAGTCGTTTGGAAGTCAGAATTGGTGTATTCGGTTCCATTATCGGTTAGAAGGATCTTAATGGACTTGTTGAATTGGTTACTAACCATGTTACAAAATTCTTCAAAAATCATGAAAACTTCCTTTTTGGATTTGAACAGATACAACCACGTTGCACGAGACTTATCATCAATAAATGTAATGCAATATTTAAAACTTTCTTTAGAATCAACAGGGGCATTTCCCCAAGTGTCTGAATGAACTAAATCAAATACATCATCCGATTTATTGCCATGATCATAAAACGGTAGTCTGTGTTGTTTAGCAAAGTGACATGAGTCACAATTATTGGAACCATGAATAATAGAAATATCTAATTTATGTAAAACACTGTCGGACAGGTGTCCTAGCCTCTTATGCCAAACATCTGTAGCAACTCTAGTATCTAGGGTCACAAATGCTGAAGGAGTGGAGTTCAGAACATACAATCCATTAACAAGTCTCCCTTCACCAATTGTCTTCTCTGAAGCTATGTCTTAAAATATTACTTTCTAAGGGGTAAAATCACGTTACAATTCCACTGATTAGTCCATTTGCTAACTGAAAGTAAATTGGTTTTTAATTCAGGGACAACAAGGGCTTCAATATCCCTGGAAAAATGCGGGTTTTACCTTTAGCTTTGGTGGGAATCTTAGTATCGTTTGCAACTGTAACCCAAGGGTGGTTAATGTCAGAAGTTTGATTTAGCATTTCTTTATAACAATACATATGGTCAGTGGCCCCTGAATCGATAACAATCATAGAATTGGAGCTAGTAAGCAGTGAAAGATTATTACCAAACGCATTTACTGTGGCAGCCTTTTCAGTATTTTGTTCTGACGAGGTTGCAGCTTGTTTTTTTTATCAGATCTTCCATCCGACGATTGAGCAAGTACAATTGAGCCTGAAATTCATCAATTTGGAAGGTTGCAGCTGAGTCGCTGGCTCCTGGGTTTGTTCCCTGGTGGACAGCGGCTTTATTGGCATGTGGCTCTTCAACTGGTTTGTGCTTTAGTCTGAGATGAGGATGCAGAACATAGCACTTGTCACGGTTATGACTCGGCTTGCGGCAATAGTCGCAGTAAGGTCTCGAGCCCTTGCGTTCCTGATTTCCTGCTTTAACATTAGAGGTGTAGTGAGCAGAAGTTTAAATAGAGTTGTGAGTAGATACCTTGCCTTTTGCCTTCATGACACGCCATTGGGCCTCTGCTCTCTGTATAATGGCACATACAGCAGTATAAGAGGGCATTTTGTCTCTGATTAGGATTTCTTGTCTGACATCTTCATACTCATGGGAGAGGTTGGCAAGGACTCGAAAGATTTTGTCTTTTGTTTCTCTCTCTTCATATTCTTCTACTGTTGCTGCCTTGGGCGATATTGTTGGAGTTCGTCCCAAAGCTTCTTCATTTCACCAAGGTACTCAGTGGCCGTCAGTTCTTCTTGCTTGAGTTGTAGGAAACTATGTTGTAGTTCGAACACCCGAGACGAGTTGTTAATTTGCCCGTACATCTCGTACAGGGAATCCCACAGAGCCTTGGCCGAGGGAGCATAAGCGTATTGTTCGTAGATCTTTGGCTTCATGGAGTTAAAAATCCATGACATTACCTTTAGATCATTTTCCTTCCAGTCGTCTTCTTTTGTGTCCTTCGGATCTGTACCTTATGTTGACTTAGAGGGTTTGTTGGTGCCATTGATATGCCCTCATTGGCCTCGTCCTCCCAGAGCTACTTCCATAGCCCGAGCCCATGGTAGATAGTTTGTGCAGTTTAACAGCACATTTGTCAAGCTATTCCTTGAGGAGTTCTCTAGTGAAGCGTCCATTAATAAATATGTGAGTGACAACAGTGGATGGCCTGAGATAAGTTTAGGTTGAAGCAGATTCTTCAGATATCAGTATCCTCATATCTGGTTTGGAGACAACTGCTCCGAGATTGACAAGAGACAAATAAGAGTGATCAAGCACTAAGTGTGGAACTTAGCTCTGATACCATGTGGAAAAATTAAAAGTAAAACTTTACACCAGCACTCCCAAAAACTCTCTTCCCTCTCAATGTTATTTCATACAAACTTGTTACAAGAAGAAATAAAGAAAAACTCAGAGACTATTGTGCCTCTGTTTCATGCCCTATTATTACAGGATTGAAGGATATAAATAATAGAAGCAAAGCAAGAAAAAAAGGCAACAAAGAAAACGTATCCAAGGAATCTCAGTGCTCAAGGAAGGCTGACAGAGCGTAGATTGAGTTGCCCAGAATAGCAGATGTGTGAATCTCCTTGACAGCCTCAATCATCCAAATATGATGAGTGCTAGGACTTTCTGTATTTTCCAACATCAGGTTACTTCTTCTCATCCTCCGAGTGACCTCAACAAAGCTGTGGCTAAGCTTCGATGAATTCAGGAATCAACTCTGGCTGTCGTGCCTTGTGATGATATTGAATCAACGAGGGGGCTTATCCCACCTCTCCTCATTTGTGATTGCTCAAGGACCGCCTCGATGCCTCTTTTGCATGGCTAACAACTTAGTTAGCTATTGAGTTGGCCTCAGTATTATCCGATGCTTGATTTTACTTGAAAAATTGGAGAGTTGCAGCCTACGTAGCTCCTCTCTATAAATCAACTTTTTAAAATTATTTGAAATTATTTATCTATGATCGAGCTTTTATCTATTTATATATAATGTATAAATAGATAAATAATTTCAAATAATTTTAAAACAAAAAATACATTATATATAAAAGCCAAATTGAAACTATGATTACCAAAATCTAAAATTTATAGAAATATCTTCAAAATTTTATCCCAATTTAATTAAGTCATCCAAAAATGTTATATACAAATATACACTAATTTGTAATAACTTGGAATAAATAAAGAAAATAATTAAAATAGAAAATACCGACAATAATTTTTCTTTTCTAACCAAGAATATAATTATATGAGTTAATAAATAAATATCAATTCATTTGACTATAATTTTCAGAACTTATTTAAAACACTTAACAACATAACCAAAATAATCAAACAAAATTTCATGAACTAAAAAATAATCAATAAAACTTTTCTTATATAAATAAATAAAAGTATATATGTTGCACATATATACAAGCCAATAAAATAAATAATTATTACATAATTTTATATAAGATTGGAAAGTTTATTCAATTAATTAATCAATTAACTTTTTAATTAACTTGAATTAAAAAAATTCTAAAATAAAAATTCGTGCAACAAATCAAACGACCCGTCCCAAGGCCAAAAAGTACTTGCAACACGGAATACCACACCAGCCACCCCGCAAATAAACCAAGAAAGAACTTAATTAATCAATTTTGTGCGCTGAACCTTTGAACTGCTCCTCAGGCGACCCAACGAGTTAGCTCTCTCCCAGGCATTAGAATATCGAACTAAAGGCCACACAAACTCGCATGTCTAATGATCACATTCGCCTTTCCACTCTTTGTTTGCGACAAAACAGTTTGTTCTTTGTTGTGGCTCATCCACCTGGGTCAGAATGCTGAGCGCAGTAAGAAATCACACAAAGGGATGCACGAGTTGAGCCACAAGATGGATCCCACCATCCTTCATTAATTACTCCCGCGTTCTAACCTTCTATCTCTTGAAAATGTCTCCCCTCTCTTCTGATTAATTCCTATATGTCTCTCTCTTGTTGACCCACTATCTTTCCCCTCTCTTTCTTCATGTGTCTCTCAAGTCTTTTCTCTCTATTCCTCTTGCCTTTCTCGATTTCCCCTCTTCCCCAGATACACCATCTCTCCTCTCTCCTCGATAAGTTCCCTCTTTTCTCTCTCTAACTTATTTAGAAAATTATAAATCTAACTCAAATTGTAGTAAATAAAATTTAGAAAAGTAAAAGTCGTGAGAACAAATTAATTTCCTTTCTAATAATTCTTTTGAATTAATTTCAAAAATTTTATCTTCTCTTATTTTATTTCTATAAAAAATATAAAAATAATTTTAGAAAGTTCATCAAATAAAGAATACAAAGTGATGACCTATCTTCTACTTTAATTAATAAAAAGTAATATCATTGAGAACTTTAGTTTCTCCTTGTAATTAAATAAAATTCATAACTATTCTAAACTGAAAATATGGAAAATTACTTCTTTTATTTGTTGAAATTCTTCATTAGTTTAATGAATAGATTTAATAATAATAATAATCATAATTCGAATTCTTTTCTTTCCTCTTAATTTTTTTCCTATTTAGTATTCTTTAATTAAAATATATAATGATAATTATAATTAAAGAATAATTTATTTATTTGGAAATTCTTCTTTTTGTCGACATGTACTTTCTTTTTCTATAACTAATTGAAATATTTGGAATTAAAAAAAGTTGCAAGTCCAATAAAATTAGAATAATGTGAAATTAATTCAAGTTGTTTAAAATTTACTAGATTCATGTATCAAAGTGGTAGAAGCGTCAAACGTGTTGCCTGCAATCAAAGGTACGAGTTCCTAGTTGTTAATAGTTTACTCATTTCTTTTGTTCATGTTTATTTTATCAATCACGTTGAATCGAACTGAGCCCTTGAAAATTTGAAAACATGTAGTTTAAGATTTATTTTGTTTTCGGCTTGATCGTGCTTGCATGAAATTAAGATATATTAAATTGATAAGCAAGATTATTGAAATGTAAAAGTGCAACGCCAAAAAGATAGGAACTCGTTGGATGGATTTCCACGAGATGCCTCGTTGGATGGATTTCCATGAGGGACCTTGCTTGGATGGATTTCCTCAAGGTTAAGTACACCAGAACTGGGGCTAATAATGCGTGCTCACATTATTAGGAGGTACCTTGGGTTTGGTGTTCGACTGGACCCCTCGTTAACATATGACAGCGTGGATTCGCGGCACGGGTCTAACCTAAGGCTGAGTGGATTCTCCCCTTAGGCGGCAACCAAGATCTGGAGGATGGATTTCCTAACCAATGATGCATAGAGAAGGAAATGAGACACTAAATAAAAGTATATATATAGCCAAGATTTGGAGAATGGATTTTCTAACCAGTGATGCAAAGAGAAATAAGTAAGACACTAAATGAAATGTAAGAAATTGATGTAGCACAACATGAAGAAAGGTGAACTAGAAATTGTAGTAGAAATATAATTGCATGGTGAGGACTAGATCACATACCCCCCCTCGAAATAAAATGAGGAATTATTAAACTCTAGGTTGGAACTAAATCTCGTACTGAGAGAAAAGTTCGATCTCTCACTCATACCATTTGATTAATGGGTTCCAGGTAATGAAGACGAGGAGTAGATTTTCAACAAGAGTGAGATGGATTGTGGAAGATTATCAAGTTTCTATCACACAATTGTTTTCTGTATTTCTGGTTTGATTATATACAATGGAAACATGACTCTATAATGACATATTTGTCTTATTTTATTTTGATGTAATACTCATATTGTTGAATGAAATAAGTGTGACTTTTCAATTGTAATCATTTATTGGTAATGTATGTGATGCGCAAAATTGCCTTGCGTAGAAATACGCGGTGGGTTGTCAAAATATGTGACACCTTAGGATGGAGACCACATGCATTTATTTTGTCTTTTCCTTTTTCTTTATATTTTCTCCAATTTCTCGATAGGATAGATAGAGATGGTCACCAATGTATCAGCGGAACCATTCTCTTTTTGTTTATTTCTTTTCTCCCGCTTCCGCTACACTGATATGCTTTTGATGTATGTACATGAAACGTTTGTGACCAATAATATTTATACTTTGTCATGCATTGTGTCACTGATTTGTTTACATTTATTATGCACTTTACTTATTATTAAAGCCTTTTGTGTGCATGTCGTCTTGCACACGTGACAAGATTGGTCGCACCCGACCTGTTCATTATTTCTGGGGTGTGACAAATGTCTTTATATTTTTTTATTTGCAAAACAATTTGGAATTTTATGATTTTCTTGTATTTAAGCTTTTTGTAGGGTTTATTGAGTAAAGCAAAAAGAGTTACACAAGAATTGGTCAAGGAGATGCTCAAAGATCAAATCAAGATTTTAATTAAGTTAATTGTAAATTCAGAATATTTAAATTTGAGATTAAAAAAACAAACAAATCAACAAAATCATTTCGGCATTATAATGCTAACATTTGTACTTCACGTAGTGTTATAAAGCCATAGTCCCTAAACATCAAATCTGGCTAAGTATTGAAAAACCCGTACACCTGTTACATAATGGTTGCATGGCGCTATAACAGTAGATCAAAGAATCATAAAAATGGCTAAGTACCAAATTGGCAGAGTCACCCGTTACGTAATGCTAGCCTAAAGTTATAACGATAGACCAAGGAACCATAACATTGACTAAGTACCAAATTGACAGAGCCACCAGTTACGTAACGCTAGCCTAGCATTATAATGCTAGACTGAACATAAACCAAAAATTGACTAAGTACCAAATTGACAGAGCCACCATTTACACAACGGTAAGATAGTGTTACAAGGGTAGACCTTGAAACATACTAGAATTTGGCTAAGTATTGTACAGACCAAGCATACTGGTATGTAGAGGTGGCAGAACCCGACCCGACCCGACCCGAGAAACCCGCCCGACCCGGTCAGACCCGGTCCGACCTGAACCCGACCCGACCCGATATTTTGATAAAGTCAAACTACCTGAACCCGACCTGACCCTACCCGGGATGATCCGTAACCCGAGACGAAGCGACACATGAGTGACCTGAGCCCGACCCGACCCGACCCGACCCGAGACGACCCGTAACCCGAGATGGAGCGACACATGATGACCCGAACCCGACCCGACCCGACTTGACTTGATACAATATTTAAATTGATTTAATCCTATCTTGTCAACATCAATCTAATTTTACTAACAAATTAACATCAGAGAAAATCAAGATTTACTTGTACAATTCAATAACGCGATCCGATCTTGTCTGATTGAACTTAAAACTCAAAATAATACTTGAAAGTTGTCGGTGCAACCCGACCCGAACTCGACCCAGTCTCGCCCGACCCGACCCAAGACCCAAAAGTTGTCAATGCAGCCCGACCTGAAACCCGATCCGGTCTCGCTCGACCCGACCTGTCACCCGAAAAAGATCGACGCAACCCGACCCGAAACCCGACCTGACCTCGCCCGACCCGACCCATGACTCGAAAGTTATCGACGCAATCCGACCCGAAACTCGACCCGATCTCAACCCGACCCGACCCGACCCGAACTCGCCCGCCCGACCCGACTTGCCACCTCTACCGGTATGTAACGTTAAGTTAGTGTTACAACGCCAAATTTTCTCTTTTTAAAATTTGAAAATAAAATTGGAACAATTTTTCGTATCTTGACATAGCATTATAACGCTACATTTTACATAAGAATAGCGTTATAATGCTATCTTTCGTTTTCCCCTAATTCAGCCCGATTTAGAACCTATATAAACAAGGCAGCTGCTAACATTTCTTCATCAATTATTCTAGATGTTTTCTGACATGTTAGCAGCCACCATTAAAAATTCTTTGAGCCTTATTTCATATTGCAAAAACCTTTGCTCTGTATCTTGAATTTATATATTCAAACTAGGTTAAAAAAATTTGTGTGAGATTTGACAGATATTCTATCGTCTTCATTTATTTATTTTGCTCTAGTGCTACCGTGTTACCGTGTTTTTGGATTACATATGGATTAGATAAGAATTTTCAACATGATTATTTCATGTTGAATTAAAATTTTGATAACAAATTATTGATCTGTTCGTTGTACACCTCAAGCTAAATTTTTGTCAATTTACTTTTATAACTGACTTTGAACAAATTTATTTTCCTTTTTTTTCCCTTTCTTTTGTTCCTTCACATGCAACTTTTGTGTTGTGGCAGAGGCAATTAGTTCGGTTCATAACTTGTCACGTGACTCTCATCCACCCCTCTCCAATGCTGCAATGCAGTGGGGTGCCACACCAGGTTGCATTAATATGCGTCTGTGAAATGCACGTTTCTCGTCTTTCTTTCTTTCTTAACAGTTCTGGTTAGTCACCGGGGCGGAGCTACATGAGTCCAGTGAGACAGTTGTCTCACTCTGAAATTTTTAAAAAAAAATAAGTTTGTGTATTTATACGATTTGTTAATTTTTTTGCAAAATAACCATGTATACTTAAAAATGTGCATCATTTTGCTCCTTTTTAAAAGAAAAATAATAGATCTTGCTCCTCTCTAACATAAATTTTGAATCCGCCCGATTAGTCATGAAGCATAAATATCGTCAAATTAGAAAAGCCGTCTCCTGAAAATATCAACATGTATTCTGAACAATTTGATGTTGATTGATTGAGTGCCCACAAAAGAATAACTTTTTGTAACTACTTTTATTAATGGCTGATAATTTATAAATCGACTCTCTAAATTGAAAAAAGGAAAATACACATCACTCTATAATGGATTATGTTCCGTAGATATTAATATTGACCGACTATCGATACCGATATTATTATGTACATTTAATTGAGTTATTATGCACATTATTTGAGTTATTATGCACGTTATTTCATATTATTTTTGTACTGGAGAAATTATTATGCATGTTAACAAAATAATGTGTATTATAACTCAAATAGCATTCATAATTATTCTAGTACAAAAAATAACATGCATAATAACTCAAATAATGTGTATAATAACTCAACTAAATGTGCATAATAATATCGGTATCGATAGTCGATATCAATATTGATATCTACGTATCAGCTTCCTTATATAATAGTTGATATCTATGTAGATGGTATCTGATACGACGAGATCACTCGATAATCTTTTTTTTAATTAAGAACGCTTGACGGTTTTTTATATATTTTTAACAATATTTCCTTCCAATTCAGAAAAAAGCTTCACGTTTTGATTTTTTTCTATTATTCACGTTTCATGTTAAATATATAATGTTCAACATTCAAAATTTTGGACGATTAAAATGTTAAACCACTTAACAAGACACATCGTCAAATAATACTTAGTTTCTCATGAATTTTGATTGTTGGATTATCTATATATTTAATAACATATCTACAAATTTACTTTCAATTTTTCAATTTTTGTTTGAACTTTTACAAAATTTATTGTCAATTGGGAAAGTTATCGACATAATCATTATTGTCAAGTAATTTCTCTATTTTAACATACTTGTTAGGACAATCAACTTTAAATAATTTAGTTATCATGGTAATGCTCTAACATACCCATCTATTTTCCTAAATAAATTCATAGTTTAAATCACCACATCTAATCTGATCCAAAATTAAATATTCATGGTAAGTCACATGCCACTTCAGTAAGACCGAATTAAGCACATAAATAACAAAATTGAATTTATTTGTTACATCAATAATAATCTAATATTTTTTACATATTTGTATAATGGGTACTATATGGGTCAAGTGGAGGTATTTCGTACTTGTTCTCATTTGAGATTGGTCTAACCCTTACCTCATCCTTACACATTAAAATTTGGCTTATCCATACCCAATCCTTATCTGTTACAATTACAGAATAACGAACGAGTAATAGACGAAACAAATAATATTTATATAATTATTATTTTTTTAATTTCTATAAATAAACTATCAAAACTTATTTATTTAATACAAACGTGCCTCTACATAAATATATAAATATAAATATAAATATAATATCGATTCAACTCAAATCATTTTATCAGTACAATCAAATTCAGTTGCAAATATATTATCTCTTTTCAAATTTTTATACTAATATTCTTTATAATTTACTCTATAGAATAATAGATATGAAATAACTATTTTACCTGTATTTTTCTTCATTTAATTAGCGAAAAATAAATCTTACTCATATTCATACGCGATTATCTAACTAAAAAATATTCTTACTCGTACTTGTCTTATCAACTATGATATAATAAAATAAACGAAGAAAAAATATTGTTTACAGCCCTATCACTGCTTCACCATTAGATAAACTATAAATACAGTTATTATATAGGCGTTGCAGATTTTAGTGTTTTTCAGTCACTCCGTAAATATATAATGTGAGATTTTCTATGAACATGCAATTAAGTTCAACCACCATTCAACATGTCTCTTAGGCCCCAGCTGGCCGGTAGTTATAGTAATCGATCACACGCTTCAAGCCTAGTATAGAAACACAAAAAGCATCATAACAACCGTCAGTCAAGATCCTAAGCTGTATTTGTCGCATTCTAATTTACTCGAGGCGAAATCCTTATCCTTTGTGGCGGATACTGTTCCTAATTTCCTGTGGCATGTCACTGCATCAGTATCCTCTAACCTAGAATTGGCTAAGACGATGTGCTCCACGTTGATGATGTTTACCATCGACGAGATGCTGCTTACATGAAATAGCACACGATTTGAAGCAAGAAATGGTTTCATAGACAATCTACATTCCGGATCAACTCGTTTAATCGAATTCGAATCACAGCCGAACCCGTTAGCTTTGTGCCCTGTCCAAACCAACCCGTTATCCAGTCAAACAGTTGGTAGGAAGCGAATAATGGCTCGAACAAGACCCAACCAATCCGATCAAAGCCATTCCTTCGCTTTTTAAGCTTTTTTCCGACATAACCACCGCGAACGCAGCGCTTCCCACCTCTTCTATTGCTCCATGTACCCAGAATGTACACCAATTTTCTCCATGTGTCAGAATATTTTTTTTCATTTGAGACTTGAGAGCACGAAAAGTTGAAAACTAAGATATTCCGGGAATAAATATTACCCAGCAGCATGCTATGGTTCTATAATAGCATCTGTTCATTATCTTGTAAGATGGTGAACGCGTGGGATTATGATACAATATTACGAATAAAGTAATTATGACATAATTATTCTTAAATGGTGCATTGCATTGATATAAGTAATTTTTTTTAGAAAGAGACGAGGATCTTTGCCTCCAAATTTTATAGATCACAGAGTGTGATTGGCTTACATCGTCCGGTCCTGCATTATGTGACAGTGGTTGCATTATATTACTCTCATTGATAATTATTTATCTAATTAGGGCATGCTGATTTAATGTCAAACGCTTAATTTGGAACAGATAATATTGTATGTATATAATATAAGTTTGAAATAGAAAATAGAAATGATAACTGTGGTCAACATAATAGTTTGTCCGACATTTGCCTTTTTCATTTATGAACAGACTTAAGTCCAACTAAGCATTTACATAATATAATTAAAAACTCTATCACAATAATTGACAAGTCACCAAAATAAAAATAAGTTTTTATGTTACCACAATTAGGAGTGTCAACGCAAGAATTTTTTGTGTTTAACCGTTTCGTTTTGTCCGAAACGGAATAGTTAACACAAGAGTTTAGAGTTTCGTTTAGAAAACGAAACTGATAATGCAAATTTTGATTGTTTCGTCCATTAAAACGAAACGGAAACACAAATGAATTGTTTTGTTTCGTTTAGTTGCGTAATTTGTTTTATATTCTACGAGTATAGGAGTGTCTACATTGAAGAGACGGAGACGGAGAAAGAGGGGATATATGGTTAAAAGCAGAATCCTAGCTGCCTCTATTCTCTCTCTTTATTTCCTTTCTCCATCGTTCTAATTGTCCTTTCTCCCTCGTTCTTTTTGTCTTCTTCGCCATCTAATCTAACTGATTCTCTCAGAGTCTCTCTTTCTCTTGCATGTTGTCCAAGCCATTGTCGCATGAAGTACTTGTTCGTTGATCCATGAGTGACGTACTCAGGCCTATTTGGTCCCTTTCCTAAAATCCTAATCATTTTTCCGCTTGATTTCGGCGATTTGGCCCTTACCTCGACGATATGCTGCCTTGTTTCCAACAATCTAGTGTACTTAAAAGTTAAGTAGGATTAAAAGTTAAAAGATTAGAGAAAGGTCATTATTTCATTGCTAGGTGTGACTGAGAAGTTGGTGACAAGATCGTCGACCAGGACCTCTTCGCCTTCTGATAGTTCCTTGGCTATATAAGTCTCTGTGAAGAAAAATAAAAATGACTGAAAGAAAGAAAAGAAAAGTGACAGAAAGAGAGAAAAACAAAGAAAGAAGGATAGAGAAAAAAAGGAAGAGAAAGGAAGAGCCAGTAAGCAAGCAAGCAATTCAAATGTATGTATTATAGTTTATATAATTTTTAACTTGAATTATTTTTTTCTAGTTTTGTATTTTTATTTATTCTTTATTTTTCGATTTGCAAGCATGTAGGTATATCGAACTTTTCACTGCCTGATCTAGTGTCTGATCTATGACAAGGCTGAGTCAGACAAAGATGGCGCATAGGGTTCAGTTTTTTAAACTGATTTGTCTTGAGATGAGTATGTTTTTCTATCTATTCCTTGGAAATTATTTGCTTGAAAATTGCTTGTAAATTACTTGCTTGCATATTGCACAATATTGAATTGCTTGCTTGCATACTGACACAGTATATTGCTTGCTTGATTGTTAAATTTATTGATTGCATATTGACACAGTAATGAATTATTTGTCTTGCTTGGTTGCACACTCGCACTTTTCTGCCTTGTTTGCACGTTTGCACTTATTTACTTGCTTACTAGCAAGTATTTTGATAGATCTGGAAGCTTGATTGTTAAATTATTTGATAGAATTGTAAGCTTATTATCTGACACAATATTGAATTGTTTGTCTTGCTTCCTTATTATCTTGCTTGCTTGGTTTCTTACCGACACTTGTTTACTTGCTTACTGACAATTATTTGATAGAACTGCAAGCTTGATTGTTAAATTTTTTTGATAGAATTGTAAGCATATTATCTCGCGCAATATTGAATTGTTTGCATACTGGTACAATACTAAATTGTTTGTCTTGCTTGATTGGTTGCATACTGGCACTTGTTTGCCTTGTTTGCACAGTTGCACTTATTATATTGTTAAATTGTTTGATAGAATTGCAAGCTTGATTGTTAAATTGTTTGATATAATTGCAAGCTTATTATTTTGCACAATATTGAATTATTTGCCTTGCTTGTTTATTATCTGACTTGTTTGATTGTTTGCATGAACTGTTATAGCATGGGGGTAGATCCAACTTTTCCCTAAGAAAATTTAAATAATTGTAATTGATGGTAATACTCAAGATCCTGGTGCAATTGCAATTGCACCTGAAGGCCCCACCAAAAAAAGAAAACAGAGAGAAACTATGACCTCTAAGGTGTGGGAGCATTTCATAAGGGGTCCACTAAAACCTTATGGTTTCTATGATGCTACTTGCAAATATTATGGGCACATTTATCATTTGGGAAATTCAAAGAGCACAAGTTCATTGAAACATCATTGAATCAAAGGTTACAAGAAAAGACCATCCCTCAGGCATAAACCTAATGCAATGCAGAAGTTGCTGCAGGCTGGCATGACAACAGGTAAAATTCTAGTATCCATGGGACCTTTTACACTAAATTATTTCTAGCAATGTTGTCAGTTCTAAATAGTTCACTATTTTAGGTGAGGCAAATCCTGTTAATTGAGAATTTGATCAAATCAAATGCAGGAAAAGCTTTGCAGTAACGAGAATTGTTCATGAGTATCCATTCAATTGTGTAAATCACCATTACTTGAGAGTGTTTTTAAGAGACCTCCAACCAAAGTTTAAATTGGTTTCAAGGAATACTATTAGATCTGATTGTATTAAAAAAAATATGAAGAATAAATGAGTACTTTGTATGACATACTTGACAAGCTTGATTGTAGAGTCAGCTTTACTAGTGATTTGTGGATCAATAATAGTGAAGATATGGAGTTCATGGTCTTACATGTCACTATATTGATGATAGTTGAAAAATAATAAAAAAAATCCTCAATTTTGCTCACATGCCTTCTCCACACATTGGTTAATCTGGAAAGATAACTGAGATTTAGGTTGAACTTGAGTGATCTAGGTTGACATCTTGTTAGGTATTTTGATGTTATGAAGTTTATGTTTCAAGTTTGTTGTAATTTGACAAGTTTATGTTGTAATTTGGAAGAAGGAAAGTGTAGTGTTTAGTGATTCATGGTTTGTTGTAATTTGCAAGTTCTGAATTGAAGTTCTAGTTTAAATGTGTGATTACAATTTTTATATATATTAAATGTGTGAATTTCATGTTTAAATTTGTCAAGTTTATGTTGTAAAATTGTAATTATTTAAGTTTGTTGTGTGATGAAAATTGTCAAGGTTGTTGTAATTTGAAAGTTTTGAATTCGAATTCTGTTTGAATATTTAAGTTGTAGTACAGATTTAAATGTTTTTAATGTTTTGAATGTTTTTAACGTTTTCTAATGCAACTTTCAATGAAACAAAAATTAAACGTTTAGAACGTTAAGGCATTTATTTTTAACGAAACGTTCAACGAAAAATATCTTGTGTTAAAGAAATGAAACTTTAAACGTAATATACTCCTTTGTTGTTTCTTAACAATATGTAAACGCATATACTCATGTGCGTTAACGTTTCGTTCGTTTGACAGTCCTAACCACAATTATAATTAACACAGTAAGCACAATTTAATTTTATAATATTTTTTCTTTATTCAACTACATTTTAATTAAGTATCAACAATCATAGAAACTATATTTCCCAAGTTTCAGAAAGACACATTTAACAACACACGATAACGGGATGATATTTAGCTATTTAATGGTAATCCGATCATCATTTTTTGATTCATTTTAATCAATTTAATCGCAAGTTTGAACGCATTCATTTCTGTTAAAAAAAAATCGAGTATTACTAACAAATACCTCGAATCGAATACGTACAAGAATTACGCATAGTAAGATGAGAAGATTTAATACTGTATAAGAGCAAGCATTGCTATTTATATTTCAAGTGGAGAAGAGAACCAGCCCCAGTCGAAAGCGACAAGACTGGAAAGGGAATTTGGAGAGAGAGAAGAGACAGGAGGCGGTGGTCCGGCAGCCGTGCTCAGCGCTCTCTTCCCTTCTCGTCGGAAAATACGAAGAACACAGACAAGCTCTTAGCATCGTAAGCCTCTCTAATCAATCTGTGCTAAACGTCGCAATAAGACCCCCAACTCACATCTCTAGCTCACTCTTCCCGCGCCGTTCCCATTTTCCGATCCCGATTCGACCTTTCTTTCCTTGTTTTTCTTTTTCCAATCGTCTATTTACGAAACGAGTATATCGGATTGAGATATTTCGTAATGTATTCGCATACTGATGCTTTTTTGTTGTCGATGTAGGAAATCTCTATTGTCGGCGTTGAATGGACCAGGTTTGTGTCTGTATTTCATGTGATCAATCTATTATCGTTCTATCTGTATAATTTCCCCTCTTGCTGATAGCTTTGTTTTTTCCTGGATGATTTAGTACGAGAAAGTAGAGAAGATCGGAGAGGGGACATACGGCGTGGTGTACAAGGCGCGTGATAAGCTCACTAACGAGACGATCGCTTTGAAGAAGATCCGATTGGAACAGGAGGATGAAGGTGTCCCTAGTACAGCGATCAGAGAAATCTCTCTTCTCAAGGAAATGCAACACGGCAACATCGTCAGGTTTTGTTTTCTCATCTGATATATCTACTAATCGAGATTTATTTCTCTCTATTGAGGCAATTAGTACTATATTATGTTGTATTTGTGCATTTAACTTATTGTGGAATCACTTGCTATTGTTAGATAAAGATGGATGTTGATTTAATGCAGTCTGTTTATATTTATAACAGTAACGTTACTGGATTGTAACTTTTTTTCCCTCTTGATATATTTTATGTCAGATAGGGCTGAGATGCTAAATGTCTATATTTGTACAATTTCTTCTTTTCTAGAGTAATTATAGTGGACAATAGGCAATAACTAGCATAAACTTCTTTGCTAAAAAAAATGTAACTATTCTGTTCTACTGGCAGTTAAAAAACAGTAGTGTCAAATATTTTGTTAAAGCAGTCTATGGATTACTAAAATGCACTTATATTCTCTTTTGTAGGTTGCAAGATGTGGTTCACAGTGAGAAGCGCATTTATCTGATTTTTGAGTATCTCGACCTGGACCTTAAGAAGTATATGGATTCGTGCCCTGAACTAGCTAAAAATCCTCGCCTGATTAAGGTGAGAATGTTTGAATTTTCATGTTTTATCTAAGTTGTTTTGTCTACAAGTGTTTGTGAATTCACATTTTTCCAGGGAAAGCTTTCTTTCTTGTGGGGCAGATAAAAACTTGTTGCTTTAGTTATGGGATTTAACTGATTTTCCTATTAAATTGCTTCCACTAGTTTGTAGATAATAATACGTTAGCAACAAAAATATAAAATGTAAACCTTAAAAGAAAAATAAAAGACTTAGGAATGATTCTGCAAAGAAAATTTTATTTTGATGATGCTGTATTTTCTCTCAGACGTACCTATATCAAATTTTGAGGGGAGTGGCATACTGCCACTCACATAGAGTGCTTCATCGGGACTTGAAACCTCAGAATTTACTGATTGATCGCCGCACCAATTCTCTCAAACTGGCTGACTTTGGCCTGGCCCGTGCCTTTGGCCTTCCTGTCCGCACATTTACCCATGAGGTACTAGCTTTTACTCCGTCTATGTTTTACATAGCCGGTCCCAAGCCCAGAAAGGAGGAGGGTTGTGATAGGCTTGGCGAGCCAACATAAAAATTCAGCCAATCTTATGGAAATGAAATCCAATATGGGCTTCATTTGTAGCCTACCTCAACAGTTTGGGACAAAAGGCTTTGTTGTTGTATTAAAATATTGATTTTGTATAATTCATTATGAGAATGTGATGGAGTTAGCATCTTTTGTTTGAAGTGGGGATTGGTTATGTAAAATTTAATGTTTTATTGTGCTCTTGATTGCTAGTTCAAGTAAAATTGATATTTTTTTTATTGTAGCTCTTAGCCTCTTAATTTGATACATATGATATTGGAAGAACAATATTACTCTTCAAATATAATACTGGTCCCCATGCCGTAGTCTTTTGTGTTTGCCATTGGCTGAATGGTCAGGCATTTAAATAGTGGATTAAATGACAGGTGGTGACGCTGTGGTACAGAGCACCAGAAATCCTGCTCGGAGCCCGTCAGTACTCAACACCAGTTGATGTGTGGTCTGTTGGTTGCATCTTTGCCGAGATGGTAAACCAGCGGCCCCTTTTTCCCGGTGACTCAGAGATTGATGAGTTATTTAAAATTTTCAGGTCTCAATCTAAACATTTCTGTATTTTTATCACATCACATATTGGTTGCCTTTAGTACTATTTGGTATATACAGTTTCTTCCTGGCTCGAAAATATGGTTGTGGTAATTAAAATATCATAATAATTGTACCATGTTTGTCTGGATCTTACATGAAAAGGGTAATGGGCACTCCGAATGAAGAGACATGGCCTGGAGTTACTGCACTGCCTGATTTCAAGTCTGCATTTCCCAAGTGGCCTCCTAAGGTACTCAAGATTAACACCTTAACTTACTAGCATTGAATCATCCTGCTTTACTTCTGATCTTATAAAAACATTCAATTTTTATTTGAATTTGCATAGGGCCTCCTGAAACCGGGTCTGTGTTACAAAATGTTGCCAAAGTTGTGTCCATCATTTAGCATTAGGCATTATTTAAGGTTGCAAGACAAAGCTTGTAGATTCGCTTGATTTAAGCTACTGTTGGTAGGAGAATTTGCCTACTATTATTTATTTAGACTTATTGTTACTATATAAGAACTCAGTTTACCTAGGAGTGATCTGGGTTCACCTGTGTTCACATGTTGCTCTATGGGTTTGTTATAAGGAGTTCTCACACTTTGACCCATGATGGAACTTTTCTTAGTTTATTTTATGTTTCTCAAATTAAGATTTTCTCATTGGAAGTGCATATGTTTGGAAATGCTTTTGTAGGATCTGGCCACAGTTGTTCCAAATCTTGAACCAGTCGGAGTTGATCTTCTATCTGTAAGTCCAGCCTTGCAAATTTCTCTTGAAATATTTGAATTCCACGAGTGTTTTTCTTTGCAATGTTAGGATAGCAGAAGAGTTGGACAATTTGCCCTTTGTGTATTCTGATTCCTGATCGTTGATTATAAAATAACAGAATATGCTTCGTCTTGAACCAAGTAAGAGAATCACTGCTCGGCAAGCTCTGGAGCACGAGTATTTTAAGGACATTGAGCTGGTACCTTGACTTTTCTATAATACCCTTTGTATAGTTTATCTGAGTTGCTATTTTTTATGTGTTCTCATTGTTAGTTTTGTTTTTATGAAGATGATGGTTTTGTAATCTTAGTTTTTGCTCTATTTTATTCAGTTGCTTTTTTTTTAGTTAATGAGACATCTGTTGTTTAGCAAGTACTTCTTGTGCAAAATATTCAGTGGCATCCTTTCTCGCCTTGCCGTGTTGATATTTTGAAAGTAAATTTTGCTGTCATGAATGCTGAATTGCTATTTTTCTCCTCCAGGATCGTGGTAAATAAGATTTTAGTGGCTTTATAAAGTTGTGAATTGAGGTTGTAAGTTGACATATAGAATGATAGAATCTGCTACCAATTGTGTAGCGCAATAGAAAATAGGAATTTACAAATAGGAATATAGCTCCAAAGCTTTCCTTGAGCGGAAAGATGTTATTCTTGTTATTGCAACAAGGCTCCCAGGGTGTGTATTAAGTAAAGTACGAGGCATGTGTGTTTGAACTTGCTGTGTCACTGCAAGGGAAGCATCGTCTCAGGCCTCGACTCAATCGGCACGGCATAACATGATCAAGTGTCAAGCATGCACGTAACCCATGTAAACACGCATAGATTTCTTGCTTTTTTTTTTTAAATTCGATCTATTTTAATGCTGCAGGTATTTTGGGGTTAAAATATTTTCAAGTTACTAATTTTTTTACAATATGTTGGACCTTTTTTCAATTATTTCTGTTTTCCTTAAAAAAAATTCTGAATATTTAAGATTTCAACAGGTTTTAAATTTGAAATAAGAATAACAAGAAAGAAAAAAACATGATTAAGCACATGTTTGGCATGAAATGCTGGCATGTGGCGTGACTCATGCCCTTGCAAGAACTGCGTACAGCTAAGTCTTGACATGTGCTTGCAAGGCATGACAGGGAATACCGGCACCTAGTGACTGGTGCAGGCATAGAACATTACTCGAAAAGATCCTGGATCCCTCATTTCAAGTGTTCAGTTTGTTATTTTGTTTAAATTTTCAACTATGGATTTTGAGAAGGATTGCATAATTCTAATAAAGTATAAGATCATGTTGTTACTTGATATTATAGAGCAGCGACTACTTATTGTACCGCTTTCCAATCCGTTTGAACACTACTATGGTAATTAGAGAACTTCATTCGGAGAGCTGTACACGGAATTTGAGAGAAAAAAAGGTTGAAAAAATTAGTTTTGCACCTTTCATCCCCAAAGAAAAAAAGGAGATTACCGAGCAGCTGATTTACTGTACCACTTTCCAATCTCTTTGAACACTTCTGGTACATAAAGACTTCAGCTGGAGAGCTGTACAAGACATTTGAGATATAAAAGGACAGGTTGGAAAATTATAATTGCACCTTTCAACAAAACAACAACAACAAAGGGTACACAACCATTTCAGTAGCATTTGGCTGAAAAAATCAATCAGAAAAGAGAAAATAACACTGAATGCTACTGCCACAGAGAAATGCTTAAACTAAAGTTTACAATGAAAGCACCATCTGAAAACAATAAACCCCATCTGCTATCTGTGGGGTCAAAAATCTACAATAACACAACAAAAGGTACACAAAAATAAGCTGCAACCACTGTAACCAACAACTGGCTAAAGGGTAACAACAACAACAAAGCTTTTTGTCCCAAACAAGTTGGGGTAAGCTAGAAATGAAGTCCATATCGGGTTTCATCTCCATAAGATTTGCTGAATTTTTACGTTGACTCACCAAGCCTATCACAATTCACAACCCTCCTCCTTTCCAGGCTTAGGACCGGCTACGTAAACACTGGCTAAAGGGAAAATACAGTAAAAAATCAAAGGAAAACTATCGACAGGTGAGATCTTACATATCCGACAAATGAGATTTGTAAAAGCTGATTATACGCTTTTTTTTCTTCTGAAAACCCCTATTTGGTTTTCTTCGTGATAGCCAAGGAACGCAACTCGGCATCTTCCTTGACGAAACTCCACCAGAGATAGGAGAGAGGTACAGCTAACAAAAGACAGAAAGCATGCGCATCAGCATATCCCATGTATGGCGGGAAGTCATATATCTCCAATATAATAGCAATGATGCCTCCAATTGCAATCATCCAAAGTTTTGCACGTGACGGATGGCGGGTTATGGAGCCCCAAATGACCCAAATTAGCAATTGGGCTGTGCCCATTGTAATGCAAACCTTCATATTCAGGCCTATGGAATAAAAGTGATATAAGAAAAACTAATTGAATTTTTATATTTAAAAATACGAAGATAGATGCTCACTGTAATCAAGTCGGTAGAAGTTGAGATAAAGTATGTGAGTGGTAATAAAAGCCAACAAAGGAGCAGCAACCATGACTCTTGAAGCTTGTACTCCCACATTAAAAGCTCGTATTATAGCCAGTATTAGAGAAAAACCTAGTAATGCCACCGCAGAAGAGTAGTACAACTTCTCTGTCCAATCAGCATACCTTCAACAATAAACATACCGCATCAGGAACAGCCTTTAAAAATTGAGAAAGATGCAAGAATTGATTGTATTTTCCAAGTATAGGCACCTCCTGTTCCTGTTCATCTTTGTATTTTGCAAATGCTAAAACATGAGGACAATGATAAGAGGCTAACAAACAACTGTACAACTCTTGCTGTAACTACTATTACCTTACTTCATTTGACCTATCAGGAGTCAATTCTTAGTTTAGTTTTTTTTTTTTTTTCTGAATTCCTTTGGATACTGGAAAATACCTCTAACTTCACCATAAATGTGAAGGTTCATCACATGACATCAAATCTTACCCTATAATAATTTCCATCTTATTAGAAAAGAGAAGCAAACAGTCAAACCCCTCATTGTCATATTAGAACAGGGAACATGGGAACATGCTAACCCACATGGACTGTAAACATCCAATGTCAACAATTTTACTTTTTTTTGGTAAAAACTAGCTTTAGCTTTATTGGCTAGTCTGTGCAGTTATCTTTTCAATTACTAAAAAGCAAGACACCAAAATGACAACCGAAAAGAAGTACTATTTCCATTTTCGTTATTTGGATTCAAGTGACCAAAAACACACCAAGAAATTACTGCATACAATCAGAATCTCTTGAATGTTTAAAAAAAAGGAGTGATAGAAAGTGACGATCTCCATCTCTATTGTATGGCTTAGAATAAATTTATGTATCAATTAGCTTTCTATTATCATTATTTTTATTTCAGTGGGATGATGGGTTTTTTTTTGCAGAAAATTAAGTTACCTGCTATGATAAATGGAGCTCCAAAACCAAGCATTCATGGAGAAGATCCCATAAATATGCCACATACCAGTAAATTCGTAGTAAGTTTTACATGTCTCAGGCTTCAGAGGCAATTTGTAATGAACCAGAAGAAAAAATGATAACCACCCATTAAATTGAAGTAAGAGTGTCACAGCAGAAAAAATGGCTGAAAGCAGTTCCTGCATTGAAAATAAAGAAGAAAATGAGAAGTCGGATTAAAAAAGAAACCTATTAGAGACCTAACTCAAATAATTAAGGGGATATTATTAGACTTAATCTAGGCATATCTGTGCTATTAGGATTAGATGTTGAGGAGAAGTCTTTTCTCTTTCTAGTAGCGTACTTTTGTCAAGTCAACCAATTGAGTAAGAGATAAAAAAATATCTTTGTTCAGAGCTCAAATGATACCAGCAATCAGATACAACTTATTGATGCTAGTGTAGAAGTTTTTTCCACGTCAATCTCAAAACCAGCCACCATCAATTTAATGCAAATTATTCGTTGAAGAGAAAAAGGAAACAAACACAAGGATACAACCACCCAATCTATTATGTCACTATCTTACTTCCAATGGTAACAAGTTGATTTTCAATGATAAAATCATCATTATTGCTCAACTAAACAGCTAAAAGCCTTATTGACCTTGAAGTTAAGTAAACTGTACCAGAAAATTAAACAGCAAGCATAAATCTTTTGTTTTTTAGAACAGATCATGATAAATAACCTGAAAAACAGAAGCACGCTTAAAAAGCCATTTGCCATGATACTTAACAGGTCCAAGCCCGAGCTGTCCTCTCTCCTTTTCCCGCTGCATCATACATTGGTACCGGCACTCGCTTTTGCAATTCCATTCTTTCCATTGCAAATACAGGGGCTCTTGTTTGTACCAGGGGTCAGAGGGAAAATTATCTGAGGAGGCCTTACAGTGCTTCACTGAACTTTCTTTCAGAGCTCCTGTCTTTTCACATTGATCAATGCATTCACTACAAAACCACGGGAAGAAAAATGAATTAGTTGATTTCTATTTGTGGGATTATTTTGTCTTCTTGTACAGTATGTTCAGTTTTATGTTCACCCCTTGATAGTATCACTATTGCCATATTGGAGTGGACTTGAACTGATATACTGGCAAACTACATTTGTGTCCTTTGGCAAGTGAAACAATTAATACAATCTAAGATGGAGCACAATATTATTACATTATTAATTTTCAGGACCTGACTGCATTAATTACTAAACCTGGAAGCAGGTACGTTTTCAGTTATGTATCTGAAGTCCAATCATTCATTATTTCAATCCAATCATGAAATCTTTCAAGTAATCAACCATGAAGTTTTTCTTTTGAGCAATCAATCGTGAAGTTATTGATTGCCTAGGTTATATCACCTAAAAGGTTACAAATCAGCTGTTCTTCGATCTCAAGCAAAGTAATCATAAAAATTACATGTATAGCAGTCCGTTAAAGTCTTCTTCTCCAACAAACAGATTGCAACAAACGCGGAATCGCCATTGGAAGTTTACAAAAAGAACGACTTTGAAAGAAAAAAAAAATGATAAAACGGATCGAGAAACCATACATATAAAGAGGATCCGCATCTCCCTCGCTAGCCTGAACAGCTCCGATAAGCACGAGCCCCAAACCTGTAAGTAGAAGAACCAACACCAAGTTTCGCTTCATGACTCAAATTCACTCAAACTAGAACAAGTCAGCAATCGAAATCCATACAGGAATCCAGGAGAAAAGCACGAATCACATAAATCTCCGTAGAAAAAAAGGAGAGGTCAATTTGACGACGGAGGGATAAATATGGACTGGAGCAAAATACAAATGAGAAGCAAATCGACAAAGCTTGCTTCAAACTTGGAAGAGAGGACAGTGTTGGTGTTTTCGGTGTGTGATTTTTTTTTGCCCCTTTTGTCTTTTTACCCCCTCATATTAGAGAGCTTTGCTCTGCTATCAGCTCTCAACTTTCATATATTTTTTATTTTTTTATTTTTTTAAGAAAAGCTCTGATTTATTATTTTAGCACCACGAGGCACAAAACTCGTGGAGCCGACTTTTTATAATTAGAAATTAAATTAATTAATTAATTTTAAAAAGAAAAAGTATTTGAAAATTTTCAAAAAAGAAAAAGTCGGTATAGTGAACATCGTCCGGACAAAAAATGCAAAAAGAAACAGTATAGCGAATACCGTCCATTCATATTTTTTATTTGAATATGAATTATTTTTTAAAATTAACCTGAAAAAATAAATAATAACATCTATGATCCTAAATTTAAATCTTTGACGATAATGACCATATTTTATAGTTTACATTTAGACGTGTTATTTAGACTCATGCAATCGGAGAACACTTAGAAATTCAAACAATACAAAAAGAATTTCTAAGTACCTATGAACACATTCGTCTAGATGTTAACATGTGAACGTGAACGTGAACGTTTAAAAATAAAGTCATTATTGTCAAAGATTTGAGCCCAGGGTTATAAGTGTTGTTCTTTATTTTTCAGGTTAGTTATAAAAATATTTTAACTTTTTGTACGTTAATATTTTGATTCATGAGTTGGATTGTATTTAGGTAAGTTTTTGTAACAACTTCAGTTGTTTTCATCGGTACGTAATTAAGTTTTTTATTGTCGCAAGTCATCGAGTTATAGATATCTGAGTCTACTTCCACAGCGTCCGGTCTGATTTGCGATCGGAGAAACGAGCGATTCAAAATTGATACTGACGCAAACTCGTGATAAAATTTTACTAATTAAGACATAAGTTGAAGATGTAGTCAAATTTGAGATGCACATTTCTCCGATTGCAAATCAGACTCGATGCAATGGAAGTAGACTTGAATATCTACAGCTCGATGGCTTGCAACGTTAAAAAAAACTAATTACAGTCTCGACGAGCGTGGTCGAAGTTGCTACAAACAAGTATTAAGTACGACTAGCATTTTTTCTATTTCTTAGCAATTTCGACTATGCTCGTCAAGACTGTAATTATTTTTTTAACGTCGTAAGCCATAGAGTTGTAGATATTCGAGTTTACTTCCACCATGTTGAGTTTGATTTGCGGTTGAAGGAATGTGCATCTCAAAGTTGGCACCATCTTCAACTTATGTCTTAATTAGTAATTTTAATCACGAGTTTGCGACAGATTCAATTTTGAATCGCTCGTTTTTCCAATCAGAAATCAGACTCAATTCGGTAGAAGTAGACTCGGATATCTACAACTAGACTCGGCTTGTAATGTTAAAAAAACTAATTATAGTCCCGACTAGCGTAACCGAAGTTGCTACAAAAAAATTACCTAAAAATGCTAATCATACTTAATATTTGTTTGTAGCAACTTCGACCACGCTCGTCGGGCTGTAATTAGTTTTTTTTAACATCAGAAGCCATCGATCTGTAGATATTCAAGTCTAGTTCCATTGCGTCGAGTCTGATTTGCGATCGGAGAAATGTGCATCTAAAATTTGACTACATCTTCAACTTATATCTTAATTAGTAAAATTTATTTGTGTTAGGATCAATTTTGAGTCGCTCGTTTCTCCGATCGCAAATCAGACTCTACATAATGGAAGTAGACTCGGATATCTACATCTCGATGACTTGCGATGATAAAAAAGATTAATTACAGTCAAAATAAGCGCAACTGAATTTGTTACAAAAAAATATCTAAATACAACCCAACTCATTATTTAAAATATTAATATTTTTAATAATAAAAAATTCACCTCAGCAAAAAAAACTCAAAAAATTAATTGGACGTTGTTGCTAACACTGTCCAATTCATTTTTTTTAGTTTTTGCTGAGGGTGATTTTTTTATTATTAAAAATATTAATATTTTAATATATGAATTGGGTTGTATTTAGATATTTTTTTGTAACAACTTCAGTTGCGCTTATCGTGACCATAGTTAATATTTTTTTATCATCGCAAGATATTGAGCTGTAGATATCCAAGTCTACTTCCATCACGTCGAGTCTGATTTGTTATCGGAGAAATGAGCGATCCAAAATTGATCATGATGCAAACTCATGATAAAATTTTACTAATTGACATTAGTTGAAGATGTAGTCAAATTTGAGATGCACATTTCTCCGATCGCAAATCAGACTCGACGTAATGGAAGTAGACTCGAATATCTACAACTCGATGGCTTGCGATATTAAAAAAAACTAATTACAGTCCCGACAAGGGTGGACGAAGTTGCTACCAACAAATATTAAGTATGATAACATGTTTTAGGTATTTTTTGTAGCAACTTCGGCTATGCTCGTCGGGATTGTAATTAGTTTTTTTTAACATTGCAAGACATCTAGTTGTAGATATCCGAGTCTACTTCCATCGAGTCGAGTCTGATTTGTGGTCGGAGAAACGAGCGATTCAAAATTGAATCTGACGCAAATTCGTGATAAAAATTACTAATTAAGACATAAGTTGAAGATTGTGTCAAATTTGAGATGTACATTCCTTCAGCCGCAAATCAGACTCAACATGGTGGAAGTAGACTCAGATACATCAGACTCAACTGAAGTTGTTACAAAAACTTACCTAAATACAATCATGAATAAAATATTAACGTTCACGTACAAGTTAAAATATTTTTGTAACTGACCTGAAAAAAATTAAGAATAACATTTATAACTCTAAGTTCAAATCTTTAACAATAATGACTTTAAATTTAAATGTTCATGTTCGCATGTTAACATCTAGACGCATGCGTTTACAGGTACTTAGAATTTTCTTTTCTTTTGTATGAATTTCTAAGTGCCCTCCGAATGCATGAATCTAAATAACACGTCTGAACGTAAATTATAAAATAATGTCATTATCGTCAAAGGTTTAAATTCAGGATCATAGATGTTATTATTTATTTTTTCAAATTAGTTGTAAAAGTAATTCATATTCAAATAAAAATATGACAGTGTTTACAATACCGACCTTTTCTATTTTTTAAACTTCTCAAATACTCTTTCTGTTTAAAAATAATTTATTTATTTAATTTCTGATTATAAAAAAGAATAGTGTTAACAATATCAGATGTCTTCATATTTGAATCCGCTGTAGCGCGCTACAAAAAATCAACGCTCTGAATTAATTGTTAGCTCGCAATCGACCGCCACACTGCGCTACAATGGCCTCGAGCAGCAGCAGATTGTTCTCGAAACTGCTATTATTTAGGGGAAAAGTAGGACTGCTTTTTTTGTATTCTCGCCGTTGGATTGAGTGAACAATTAAGATAAAATTTTCATGAGAGCCTATTTTTTCTGACCACATGTCCTACGAATTTTGTTTGCTTATTTCTAGAAAATAACAATTATAAGCTTGGTTTGAAAAAAAAATAGTATTATGTCTATTTTCTAACTCATCTTTCAGAAATAAGTTGCAATTGTGAAGGCAGAGTGAATACAACATCTGAACGTAGTGTTTAGAAAATACTTATGAACGTGGAGTCTAAACGTAATTTTCAGATAACACTACTAAACGCAAAGTCTAAACACAAAGTGAACGCAATGTTCACAAATACTTCAATATTTTTTTGTTATGTCTTAATTTCCGAACGCATCGTTCAGATAATACTTCTGAACAATGAATTCAGAAAATAGATATAGTGTTGTCTTTTTAGCCGTACATATACTTATTATGATTTTTATTTTCTAAGAATAAACAAGAAAATGCATACCCTACTGCCTTTCGAATTCTTATTTGTAAATAGACAACTAGATTGATACGGATGTCGGATTTGAATCACGACCAAATTTTTAGTGAGGCAATTTGTTTTACTAAATTAGAAGGGATCAAATGTCTATGATTTTGATGCCTCATCAATGTTCGTAAAATTAAATTTTAATTAAATACCTTTCAAATCTTTAAATATAAAAACTAATTAATTGAATGTTTCATATATATCATATTGTATGTGTAAAAAAATATTGCATCATTTCAATTTTATTTCAATAGTCACGAAGAGCTAACAAAATCAACGGTTCAAATTAGACAATTTAACCGTCTTTCTTGATAGATATTTAAACGAACTTAAAACTTTACTATTTTCTACAATCATGTATTTGTTATGATTTAAAATACATCTAATGATTTACATTTCAAAATCCAAACGCAAAACAAGAAATAAACACATCAAACATCAATGAGCATGAGTATTGAATCCATCTTACTAAATACGGGCACTCTTTCACTTGTAGTAATGAAAGGGATCCGGATTCCTACCTTTCTAAGTTTCATGCACTCTCCCATTCAATGTTTTAAAATATAATTGAGCATGGCTAAAATAATATGCATAGTACATTCTATTTTATACTATGCATATAGATATAAGTCATTAAATTTAGATTTAAGTTGCTTAATAAATTCTTCATATGAAAATATTGTAAGAAATCAAATTTCGTGATTTTTAGATCTTTCTAGCTATTTTTTAAATATTTTTTAAAAACAATCCAGATTTAATACTACATTAGTGTCATTTCTGGACTGTTTTTAAAAAATATTTAAAAAATAGCAAAAAATCTCTAAAAATCACGAAATTTTATTTTCTACAAGATTTTGATATGAAGAATTTATTGACCAACTTAAGTATCAATTTAATGACCAAATTAAATACAAATAGACGCACAGTACGTTATGTGATGTACTATGCATATTATTTTAGCCATGCTCAATATAATTTTGATCAATATATGTAGAAAGATGCTGTATATGTGATAGTAACAACATACTATGCGGCATACGATTACATATGCCAATTTATGTAAATTTATAAATGTGGAGTTGTGTTAAAATATTTTATAAAATAGCAAATTGTATATATTTCAGATTTGTATCTCAAAATATAAAATTCAAATAACCATTTTGAATCGTTGAAAATAGTCTTCAGATTAATATTTACTTTGGTGATCAAATTTTATATTTTTTTATTTTTTAACTATTTTATCAAATGAGTTAAAAATTAATTAATCTAACAATTAATAGACATTCAATTTAATGTATTTCCTATTCATCCAAAAAAATAGTAAAAAAATTAAAAAAATATATAAAATTTGATTTCCAAATAGATTTTAAAATTACAAATATTTTTCAACAATCTACATCAATATAATTTTAAGGAATATCTTGAAATACGAGTCTAAAATATAATTTTAAGGAATATGTGATTTAGTTAAATTTGATTTCCAATTGGCTACAGTATATAAAATTTGATTTAGTCTCTAAGTATAAATTTGATCTCCAATTGGCTACTTTATGGAATATTTAAGCAACTCGTTATATGTGATTTAGTTAAATAATTTTGTATTAAATACTATATATGTAAATAAAAAATCACCCCTTAATCAAGTGGCTGAAAATAACGTTCTCAGTGTAAAAGGTCGCCAGTTCAAAAACCAAATAGAAATTTAAGATCATATCATTGAATATGTGATAAATTTCGATTGAAGTGATATAAACCCTCGTCCCTATACTGATGTTATTTAGCTAAACGACTTCTCAGACCGAATCTATGAGAGAAAAAAATCTAAGACATTATTTTGGATGAACGAGATTACAAGTATCAATGTTTGGTGACATCGAACAATGGCAACATATCCGATTCCTCTAATCCAAAACTCAGTTCATCCTCATAGAATCCGCATCTCGCTTAATTATTCTTTCCAATAAAAATTGAAGAACAGACAATTAATAATAACCACGATTAATCTCTGTATTTTCAATAAAAAATAGAGCACAATTTTGCTACTTTTGCAGTTGCCTAAAAGGTTTTAAACAGGCCAAAAGTAGACCTAATAATATGAAGAACTGTATCTTTGCAGACTAAGAATTAACAGAGATTTTGGTTTGCAAATGTAATTTCGATCTTGAAACTAAAAGAAAATGGCGTTTTTAAGTATTTAATACTCTTGAAAATCTCTTAATTGAATTATATACTCTTGAATTATATACTCTTGAAAATATATGTGGCGTTTCCAAGACCAAATGGCACAGATAAATCCAAGATCAGGATGACCACATATGAATTTAATTTAGCGTCCGAGCCATTTTACCAGAGGAAATTAATTTATCCACCAGAATTGGTAATGGACGCCAAATAGTTTTCACCAAATTCACAAACCATTTTACACAAAAATATATATATCAATTTCAACAAGAAGAAAAATCACAAAAATAAAAGTAAGAAAACAACTGAAACCAATGGTTATTGGTTCTTCTCTTCCAAAAACACAATTAATTGGAAACGAACGACTGAATTTTAAGAAAATTTTTGAACAGACGTGTGGATCAATTCCTACGTAAGAAATAGAGAAATAAATTGGATGATCCATAAAATCACTTGAAAATTACCAAATTTTAGAAGAATAAATTAATGAGAGTGATGCTCAGACAGCCAAGGGTTAGTCTTCAACTAATGGTTTTACCCAAATCAGAAACTCTAGTCCAAAACACAGTTCTTCCTCATCGCATCACCATCTCGCTTAATTATTCTCTTCCAAAAGATCCAAAACGAAAACGATAAGTACAAAGGAAAATTACCAAAATTAAAATTCAAGAAAGAGACTTCGAAGAGGAAAAGAGAGGGTAACAAACGATATATAGCCAGAGCAGACGACGGTTGCCTCTTTACTGGAGGCGCAGGAGGAAGGTTTTATAAGGTTAAAAATTAGGGTTTTCAAACCGACTTGTTGCTTATTTTAGAAATCCAGGTATCGATTTAGCCCTAATGGTTTAACGGGCTAGGCCTGTAGGCCATGCAATTTTCATCTATTGTTGCTAAAGCGTTGCGTCAGAAAAGAAGTTTGTAATTGTAGGCCCAATAAAATTTGGAAATCCCGGATTAGGTTTATGCGGCCCAAAATTATAAAGGCCTAATAAAATTTGGAAACCCCGGATTAGGTTATGCAGCCCAAAATTAGAAACGAGTAGAGAAAGAAAAGGAGATCTGCACGGCTTTGAATCTAAAATTGATTAGAACCATGCAAAAGCTCTTCTATTGCGTCAAAATTTGCACACATTTAATTATTTATTAAATTTTAAAGTACTCCATTCAGATCTTGACTAGCCTCGATACTGTTTTATCAGATCCTAGGCTGGTCAATTAAATTTATTTTAAACGGAAAATATTTTTAAATATAAAAGTTGATTATGCTAAATATTAAAAAAATTCTAGTTGAAATATATACTGCACAGAGTAAAAAACAAGGTTAGAAAGTAATGGTAACATGATGATATAATAATACAAATGCAAAAATTTAAGCATATCATTCTAAGTGTTTTCTAGGTATTCCGATCAATTTGTATCATTTAATTGAAATTCATGATGAAAATATCAATGCATTTGAATGATATAGATTGATTAAACTACTTAAGAAACATCTAGAATAGTGTACTTAAGTATTTATGTAATACTAATTGGATTTGTTTAATAATCTTGGTGATTTTCATATTTAGAAAATAATGATTTGAAAAAGATCCCTTGATAAACTTTTAGGACATAACAAATAAATTCTGTCCTCTTTGACACTTGCCCCTCTTTCGAAGAAATTTGTAAAAAAAAAAGAAAAGAAAAGAAAACACACATAAATGTCACCATTATCTTTTGTAATTATCTAAATATTTATGAGAAAAGTAGATAAAGTTCCAAGTTTTTTAGATGTACTAGTTAGAGCGTAGAAATTCTACTGTTTGACATTTTTTTTTTGGTTTTTTTGAAAAATTTGGATCGGTATTTTTCTCTACTGTTCGGAAATGCTTTTTTCTGGACATTTATTTTCAATTCTAGTCATCTATAGAAAATTAATTACAATTTTGACTATGATTAGAAAAAATCTGGATATTTAATTATAATTTTGACAAAAAATTCTTTAAATTAGATCCACTAAAATTGTTAATACAAAAATAGAAATGAATATATACAACAATTCGTGTTGACCGGAAACAAAAAAGGCAAAATTGTAATTAAATGGCTAGAGCTTTTTGATGTACATGATCAAAATTGTAATTAACTTTTTATACATGATCAAAATTGTAACTAAACGTTCCTAACCCCCAAAAAGAATGAAACGTTTAGTTACAATTATACATGATCACTAGTCGCAAACAAGGGGCTTAACAATCATAAGTTGTATAAAATTAGCCTTTACTATTTTATTTATTTTTCACTGAGAACGGCTGTTCCGTATCTTTGAACAAAAAAAAAAAGTAATAAACAATAACATTTATGATGAGAAAGACCCAAGACCGTGACCTTAATTTTCTTATAATTTATTATCTTCCGTGTCAATCCAATGGCCAGTTTTACTTTTTCTTCTCACGGTGGTGATGGTTAGGGGGTTCAAGAAATATTCGTAATTCGTGCTCGTTCGCGCTTGATTCGTCAAAATTTTGTTATTAATTTGTTTGTTACCAGCTTGAATTGTTAACGAGACGAATCGATCAATTTGTTTAGTTATCAAGATGAGTTTGAACTTGTTCAGCTCGACTCGTTACAACTAGTTGATGTGGACCCTACAATTAATATATGATAAATCACAATTGTCGATTCCAATTCACTAAACCTAACTATTAATATTCAATTTTTAGTTCTCTTTTCACAAACTCAATTACAACTTATATAAATTTTGAAAACGAATGACAAATTTCAAGCTATAGCCGAGCTGAAGCTCGAGTTACAACTTGACAACTTGAATTTATGTTAGTTGAGGTGATCACAAACTAAACGACATGAGTTGAGCCAACTCGAATTATAAATGAAATGAACTAGAGCTGTATCTTTTAGCTCGCAACCTGATAACGAGATGAGCTAGCTCGACTTGTTAGCATTTCAAACTTATTTTGCTCATTCATGCTCGACTCGTTTGGATTAGGAGTATGCGAATAAACTTTTGGCTCCTCAAAATCGATTCAAAAGACTTCAAGTTGGCACATTTGATTTAAATTCGCATATTTGTCGGTCATTTCACTTTTTTTTCGATTCACAAACTGAATTCAAATTTGTCTTAACTCGGTTCTTGAGTTAATACGAACTTAGTTCAAAATAAAATACGATATAATATAAATTGTTAAATTAATATTAATTATAATTTGATATATGTATTTTGAATTTGAACTCTTAATTTTTTAATTGGTCTATATTATCTATAATTGCATTCTTAAAAACTCAATTTAAATGAAAATAAGTTATTCACTCTCTCAAATAACGAATTGACAAGTTAAAACAAGTGCAAATTATAATAAATCAAATTGATAAAAAATCAGTCCGACACTACTCGACTCGACTCGACTCGACTCGTATTATAAAGAATCGAGCTTGTGATATATAATTGGACTCAATTTGACTCGACTCATTATGATTGAAAACTAAAATCATTGAACTCATCTCGGCTTGTTTGCAGTTCTAGCCCAACAAAAATTAAAATGAGATGAAATATTGATGAGTGATATTGTAAATGATCGACTCGAATCGTTGAAAATGTTGTTCATACTAAAATCTACTTACAAATCAAAATATTTAATTTTTACGACATTTTTACTATTTTACCAGTTGAGTGAAAAATCATTAAATTAGAGATATCTGTGATTGTTAGATCCATATATTTTTCACCCATCGGAAAATAGTAAAAAAAAAAAATTAGAAATAAAAAATTTTGGTTCCAAAGAGTGTGCTTCAGAGTTTACAGTGAATGAAAGAATGAGGAATGAAAAATGAGAGAAAAAGAGAGAGGGTTAAGGATTTACCCCCAAAATTGGATGAAAAAACTTTATTCCAAATCTTGTAAAATGTTCATTCACCCCTACACTAAAAACTCGGGAGTGGGATTAAAAATCTCTTTCTCTTCTTTCACCCTCTCTTTCCTCCATTCACCCAAAAACTAAAACTCTGAAGCACAACCTAAATAGATTTTAGTATGAATAACTTTTTCAACATTTCAAATCGGTCATTGTCACTTTAAAGTTCGAGATATGTGAATGTAAGCACGGTAAATCCCGTGCATGCGCAAGAACCGTAATTTTGCTCAATATTGATACTTGTAAAAAAAAATTGTTTACCATTGTGTTTATGTGTGAGATATATGAGTAAAGCTGTGGTGCTCCTACCAGCATTAAGGTCTCTTGTGCTCTTAACTCAACATCCTTAATCATCTTGAAATTTTGATTTATCATGCTCATTAATTTCTTTATATCCAAATCTTACAGGAGAAAAAAAATCCATTTTTAGAGTTTATTAAGTATCGGTTTTGAATTTTTGAAAGTGACATATTTTATGTATAAATATTGATTATTTTATTATTATTTTGGAGACATGCTCAGACTTAAAAATTCTAAAAATAAAACATTTTGTCTCCAACAAGATTTTGATATAAAGAATGATATATTAAAATTTAAGAATGATTAAGAATATTTTTGAGTTAAGAGCACAAGAGGACTTGGTGCCCCTAAGAACACCGTAGTATTACTCGAGATATATATATCTATGAGCTGTTATTGACAACTATAGCCGTTAAAATTGTTATTTTTTTTTATCTATTACATAGTTTTCACAATTTTCAATAACAATTAAAGGAAAAAAATTATATTTATCCCTCTAAAATTTCAAAATTGTGTATTTTTCATTCTAAAAGGTGTAGTATCATGAAATGATATCCACTGTCATTATTGTGATGACACAATGGTGCCATTGTCTCAATGACAAGTGAGTCTCACAAAAATTATATTATAATATACAGCCTCTGAATCAAATCACAGTTGTCCAATTCTAATCATTAATGACACATTTGTGCCATCACAATTATGACAACATATGCGAATCTGTAGTATCATGTCTACCCTTACAAAATTATAAAACCCTCATATTTACCTAATTCATTATAAATTACATCGTTAAGTATTCATTCCACTCGCATGTTTTCAACATATATATATTGTACTCTTTCATAACAAAATTCTAACAAAATTAACATCAATGAATGTAAGAAATTTATCCAAATAGTCAACAATTCATGTAAGTTTTGTTTATATAATGATCACATTTTTCTAAGAAAAATACACAATTTACTTAAGCTAATTGCAGAGGAAGGGTTACAAGGATTCATAATTTGTTTGATTAATATCGTTGACATTCAAAGTTTTACCTAGAAATTAATGAAAAAAAGTTCTAGTTGACCTAGAAATTGATGAATTATTTCACCACGTTTTACGCGACAACAGCGGATCTCAAGACCAAAACTTTTGAATTTTGATTTCATCCCAGCAAGATTCTTTTTCCCTTATACAAAAAAAAAAATCTGTTTCAATTCCTTGCAGAATAAGAAAATATTGTTAAAATTTTGTGTATCTGCTTTTATATAGGCCTTTAGGGTTTCTTTATATTTATTTTTCTAAATTGGCAGACAAATTTCACGTGCTTTTAGAAAAAAAATATCTCGTTACATATAACACAACCATTTAACTTTAATTAAACAACATATTCTTTAATTTCTTTTATATAATTAAACAACCATTTGATTTGAATATTGGGTGCAGCACTGCAGGTCGTACGGATAATGTTTTTTTGGTCAAAATAATAATTAATATCCTTAAATTTTAATAATCACTTCAAATTTGAAGAGTGGCTGACCTGAAATACAAAAAATACTTCAAACCCATTTTTCATGGCAAGGAAAGTAAAAGTATATATGACCTAGATCCATTCAACACCTCTGCGGTCATGGTTTTATCTATTTGTTCTACAAAACAATCGCTAATTCACTGATCAGATTAGCATTAATCAATTAATCAAGAACCTTAATAAACAAATCCATAACAGGATTATTACAGATCTTGTGTGACCTCATCTCTGTTACCTTTGAAGCTCATTTCAGGAAACATTCTTTAGGCCCCGTTCGTCTGTAACTCACGGAGGTGGGAAAAAAATTCACTCACATTCAATAGTTTTCTCTTTTCATTCGTACTGTAAATTTCAGTTCAATTTTTATTTCCAATTTCATTCTCACATGTACTCCGAACGAACCCTTATGTTTTTGCCAAATACCGTTACGCAAAAGGGTTTAATTCATTCCATATAAATATATGACAAAATAACTAATATAGATTAAATCCATTAGCAAATATCTAACATTTAGAAACCATCTTGTCAGTCAGTGGCGGAGCCACGTTTAATCAGGGGTGCAGCTGAACTCTTCTGGAATTTTTTTTTCAAAAACGATCATAAATATTACTTTTTTCAGAAATGATCATGTATTTAAATTTTTTTTGCATAAATGACTATGTTTTTGAATTTTTTTTATAAATAACCATCATTTCGAACCTCTCTGAAAAATACTAAATCTTCAGAGATACTAAATCTTGAATCCCTGACGAGAATTCTGAATCCGCCGCTGTCGTCAGTCGTCACCATTTTTCCTAAAAAAACGAGAAATATGATAAACCTAAAGAGACTTGCCGATGCGAGGTGCTAGCACACCAACAAACATCACTCCAATCATCTCGTGTGGATGCAAGATGCTGGTAAACATTTAGTTGTTATCGCTATGCAGATTCGACACAAGTCTATGTTGCGTTTTTTCTATGCGTGTCTTATGTTTATCATTTCAAGTAGTTCATAAACTCATTCTTTTGAATTAATTAAATTTGTATTAATACAATCCGTAAACATAGGGGGTTTAATTAATATCTATAAACCTTTTTCATCACTTGACTCTATGGTTTGGATAAATGAATAGCTATTGAGAACCGTTACATATTTTGCAATCTCAGAAAGGCCACACGAATCCAGATCCTCCTGTAGCCTCGTGAGTTGTGACTTGTGACTATGCAGACAGTAAGAATACAGATCGCCAGATCCATAGCAGATGGCTAACAGGCTAAGATCCATAACAGTCGCAAAATAAGTTTAAAAAATAAATAAACCAATTTCACATGTTTCTCTATGATTCAATCAGATTCGTCCGATTAAAATTAGTTGATTATAACATAAGATAAAATCGGAGGTTCATACGAATGATATCCATTGAGATCGAATCGTACGGTTGGGATTGAAAATTGCACCATATCCCGGGACTTTTAGCTACCACCAATCCACGGTCTCAACGTGTGCACGTCTGCACGACTCCTCTCCATTCCCTTCCTTTCCTTTCTTTTCTTTTTATTTTAATTTTTATTTTGACAGTACTCTGTTCCCTTTCTGCCCCTATAAAGCCTCTTCTCCTCGAATGCACCTTCCCACTTCAGCAAAAGTCAAATCAAACCACAACTACAATCACTAATCCATCCACATCCATCTAAAACCCTTAACATAATCACGCCAAAGAATTTCTCTCTAGTACTCCTCACTCTTCTCTTCACATTCCATGGCTAAAGACCTCAACAACACAATCATCAAAACCGCGATTTCGATTGCTGATGCGGCGTCATGGTCGTGCGCGTTGTTGCTCTTGGTGCTCATCCTCATGAGCTCTCTGCATGAAGGCAGGGGCCGGATGTCAGAAGTGGAGATAGAAACGACTGAGAGTACAATTGTGGTGAAGGGGAGCAGTCTTGTCGGGCAGCGGCCGTGCGACGAAATTTATGTCGTTGGTGAGGGAGAGACTTTGCATAGTATCAGCGATAAATGCGGCGATCCTTTTATTGTGGAGAAGAATCCGCACATACATGATCCCGATGATGTCTTTCCGGGGCTTGTTATCATGATTACCCCTTCTTCATCAGCTAAGTTGAAAAGTATTAGCTAGGAGAGAAAATTTTTAAGTTTTCTCTCTTTTTTTTTCTTTACTTTTTTGTTGTTGAGATTTCTTGTTTTTAGTGTTGTTAGAGAAGTGTTGAATTCTCAGAAAAAGGAAAAGATAATGGATAAGAATATATATATCCAATTATGCTTGAAGAAAATTAACGGATATATAAATGTGAATATGAATTAGTGATTTCTCAATTAAGTAGCAAGAAAAATTCTCTCTTAGTTTGCTTAAAATTTTGAGATCTCAATCATTTCATAGAATCATAGTACGCTTTTTAATTTTGGTTTGTTGATATATTGGTGCGTTTCGTATATTCGTATTATCCTCCAGTAAGTTAGAGGCAGCAGTTATGCTTTTACCGAAAGCTCATTTTAGCATTGCTATTTGTTTGCGTCATGATCTAGAAGTTAGGCTTCTAAGGCATGCACTAGAGATCATGGCAAGGGTTTCAAGTGGGGTCAAAAGTTCCACTTATGCGTTACACAAAAGCATAAACAACATGCGGCATCTTAGCACGCAAAGCGCAAGTGTGTTGTGGTGCATTTGCATTTGCATTTGCATTTGAACAAAAAAAAAAATCTTAATTGTCTTCCCTTGTTGGGATGCTAATTAAGGTCGTCCCTACTGTTTATTTGTTTATTTATTCTTAATGGTCGTCTCTACTGTTTTCTAAAAATGCTCATAATTATGCTTTTATATTAACAATTGAACTTGGGTAACGGAGCAGGATCCTTTTCTCAGTGCTGCACTGCACCGTGAAGCACAACAGAGGATCTGATACCAGTGGAGCAGCAATTCAAACATTATTTTTAATAATTGATAATAGTATTGAAATTGACTGATAATCTCTGAATTGCTTTTATTATGTTAACTTCTGATCTAAGAAAATCTATTTTCTGATAAAATAGTACCTCCAAGCCAAGGTAAGGTGGACTGACCAAAGCTTTTCTCATAAATTAATTAATATTCAAGCACATGTGAAGTGAAGATTTCCAATAAGAGAATCTGAGTTAAACAGACTGCTTCCCAAAGGCAGCTATTATTATTATTTTTCAAATAATATTGGAATCGGGAAGGGGAAAAGTGAAAAAAGGGAAAAAAGAAAGAAAGAAAAGATGTTGGAAACTTTGACAGGAGAGAGAAACATAATTGAGAAGTACTAGTTAAGGCTTAGACGGATCAAGGAACTTCATACAAGTAGGTAAGAAATTAAGATGTTGTAAATTGAAATTATTAAAATATATAATTTAGCTAAGATTTAGGTGATGTTGCTAAATATATAATTTATCTTCCATTGGTGCTTGGTATATTTGGATAACAGTTTAATGGTCCCCTATTTTCTCAACTTTTTTATCTTCGTTCCTCTATCTGCTGTTGAATTTTGATTTTAACTGACAGTATAAAATTGTATATTAGAATTCGCAGATAGTGACATCTTCCAATGTGGGTTATTGAAACCAATTGAATACGTATCATTATTATATTAAAAATGCATAATCTTTTTTTTTATAGGATGCTTGTATGTACGTACGTTGTTTTTTTTTGGGTGCGATAATATTTCTGTTTTGTTTATCGTGACATTAATTTAAGAATTAAATTAATCTTAATCCTTTAGATAACAGATAGTAGCCGAAAGCAATAATTCATATTAAAACAATGTCCAATGGAACTTGATGCAGCAACCAAATTCCAATGAAATTTTAAGTATTACCAAAAATGTCAACAAGATTATTGCAGACACATGGAGCTGGTCAGCTTTTAGTATAATTAACTAAACAAAAGGAAAAGTAAATATTTTCAATTGTATGTTGTTAATGATAAACAGTTCAAATATAACTAGAGCATAAAAAAGCTGATTTAGAAAACCATAAAATACTTCACAAAAGTTTTCTTATATATGTTTTGCACTGACATTGCTTGAAAAGGAGATGACTTGGCTCAATAATCATAAATTTGCTTAATGAAAATAACTAGTAAATATTTAATGAAAAGAGAGAGAATAATATCAAGCAATGAGAAAGAGAGAAAAAAGACTACCAAAAAAACTAAGTGGGGGAGGTTGTCTCCGGTCTTTTCCGCCTCCCTCCTCCTCTCTCCCCCCTTTTTTACTCCTCTCACCCTCCTTCTCCTGATTTCGGGTTCGATGAGGTCAGATCGCGATTAGATGCGAGCACAAAGAAGTGAAGCTGAGGCTTGATATTAGGTGATCCTAATGTAATTAGGGATGATATGGGAGTGATGAACAATGCCTTGGGATCAGATCAGAGAGGGAACTTGGCCAGAGATTGACTCGATGAGCTCGATCAGAGATAGACTCGAGGAGGTGTGATCTAGTCAGAGATGGAGCGATGAGCCCCAGATGTTGCTCTGATGCGTCTCGTGCTGAGGCAGGGTTAATGTTGAAGAAAATAATCAAGGCTAAAGATCTCAGAGGATATTCATCATCGATCACAAAAGGAATAAGCCTAACGGCTATATTGTAATTAACATATCAGGAAATGTAGCAAATAGGGAAACAACAAACATAGAAAGAATTATTAGAATAGGCCTATAAAAGAGCACCATGTATCATGTAATAGAAATAATAGAAAAAACGAATACAATTTCATACTTAACAAATTCTTCTCAGTTTTACTTCTCAAAAATAATATGGTATCAGAGCTGATCTAGGAGGCCTCAGAAATTCAGAAACTTCAACCAACAAAGAGGGTTGCAAGCTACCGTGATACCAGCAATGGCAGAGACTCTTGGCGAGCACCATTCTCACACAGGAGAGATGCAGCAAACGCCTAGACTCACTAACATGCTACTCAACGGTATGAATTATCCATCATGGGCCAGATCTGTGTATCTCTTTCTCCATAGCAAAGGTAAACTGAGTCACATTACTGGTACCACTGAAACCTCGGTACAACCAGCAACTGCCACAGAAAAAACCACAACAGGAACCGACAGCGGTACCACACAAAAAACTCTCGAATGGCAAAAAAATGATACAACCGTAATGACTTGGCTGCTAAACTCGATGGAACCCCAGATCTCTCGGCTATTCATGTACATGAACTCGGCCAAAGAGATTTGGGATGAAACCAAAGAGATGTACGGCCAAGACCAGAATTTTTCACACATCTTCCATTTGAAACAAGAACTTTCTCAAATAAAGCAAGGAACCAGAACAGTAACTGAATATTTCGGCGATTTAAAGGAAAAATGGAACGAGTTAGCCCTTTACAGCCAAACAACTGACCTGAAAGCCTTGCAACAAGATCAAATATTCAAATTCCTCTCTGACCTTCACCCAAGCTATGAATCAGCTAGATCACATATATTGTTGTGCAAAGAACTACCAACTCTCAAAAGTGTTGTAGCAATGATCTTGGGAGAAGAAAGCCGCAGAGCCTGTATGAACTCACAACCTTCCCTTGAGGCAGAAGGACAAGCCTTCGCAGTCCACAACCGAAACCCTAACCCTAAGGGGGAGAGGCGGGGAGCGACCACAACAGCCATTAAATGCGACAACTGCAAGAAGGAAGGACACAGCCGAGATGGCTGCTGGTTCCTCCACCCGCATCTCCGACCGAAGAGAAGGGGAGACAGAGGCGGTGAAGACAGAAGGAGAGGAGGCGGCTCAAAAGAAGGTGAGAAAAGGGGATTCGCAGTTGAAGCGACAAAACCGAAGAAGAATGCAAGCGGAGAAATCGAACCGACGGGTTCGGCCCAGCTAAGTCAAGCCCAGATCTCTTCTTTAATTTCACAGCTGAATGGCCTGCTACATAACTCCAGCGGCCCAATAAACACCTCAGGTAAATCAACAGGTAAACATACCAGTTTGTTGTCAAATTTTAATAAAAATTGGGTTGTAGATTCTGGTGCAACCGATCATATGACTGGAAATTTAAATACTTTAGAGACCAGAATTAAAACTGAAACTTCAGGATCTGTTACGGTAGCAAATGGTTCTCAAGTACCCATTGACCAAATAGGTACAACTACCATACTATCAAATAAAATATCCAATATCTTATACTTACCAACCTTTGCATCCAACCTCATTTCTGTAAGTAAAATAACAAAAGAACTAAATTGTGATGTGATTTTCTCACCGGAAACTGTGATCTTTCAGGACAGAATAACGAAGAGGACGATTGGTGAAGGAAAATTAGAAAATGGCCTTTATATTTTAGATGTATCAAATAAAGCACTAGTTGCTAACAATTTAGAGCAAAATAAATTGTGGCATTGGAGAATTGGGCATGCATCTGATAATGTTTTGAGTAAGATGATGAGTGTACCAAACTTGGACAATAGTAATTGCGATATATGTCGTTTTTCAAAGCAAACTAGGTTACCATTTCCTTTATCAAATAGCAAAACTACTAGAATTTTTTAACTTGTGCACTCAGATGTATGGGGTCCTGCACCTATAGACTCTTACAATAATTTTAGATATTATGTTACTTTTATTGATGATTTTTCACGTTCAGTTTGGATTATCTTCTAAAAGCAAAGCATGAAGTATTTACAAAGTTTCAAGAATTTAGCAATTTCGTTGAAACTCAATACAATACAAAGATAAAAATACTTAGGACTGATAATGGCACAGAATATGTTAACAAACTATTTTCTGATTTCTTGAAACAAAAAGGCATCTTGCATCAAACGACATGTGTTAATACACCAGAACAAAATGGAATTTCTGAAAGAAAAAACAGACATATTTTAGAAGTCACTAGATCCTTGTTATTTCAAACAAATGTACCAAAAAGATTTTGGTCTGAAGCTGTCCTTACTGCTGTTCATCTTATAAATCGACTACCTAGTAAAAATCTGAAAAATAGGAGCCCATTAGAAATTCTGAAAGGAAAAGTAAATTTAGACCACCTTAGAGTATTTGGATGCATATGTTTTGTACATGTTAACAGGCATGACAAATTTGATAAAAACGCTATCAAAACTATTTTTTTAGGATATTCTTCCCAAAAGAAGGAATACAAGTGTTATGATCCCATAAATAAAAAACTTTATGTTTCTAGAAACGTAATCTTCTTTGAAAATGAATCATTCTACAAGGAAAAGGGAGATATAAATAAACATGATTTCATACAACCTTCTAGCAATAAAATTGTGCTTCCAGGACTAACAATTCATGAAGGTACAAAGCGAACTACAAATGAAGATGAATTGAACTCAGGGGGAGAACTTGAGGCTGAACTAGGAGAAGAAGCTCAAATAATAGAAGAAGAAGCTCAATCTAGTATACCAAATGACGAGATTGAAGTCCAAGATCAGCCTAGAAGATCATCTCGTTCAATTCATCCTTCTTCCAGGTTACGTGACTTTGTAACCTACAAGGTAAGTCATCCTATCCAACATTACGTCACCTATAAAAACATCTCCAAACAACATAAATCCTTTTTGAATTCCGTCTCAAAGGAAGCAGAACCAACAAATTATTTGGACGCCAGCAACAGTTCGGTTTGGAACATAGCAATGAAAGAAGAACTACAAGCACTTGAAAATAACAAAACTTGGACACTTATGCCCCTACCAAAAGGAAAAAAAACCCGTAGGATGCAAATGGATTTACAAAATCAAATATAACAGTGCTGGAACAATAGAAAGATACAAGGCTCGATTAGTAGCTAAAGGTTTCACTCAGACTTATGGATTGGATTATCAAGAAACATTTGCACCTGTTGCAAAAATGAATACTGTAAGAATTCTTTTGTCAATTGCTGTTAATTCGGGATGGAGCTTGTACCAGATGGATGTTAAAAATGCATTTTTACAAGGGACCTTAGAAGAAGAGGTGTATATGTCATTACCCCCAGGATACAACACAAGCAAGGACAACAACCTTGTATGTAAACTAAACAAATCGATTTATGGACTTAAGCAATCTCCTCGAGCATGGTATGACAAGCTTAGTCACTCTCTTTTACTTCACAACTTTATTAAAAGTTCAGCAGATTCATCTATGTTTGTTAGACATTCCAACAACAAAATAACAATAGTCCTAGTCTATGTAGATGACATCATCATTACCGGAAATGACAGGAAAGACATAGAATCTGTTAAGAATTACTTGAAACTAAAATTTGACATAAAGGATTTAGGAAAACTCAAATACTTTTTGGGTATTGAGATAGCATACTCACACAAAGGCTTGTTCCTTTCACAAAGGAAATATGTTCTCGATCTTTTAAAAGAAACTGGTAAACAAGGCACCAAACCTGCTAGTACTCCAATGGAACCTAACAAAAAACTGGATACCGAAAATGGTGAGCCTCTAAAGGACGTAGGGCAATATCAAAGACTTGTCGGAAAGCTAATTTATTTGACTGTTACTAGACCAGACATTGCATTTGCAGTTAGTTTAGTTAGTCAGTTTATGCATGCACCAAAGACTACTCATCTAGAGGCTGTAGATAGGATACTTAGGTACCTCAAAGGATCACCAGGTCAAGGCATATGGATGAAAAGAAATAATGCTAACAATATTGTCGGTTATTCAGATGCAGATTGGGCAGGAAGTTATGATCGAAAATCAACCACTGGATATTGCACCTTTGTAGGTGGAAATCTTGTGACTTAGAAAAGCAAAAAACAGAGTGTTGTTGCCAGATCTAGCGCAGAGGCAGAATATAGAGCCATGGCATCAACTGCAAGTGAGTTAACTTGGATCAAGCAAGTACTTGAAGACATAAAGATTCCTTGCAAAGAGCCAATGAAGATGTACTATGATAATCAAGCTGCTAGACACATTGCCTCAAATCCAGTGTTTCACGAAAGAACCAAACACATAGAAGTTGACTATCACTTCATAAGAGAGAAAGTCCAATCAGGAGAAATTGAGACCCCTTTTGTGAGAAGTCAAAATCAACTAGCTGACATACTTACAAAATCCCTAGACAAAGGACCATTCGAAAGGATTAGTGCCAAGTTGGGTTTGATCAACATTTACGGTACCAACTTGAGGGGGAGTGTTGAAGAAAATAATCAAGGCTAAAGATCTCAGAGGATATTCATCATCGATCACAGAAGGAATAAGCCTAACGGCTATATTGTAATTAACATATCAGGAAATGTAGCAAATAGGGAAACAACAAACATAGAAAGAATTATCAGAATAGGCCTATAAAAGAGCACCATGTATCATGTAATAGAAATAATAGAAAAAACGAATACAATTTCATACTTAACAAATTCTTCTCAGTTTTACTTCTCAAAAATAATAGTTAATGATTTGTCGAAGCTGAGTGGACTCCAGTTCTAAGATGTTGATTCCAGATCTGATGAGTCTCAGATCGTCAGTGTCAGACGATGTTGAGGTACCATGATCGAGTGCAGCGAGGGCTACCAGATCGAGTGCATCGAGAGCTGTTACTGATCGTGATCTTGTTACTGATGCATGATGCTGAGTTATGCTGATTTGTTACTGATCACGATCGTGGTGATGCAGTGTTCACAGTGAGAGCTGCCAGATCGAGTGCTGAGACTACTAAATGTTGGTCTGGAGTTGGGCTCAACGATGAGTAAGATTTATGAGATACTGACTGAGCCTGAGTTACGGACATTTGGCTCACTATTCTGGTGCACATATTTCTGGTTACTGTTCACTGGTCCTTTGTTTTATGGATTTGGGGTTATTTTCCTTATTCTTGCACCGACTAGGGAGTTGCTAACAGATCGTCACCTTAGTTGATGAGCTCTGTTCACAGACGATGAGGTAAATAGTTTCTGTATCATTATGATTGATGCTGACAGATTGTATGCGCACTAGAGATCCAAGGTGTTGAGTTAAAGGGATATGATATGTGATTGAAGGTGGCCAATATGAGGTGAAGGGGTTTGTTAAGTTCAGTATCATATAGGGTTGCACAAAAGAACATGGATAGTGGACAGAGTGGAAAATGTGTTTGGCTGATGGATTTTTCGATGCAAGATTGATCGTGAGCTATGAGGGATGTACATGGGTGCTCGGGATGGATCATATTTGTTGGGAGGGATGAGTGCGTCTAGCGATTTGCTCGTGGACATGTGCGAAGCGTGACCGAGTCCTGATCGAGGTATGGTCTGGGGATTGTGAGGTATAGATATAACCAAGCAATCTTGGGTCGAACTCCACTTTAGCTCGGGTGCGATGGCTAGTTAAGTAACAAATACGATGGTTGGTAGAAGCACAAGATGTCTTGCTAGCAAAGGCGGGACATGTCGATGCCCAAATGTCATCCATTATGATAGAATTTTGAAAGTGATTCAAGAAGATTTTGTGGAACCAGGAGGATCACATTAGTGTTGAGTATTATGTCGATAACTATATATCTAATTTTGCAATTTTGTTCGATTTTAGATTTCATTCAAGAAGGTATAGATTAGTATAGGACTATAGATAGTGAGTATGTGATGATGTTTTTTGGTGTTTGAGTTTTGTATTTCTTTTTTTTATGAAAATGAAAGTGACATGCACTTCCTGCTTATTTCAAAAAGATACTAGTAAAGTTGATGGGTGTTGCAACGAGTGAAATCTTATTCTGAGAATAACATTTGAACAAATTATGTAGAAATTATTGTAGAATTTAAGGCCTCTAAAAACAAAATTATCAATTAAATTTGAATACAAGTATGAAAGCTAACAAGTCAATTCAATTTCTGAGATTTTTTCTTAGCAATTCACAATTCAAAAATAATGCAACACTAGCTCAAAGCAAGCAACAAGGAAAGTACAAAGAGTAAGAGTTAGAGAAATTTACACAATATATAACGTGGTTCAACTTGCCTACATTCACGAGAACACCTGGTATCAAATCCTGGATCGATTTTACTAAATAATAAGGGTGTGTTTGGATGACGCTAGAATAGCACTATCTTGGGTTAGTAACTATTCTAGAGTTCTATTTCATGTTTGGATGAAAAAATAGCTATTTTTTTCATTTAGTTAGTGAGCTAACATTCCCATTATGCTAACCCAACCAAGTGTTTACAAGAATGAAGCCTCCACAGATCAAGATCCTCCACGAATCAAAACAAAATAAATGAGATCACACACGAGTCTCACACTAGGATCCTCTACAGATCAAGATCCTTCACGGATAAAATCAAAACAAATAAGAACACACACAAATCTCACACATAGATCACACATATCAACAACTCAAACTGAGAGAAATTAGCTATCCTATAATCACTTAAAATTATGTCAAATCATTAGTTGAGCTCTTGAAAGTTTGGAGAAAAATGTTTTAGCTTTTTCATGTTGCTTGAATGCTTGTACATTAGTTTCTCGATTCTTTTTCGAAATCACGCATCTGGATATATAAGAAAACAAATCCAGGTTTGTTCTGGCGCTCCTACCCATCATGTCGCTGATCATTGTGACGTGTCAGAGAAATCACCGGAGATCAAGTCAACACCTTGTCTCACTGACAAGGTTAGTAAAAAGTTTTAGCGACATGTCATGTCATTGCCTCTCAGCGTCGTGACGGATGGCCCCAGTGTCATATCGTTGGTCAGACACGTCGCCAAAACGGGTGTCTCAGACTTTTCTTCATTCACAGTTCTGTTGATCTTCTAGTGACATGTCATGTCGCTGGTCTCTAACGTCGTGACGGGTGGTGTGAAAGCTGCATTTTGAAGCTCTTCTCAAGCTCAATTCAATTCAAATCTTCTCCAATATTTTTTATAACTTGATTGCATGCCTAAATTGCACTTATTTGACAACATATAATCATAAAAAACTTGTACAAAATAATAGTACGTAATTTGTTTTGCAAATTGTCAAACAAAAAAAATTAAAATCAACAATTATTTCATAACTGTGTTATTTATAGCATAAAAGTTTGGTTTATAAGGAAATAGAAGACGACTTGTATATTAATATATTATTAATTGTTTCGACTTGAGAAATAGGAAAGAAAAAAAATACAGTTTGGTGCAGGCTAGTGAACTATCTAACTAGTCAACAACCAAGTTCCTAGTATATTCTTTTATTGAAATTCTATTAAATATATGAACACATACCTCTGTCTTAGTTTATCAATATATTAATAGATTTTTTATTTTGAAAATGATCGAATTTAAATCAATATCGACAAATTAAATTAATGAATTTGAATCCTTTTTTTTATTCACGTGGAGCAGGATGAGAAGAAAATCTCATCTCCAGTTTTGCAATAGTGATGAAATTACAAATAAAAATAACCATCGACTACAACCCCAAAAAACCTAGAATTTGTGATCATTTAACCACTTAACCAAGGGAACCCAGGTTCTTTAATAACATGCGCCAGTTATCAATTTTGTTAAATAAATAAATGTTGTCTGTGCAGTTGTTGTGTAATGCAAGCAATACACACTGATTGATATGGGAAGAGCTGGCCTTCAAATTGAATGCTATCTGTGGTACCAAATGTTTGTCTACATATGCCTAGAAGTTGAGTTAACAAAAATTGAGAAGAAATTAACAATCATCAGGCTTTTCATGATCTCATATATTAGAAGTCCACTACAATGTGAAAGCAATCCAATTTAATATTAAATTAAGTTGTTTAATAAATTCTTGATATTAAAAATTTATAGGAAATCAAATTCTGCAACCGTTCAATCTGGACAGTTAGATCATATTTGAATGAATCTGATTTTATAATACAAAAACTTTACTAAATTATATAATTAGCGATTAGTCATCTTGATATAATCGAACAATTCAAATTAAACAAATACAAAGAACACCAATAAAAAACGGTACAGAAAATACGATTCTTGTTTGCAAAGGCAAGCCTATAAAATGAGAAGAATCATATTTGTGTATCCTAAACAAAGACATTCGAAGGCATCATATAAAATGAGAGGAATCTTCTACAGGCCCAAATTGGACACACATATTGGGCCATGATGAAATAGTAAATCCAAAACAAGCCTAGCCCATCCCAGTTACCAAATCACACACCGCCGTTTAACACAGCATGTAAAGCTATAAGCCTATAACAAAAAAAAAAAAACAAAAAAGGAAAGGAAGAGAGAGAAACAGATGAAAATAATAAAAAGAAAAAACAAAACAGAGAGTATAATCGTAAATTCGTCATTTCCAATTTTATTTCGCAGTATCTCGATCGTGTATAACAAAATCCCTTTCCCGTGCCTCGATCGGCTTATTACTTCCCAGCTCAGCTTTAGGGCATCTATCGCTGATTCCTTCTCCACCTCTCCTCTTCTTATTTTATTTTAATCTATTTTAATCTCTTGTTTGAGCGTCGAGTTTCGTTTATTCTCTCAATCGGCGATATCTCTGGCGGCGGCGCTTGTAGGTTCGTCGACTTGCGAGTCGGATTCCGTTCCGATCTTCACTCTTCCAGCTGGATTGAATCGGGATTTGTAAGGTTAGAGCTTGTTTTGCTAGATGCTTTTGAGTTGTATTTTGGGATTTGTTGGATTATTATTATATGGTGCGGGTGATTGGGGGCATTTAGTTTTGAAGAATTAGATTGGGCGAATAATTGTTAAATCATACTCGGAATGTACGACTGGATACTGATAAAAGTTATTTATGTTTTAATACTAATGGAAAGGTCAACTTATCATGTCTAGTTACTTGCTGGGGTTCCTTTTTCATACTTGATGCCTGTCTATTCACCATTTTATAGTTTGGTGCCTGTTAATTCTATGCTTTTGAGCAATTAAGTTAGTCTATTTAAATGCTCATGGTTAATCTACGAGCTTTGAAATGGCTTGGGCTGATATAGTTTTATTCATAATACCATCTCTGGGCTATCTCAGGTTTTGAACACAATTATCCCATATTGCACCTCACATAAGACTTATCATTTAGCTAATCTATGGTTCATATGTTGATTTACTGTTGTTAAGGTACATTATTATTGTTTATATAATATTCTAACAGTTCATTCTACTGTTGTAAGATTTCGTTTCATCTGAGCATCAAATTTCAGAAATGAAGTTGCTCCTTTGTTCTTTTCTGTATCATCTTCATAGAAACAGATCTTACTGCAAATTTATCTTTTTGAAGGCAAAAAGATGGAACGACTCAAATTGGACTTCACAACTATAGCTTGATAATCTTTATTGCAAGAGATTGTTATGCTTTATGCTTTGAGTTATGATAATGATGTCCTTTTCAAAGTAGATTGTTTATTTGTTTTGTCTTATACCTGATCATCACACCCTTTTTCAAACACCGTACACTTTTAACACATTTCTTAATTTCTCTGCATTCTAGGTAAATTCATTAGTAATTTTCCCACAAGTGTAATGGCAAATGCACCCATCATTCCTGTGACATTAGAGGATAATATCTCAAATGGTGGAGAGACAAATTGCAACGTTCATGTGCAAGCCACACCGAAGGATGCATTTGTTTATAGACAAGACATTGTTAGGTTGAACAGCAAATCTGAACCACTAGGAATAGTTACCGAGGTGGCAGGGGATTACGACTCCGATTCCAGTGTTTCTGACTTCAGTGAATCAGACGAGGAAGTGGAAAAAACAAACACAGTTTCTGATGCCACTGGAGACAGCGGTGGTGGTGGAGACAAAAACAGTGATGGTGGCACTAGTCTTAAAGATCGTGAAATAGATGACCTGGATTCTCTACCCGATGGGATGATTAGGGTTTCATGGCTGGACAACACCTTCACAACTGAAGATATTAATGCCGTGACTGTTGTGGATAGGAGCTTCTTGCAAGGGGACATAGTAGCCTCTATATCGGATCCCACTGGCCAGTTGGGACAGGTTGTGGATGTTGACATTACTGTTGATTTGCGTACTTGGAATGGTGATATGATAAGAGGAGTGTCCTCTCGGGATCTTAGGCGGGTTACAGAATTCACTGTAGGTGATTTTGTTGTATCAGGTTGCTGGCTTGGGCGAGTTGACGAGATCATAGATAATGTGACAGTGTTATTTGATGATGGTTCTGTCTGCAAAGTGAACAGAGCCGACCCATTAAGGCTCAAGCCTGTGGTGAAGCCAATTGCTGAGGACACCAGCTTCCCATACTACCCAGGGCAGCGTGTGAAGGCAGTCTCATCATCTGTTTTTAAAACCTCTACATGGCTTTCAGGATTATGGAAAGCCAACCGATTAGAGGGTGTCGTGACGAAAGTTGAGACAGTTGCAGTAATGGTTTATTGGATTGCATCAGCATATTTTGGGCCATCCCAGTTGTCTATCCCACCTGAAAGACAGAACCCGAAGAACTTGACCTTGGTCTCTTGCTTTGCTCATTCAAACTGGCAGTTGGCTGATTGGTGTTTCTTCCATTCACCACCAAACCAAGTGTCATCTAATCAAATAGAAGTGCAAGAAAATGACGAGCAGCTAGAAAACAACCTAGAAGTTGCTGGTGATGGCAAACCTAATGGCCACTTGAATGGTGATGCTAGTGTAGAAGATGGTAGTCCAGATGCAGCTGAGACTTTGGCTCAGTTGAAGATTTCAAAGGATCAACACCAGCAACCAGGTCACGAAAATGTGACCTATCGCAAGAAACTGAGGAAGGTGTTTTTCAGGAAAGCTGACAAGAGAGCTCGCAGGAGAGAGGAGACTTTCGAGAAGGCTCTGTTTATTGTCAACACTGCAACAAAGGTCACTGTGGCATGGCAGGATGGTACAACTCAGTATGGGTTAGACTCCATATCTTTACTTCCAATTCATAGTCCAAATGACAATGATTTCTTCCCCGATCAGTATGTAGTTGAGCGGGCCCCGAATGAGACTGAAGATCCACTGCTAAAGAATCGGCATGTGGGATTGGTCCAGAGCGTGAATGCCAGGGACAGGACCGTGTTGGTGAAATGGCTCGAGCCTGATTTCACGTTTAGGGGCCATAAAGAGTTTGAGAGCGAGGTAGTGAGTGCATACGAGCTGGAAATGCACCCTGATTTTGATTATTGTTTTGGGGATGTTGTTGTTCGGCTTCCACCGGTGTCTAATCCAACTGAGGCTAGCAATGCAGAAAATGGGAACTCTGTCGAAAAAAAGGAGGAGTATCAGGATGCTACTGGTAGCCCATGCAAAATGGACACAGATGGTGATGATGCAAATGAGGAGACAGCAGATACCACATGCAAGAAACAATCAGAAGGTAGTGAGGCTGATGAGGACACTGTGGTGAATCTATCATGGGTGGGAAACATTATTGGGTTTTCTGATGGTGACATTGAAGTCATGTGGGGTGATAGGACAGTATCAAAGGTATTAGTTTTTATTTAGTGTTGTTTGTACAATAATGCATGGAGGTAGTTAGCCATACCTCATATTTAATGTATGTGCTATTTCAGGTGGGCCCAAATGAGGTATATGTCGTAGGCCGGGATGATGAAGAATCCTTTGATGGGGAGAGCGATGAAGGCGCAAGCTGGGAAACTGTTGATGATACTGAAATGGATAAGCTTGACAACACCGTGGAGGTAAATACCACTTAGGACTTCTAAACTTCAATATGTTCCCTTGGTAACTTACTCAAATTATCCAAAAGATCCTGAAGCTATTCTAACTAGATTGATACTTCTCTGTAATTTTATCTGGTCAAATTAGCTGCAGACTGCATTTGACTTATTTTAATTCAGGTTGTTTTCTTTGTGTGTTGATTGGGATTATTTAACAATTGCTCTATTTAAGTCTGGTTGCATTACCCACCTTCTTTGCACATCTTCTTTATGATATCAACCTGTGGCAAATTCACATGTCTATTATTCGCTTATTACAGGAACAGAATATTGCACCAAACAATGAAAAAAATGCTCCAGAAAAGGAAAATGATAACACATCTCATTATTCAGAAGAAAGCAATGGCTCTCAAGTACGACCTGGGCCTCTCTCTGTGCCACTGGCTGCTATTGGATACGTCACACGGTTTGCCACTGGGTTATTCTCTCGGGGCAGGAAGCATCCAAATTCAGAATCTGACGATGGTCCTGAGGCTTCAGAGATAACTGGCAGTGAAGACTCTGAGAAAGAGGATTCTGTTGTTGAAGGTGATGTCAGGAATAATGTTGATGTGGTGGTTGATCTTCCGCATGCAGCTGCAAATAGCGCTGATGCTCAGGGGTTCAAGCACTTCGATATCGTGCAGAGTTCCTCGGATCATCATTTCCTGGACAGCAACGGGAGGGTGGGTCATAATTTATTTCTTATCGCCAATTTGGATCTAGGGTTGTTATTTTTGGTTTGTATGCTAGTCAATTCTTGTGCTGTATATTTCACTCTGGAACTTACCTGAATCCATCCCAATCTTTGATTTCAGTACCATATTATTTTTTGGGGCTGTGTCTTGGTTTTGAGTTTGTGGTTGAAGTTTACAGAAAAGAGGGAAATTGCTGATTGAGACCACTGTTGGCTAGGAGTTTCAGCCAGGTCCTGTACCGGTAAACGGACAGTGTTTTCTCATTTTTATCTGGTATAGATAGTTTTGACACGTATGGTGCTGGTGCCTATACTTTAGCGTTTTAACCCTTGGGCAGAGTTTGAAGTTGTTAAAGCACTAAATTCAATATGCAAGATTTTTTTTGTTCCAGGTATTGAAGGCAATTCAACTACCCATAGTTGCAGGTTCAATATTCGTGCATCCATTGAATTACTTAATCTTTGTTTACAAGGGGTATGTATTTGCAGGGTGGCACTTCTGGTGGAAAGAAGTGGGTCCGGAAAGTCCAGCAGGAATGGAATATTCTTGAAAAGAGTCTACCAGGTGTTTAATAAATCCACTACCATATTAGCACCTTGTTCTCCCTGCTGGTGGGTGCAATAATTATAGTAATTGTACCGGGAAATGTGTTGAAAGTGGCATTTTTCATTCTTTGTTGCAGATGACATATTTGTACGGGTATTTGAGGACCGAATGGATCTTGTACGGGCTGTGATAGTTGGGGTGCCTGGAACACCTTATCAAGATGGACTTTTCTTCTTTGACTTTCTCCTTCCACATGACTTCCCTCAAGTCCCACCTGTAAGGCTTTGTGCTAAATTTTTTTGATGTGATGGTTTTCAGTTATATGTCTTTTCCAAGTTAATAAAAAAAAAGAATGGTTGGGTTCTAACTGTGGCAAGACCTCCTCATTCCCTGCATTATCAGGTTTTTATTGCCCTTAGTTCATTTTGATTTGTTTTATTTGGTGTCATCAACTGGAAACTCCGCCTATGTTGTTTTCAACGTAGCCGGTCCCAAGCCCGGAAAGGAGGGTTTGATAGGCTTGGCGAGCCAACGTAAAATTCTAGCCATTACCATGGAAATGAAACCCAATAGACCTCCGATTGGGTTTCATTTGTAGCCTACCCCAGCTTGTTTGGGACTAAAGGCTTTGTTGTTGTTGTTGCGGTGGTGGTGGTGGTGTACTGGTGTCATCAACTGGAAGTTACAAATGGTATTCTGTATCAGGCAGGATGTTTAGTAGATTCAGGAAGGAATGGTCATGCATCTCTTTATTTTTTGTTATTATTTATGTTACTTGAAATTTGAAAAGATAAGTTATTCTTTCATCCTGGATATTGCTTTTTGTATACTTTTTTGGTAGCAGGGAGCTTGATTTTGGGTAATGGTAGTGACTACTTGCATGCAAGCTAAAGTATATTGTTGATGCTCATTTATTTGTTACTTCAATATTGATTTTAATCTGTTGTTTGCTTAGCAAGTTGAAATTTAGGCTATCTGAAATAGTAAAATGGGCCATCTCTCTGAAGAAGGAAATATGTCGTAACATTCACATATCTATCACTTTGGTGTCATAATACGTGTTCTCTGGAACTTCTAGTAGAGAATGGGGCTAATTCTTGATCTGCACAGCTTAGGAAGATTTTCCTTTCTTGGGGAAATGTACTTGTTTTTTTCTTCAAATTCTTCTTTTTCTTCCTAATGCTTTTTTTTAACCTGGCAAAACCTCACAGACAGCTTATTACCACTCGGGTGGTTTGCGACTGAACCCCAACTTGTACACAGATGGGAAAGTTTGCCTGAGCTTGTTGAACACATGGACAGGCAGGGGGAATGAGGTGTGGGACCCATCTACATCAACTATCTTGCAGGTGCTTGTATCAATCCAGGGCCTTGTCCTAAATGAGAGGCCATATTTTAATGAGGCAGGATATGAAAAGCAGGTGGGAACCATAGAGGGGGAGAAGAATGTCTTGCCATATAATGAGAACACCTACTTGCTTAACTTAAAATCGATGCTGTATCTCATCAGAAAGCCTCCCCAGGTATTCTAAAGCTGCTGTATTTACTGACAATAAGAAATGTAATGTATTCTTGCTCTGGCTACTCAATCAGGCATTAAAATATGTAGGGTAGCACTATAACTGAACTTACAATTAATCCTTGTAAACTAAAAGTTTTCGGAAGACCTTTTCTTTTCTTTTCCGTTCAGTGGCTCTGAAGCTTTTGAGAATTCTGTAAATTAATTTCTCCTGATTTTCTTTGGTTGCAGCATTTTGAAGGTTTTGTTAGGGACCATTTCCGTAGGCGTGGTTACTACATCTTGAAAGCTTGTGTGGCCTACTTGCAGGGCTTTGCTATTGGGTCCCTTACTTCAAATGCTTGCTCCACTGCGAAGAGCGGAGAGCATGCTTGCTCTGTCGGTTTCAAGCTAACCCTAACTAAACTTTTGCCCCGTCTTATTTCTTCCTTGAAGGATCTTGGTGTAAATTGTGATGAATTTGAACACCTTGTGAAACCTGAAAGTAATCAATAGAACAGGTGGCTGTGAAAGGAAATCATCATTTACAGTTTAGGGTTTCTTTTCTCATGACAAGGTGATAAACAAAATATCACTGATCTTCTCATTCTTTTTTCTTTTGCCCATGTAAATGAACCAGGACATTTGATCAAAGTGTTTGGAAGTCTCAAATATAGCATTTTTCATCTTTTCGATGGAGATTGTTTTGCTGTTAAATTATTAGATGTACGGTTTGGAATTTGCAGGGAAAGTACTCAGTGTAATTTACTGACGTAAAATTGAGTAAAATGGGTATTTTTTTTTAATATTTGTCTGTATTCTGTGGTTGATTTTCTTTAGGAAATGGATTACCTGGGCTGGAGGTTTGCAGTGGGTCTTTTGTTTGCCATTGTAATTATTGTCGATTTAACAAGCAAATATATATACTCGATCGTTCAAGCGTGGGCTAGATGGCACGCAAATTTGTTGTCGTCTGCTCACCAAGTTTGCTCTTTGCATCTACTATTTGATCTGTTGGTCATATGTTTGAAAAGAAATCAGGGCTAGCAAATGCAATCAAAATTTTAAAAATCAAAAGATGCTGGCATCTTGTCTTTTAGCTTTGACTTTCATTTAGTACCGTGTGGCCCCTTTGGCTGATGATCATTTCATTTAGTACCGTGTTGACTTTCATTGAAAATTTATGATCATTTCAGATGATCCGGCTCTCTTTTGGCTGCTCTCCAAATACATAGTGTAGCAATAAACATGGGATCTTTTATGCTCTCCAAATTTCAATAAAAAACTACAATATAAATTAAGCAGCGCTGTCAACACTACAGGAATATAAAAGCAAAGATGCAACATGCAAAAGTAAAGTTTCAATCATATTAGGGCAAATTTATGCGGGTACAATGGCTTGTAAAGTGAATACTAAATGGTTTTTGGTTGTTAAACCTGTATTTTTTTTTTTGCAGAATCGTATTTGTTGGACCTTTATTTATACTAGTTTGGATTTGAATTAACCAAATATACTGAATTAACAAAAAAATTTGGTCCATAATAGTGGTGCCATAGTCGTTAGTGAACTTCCAAATTCAGGCACCAGTCCACTAACAGCTAAGACATGTATGATTTTTGTTGGTGAATTTAAAACAAGTAATGAGGTCATAATTGTTTAAAAATATGCACAAGCACACAACTAGGATAAAGAAATATCAAGATATTTCTTTTCATAATTTTTATGTATCTTTTTATTTAAAATAAGCAAGTTTAAGCACCATTATATTATAATAATAATACATAAGAGTATACATGCATCTTCGTATGAGGTCACAATTTATATGTGTAAATGAATTTCAACAGCTTTTTTTGTTATATTTATGTATCTTATTTATTTAGTGCAAATAAATTTATGAACCGGTTCAATGTAACATTTAGAGAGCATAGTGTTAAGAACAACAATTTTTGTGCGGACTGCAGAGTTTGAAATCCAACTGAAATTTTTTTGAAGAATAAAATGAGAAAAAAAAACTTAGAAATTTAAAACTTAGAATCCAACTAAAATCCCACGGAAACTTATCAGATCAATTGTGTAGATCGGATCGACCGAATCAGTATCTTCAGCGAAACTTTTTTTTTTTGTTTTCCGCTCGCTGCGGACATTCATCTGCAAATCATATAATTCAGAAAAAAATATATTATTAATTGAAACTGTTGATCTTTAATTCAACAGTTCAGATTAAAAGTTATCATCTCTCCAGAGAAAAATGTTTCGTAGAAGATTTCATTTGCGGATCGACTGAATTTTATTCGAAACAAAATCCTCTAGAGAGATTTTTTTTCTCTCTGGAGAGAAGAAGTTTTGATATGAACCGATAGATTAAGAATCAACGATCTTGATTAATAATATAATTATATTATTGACGATCAAGCGTTGATATTTAATCCGACGATTCAGATAATCTCTCGTAAAGAAAAATCTCTTCAGAATATACTGATTCATTTTTATGAATTTGCATCCGATGAGATAATTACTATTTACTACAGTTACTGTTTACGACGTTTTTACCTACTCATTTTGGGTTGACTCTTTCAAGGTATAGGGATCCGAAACAAAATCCTCAGCGTAATTTTTTGTTCCGCAAAGAGAATTTTTTTTATTATGAATCATTAGATTAAAGAATAGATTTCACATGGATCCAAAATAATAATATCAATAATTTTTTTTGAATCATATAATTATCGGTTGAGTATTAAGTTTTAATTTTAATTTTAGATCCGCCAAGAATAGATTTCACATGGATCCCATTTTTATCCCCTCATTTTGTATTTTTGTTCCTCATTTAATCATTTTGGGGTTTAAAATAGTGTGTTTCCTACCATCATCCCTTCCTCTCCCTTCTCCGAACTCGGGAGCACAGGTTAATAGCTGCCTTTTCAAGACTTTTACATGACGACAGTTCAAGACGAAGAAACCCTAGAATCTCTCCTAGAGGCTTCCAAAACCCTACACGGTCGCTCCCGCCTAGCTGCCTCAGGCGTTGTCGCCACTACCCTACGCCACCTCTCCTCCTACAGCTTCGCCTCCTCTCCTCTGACACTCCCATACCTCCGCCTCCTCCGCAATCTCTGTGCCGGTGAGATCTCAAACCAAGACTCCTTCATAGCCTGTTCTGGCCCTGATACTGTTGCCTCCATTGTCCTTTCTTCCTTTGCCTCGGTAGAGGTGCTTCGGGCCGGGGTTCAGTTGCTCGGTAATGTCGTGTTAGCTGGAGAGGCGCATCGAGAAGCTGTGTGGGGCCGATTTTTCCCCGACGGGTTCTTGCTGCTCGCGCAGGTTAGGGAGAGAGGGGTCTGTGACCCGCTTTGTATGGTGATTGATACATGCTGCTCGGGGATTGGTGGAAGAAGGAGGTTGGAGCAGCTTTGTGGTACTGATTCAGGGATCCGAATCCTTGTGGAAATTGTTAAAACTGCTTCAAAAGGTAAGGGGTTTTTATTACCTCCAGGCCATATTATCAGAAAAAAAAGATTCTCATTAGTGATTGACATAGGCCTCTGATTCATGTAGCTTATTACTTGATTCAGTATGCTTCTGTTCTTGAAGTTTTCTAAAACCTTAGATTACAAATTTGCACATTAATTTTATAGAAATGATTTTGCACATATTATGAAAAAAAATAATGCATATCAGAAGCAAAAGGCTGAGACACTGCACTCATTGGTCCATACCTTAAAAATAGTAAGAGCCTTGTGATGATGTCAATTTTGTTCAGTTTCATTATCTTAAAAAATTATGATAGACAAAAGTTTCTAAATGACAAAATTAAGACCTACGAATTGCGAATTTACGATGTAGATCAGTTTTTATACATGTAAGTACAACATCGCTTATTTAACTTCCATGATTGTGTGGCATGCATGATCATATCTAAGGGCTTATTTGTTATCTGAGTTGCTTTGATATTATTCCGTAAAAACATGGATAAATACTGGCGCATTTTGCCTTGCTCGATTATTAATTGCTTATTGTAGAACCATACTTTTTTGGAACTGCAAAATTTCTGATGGTTACTAATTGCTCAATTACTAACTGTTTCAGGTGGTTATCAAGAGGAATGGCTAGAATGGCTTATTTTCAAAGCTTGTGTTGAGGAACAAAGATTTTCTGAGTTGTTTTCAGCTCTGAACTCATCTGACAATGCTGATATTCATCTTGACATGTCTCTTGCCTGTGAACCGAAAACTGAACATATCAATGCTCTACATGCATTCCTTTTGGGGATACTATCAAAGTGCCTTACTGAACGACCTGAAGAAGTCACAGTTTCTAGCAAATTTGCAATTGAAATCTTAGAACTTCTGAAAAGTACCTATAATATCGTGAATTTCACTTCTCGACCGGACTCATCAATTCCTACAGGTTTCCCTGGAACTGATCTGTTGGGTTATTCATTGCTAATATTGAGAGATATTTGTGCTTGGGAAGATGCAAGCTCACATGATACTGACAAGGAGGACTTGGTTAAGTTACTGCTAGATGGTGGCTTATTAGATTTTGTTTTATCTATGATTAAAGAACTGGAACCTCCTGCCATTGTCAGAAAGTCGATTAAAAATGATAATTCATCTCCTGTCGAGCCAATAAAAAAGGTCTGTCCATACAATGGGTACAGGAGAGATGTTGTATCAGTAATTGGAAACCTATTGCACCGACGAAAGAGAGTACAAGATGAGGTGAGAGATAAACAGGCCATTCCTCTATTGCTGCAACAGTGCGTGGTTGATGAGGAGAACCCATATCTGAGAGAGTGGGGTCTAATGGCCGTAAGAAACATGTTAGAAGAGAATGAAGATAACCAGAAAGAAGTGGCTGAGCTTGAGTTGAAAGAGCCGGTGACCCCACCTGAAATTTCCAGGTTGGGCTTGAAAGTCGAGGTAGATGAAGCGACCAGACGGGCTAAGCTTGTTAACATTTCAGGATGATACCTCTTACTTGTGTAAAAATTTACTAGAGCAATTTTGAAATCATACATTAAATTTTATGAAAAAAAAACTGTAGCATTAATAGCATGTTGCACTCGTATTAGATGTTTCTGTTTTATTCATTCTTAACTCATTGCAAGTGATTGAATAACCGAACTGGCATTTAATATGGAGGAGGGATCACTTGATTATTTTCACAATTTTGATAATGAGATTTCAAATAAATTGATAAGAAATTTTATAAGTAGAAAAAAATTATTGACACATTCTTGAACTTGCAAGTTAGAAATGTTTAAATTTGATGCTATTGAAATTTTATTTTATTACATTATAGATAAATAATTATTGATTGTTAAAAAATTACATGAAACTTGATAGCCTTTGATATAATACAAATTGACATTTAAATAGCATTAAATGCAAATACAATTAATTTATAAGTTCAAACTTGTGTTTATAATTTTTTTTTTAATATTTTATTAATTTTTATCTGAAATTTTATCATTAAGATTGTCAACATAATTCATTATCAAGTGATCCTGAATTCCAGTGGAATCGGTGATGTTTCCAGTTTCCAAAACTTTAGTTATTAATTACGAAATCTCTCCAAAATACGTTAACACTAGTATATAAGCGTTAAGTCTCCAAAGTATACGAGTGTGTTAGGTGTGCATGTGCTGCACTTAGTACTCTCTCTTGCTCTCTCCATTAACAACAAAATATCTAGACTTTATTCGTGAGTCAAAGGAAAAGAAAGAGCGTATGTATTTCCTTGGAAGGATTCGTAAGCGAATCAACGAGGATCTCGACAAGATGAAAAGTAAGTTTCCGCTTCCGCTATTTAAATTTACTACATTGGATCTTTCACACAGAGACTTGCAATTGCATAGTTAGGATTTCAGTTTTTTGTTAATACCTAACTGAATTGCACCCAACAAGTGGTATCAGAGGCAACTCTGTGTGGGATTTAAGGGATATGGTAATTTAGGGATTTGAAGTTCTATTGTTTTAAGAAACTATATCGAATTTAGTTGTTACAAAAGTTTTTTATTTTGGTATTTGTCTTAATTATTTTTACATTCTTTTGAGAATTTTTTTTTTAATTTTACCAAATCCCTCGTCTTTTATGTGATTTTGAAAAGGTAATATTCAAGATTTTAACTAATTAGTATTTTAAATAATTAAGTTTTGCAAATAAAGTTGAAATTTCCAATTTATGCAACAAATTAAGCATTTAAAATTTGAATCAGAAAAACAATTAAATGGATCTGCACAAAATTAAATGACAAGGACTATTGTGCAAATAAATGAAAAAAACTTGAATTTATAAGAACTATTGTGCAAGTAAATGCACAAAATTTTAACTGACAGAGATTATTGTGCAAGAAAATGCACGAAAAATTGATTTGACATGTTCTATTGCGGGCCACAATGGATACAAAATTTACAGATTTCGTGCTGCTTTCGATCTGGCTGAACTGGGCTTATTGTGGCCCATAATGAAATCCATTGCGGCTCGCAATGAGTCGAATTTTGTCATATTTGGCAATTTTTGTGATTTTCAAATTCATAATTGTCCAAACCCTAAATTGTTACCAATTATAGACCTTAAGGGTAGCTGTAATTAATTATAATTTATGCAATACATAATTATAATTATTGTAGTTGCTTATAAAGATATTAGATACTATAATTGTCTTAATTAAATATAGAATTTAGTTATTATCTATAATTAGTATTTAGTGTAAATAAAATAAAGATAAAATATGTTAAATTTTAAAAAGTAATTCTAATTAAGTCTAGATTTAGTATACATAGTATTTAATAAATTTCTAAATAACTTTTAGTAAATACTAAATAAAGATTATGTAAAGAAATTTACAAAAGGATTTAATAAAGTCTATAAGTTATATATATAGTTAAATATTAAAATTAGTTTCTTCTAATTAAAGTTGTTATTAGTTATTATATATACATGACGAGTAGATTCTTTCGAGTTACGTTTTAGTATAGACTTTAGACATATTTTTAAAATTTATTTAAAGACAATTATGATTACATGCCTTATTTTGCTAACAATTAATGTTCGCCAACTAACGTTATTGATAAAGTACATGCAAAATGATTCATGAAAGGTTTAAAATTGATGTACCAACAAACTAAACTTGTTGACTTCTCCCAAAGGAGGGTCAACTTTTATAGAAATTGTTGTGTACATAAAGGTGTATATAGAAAAATAATGACACACTATGTGCTAATGATGTCTAAGAAAAGTATTTGGGGTTTGGTGCACCTTGTCCGTCTGTGACCCTCCTCCTCCACTTGACTGACTTGGTCATTAGTACGTGGATATGTCGATCTAGCCCAAAGTCGGAAAGACAAAAGGGTCATGTAGCATATACTTTAAACATAACACTAAGATACCTAAGAGTATTGATTATATTCAAAGATGCGTCATGGTGGCTTGTATTTTTTGTTTAAATGTGAAATTAATGAAGAAATTAGAGCTTTAAGGCCTTAAATAGACGTTTAACATTATGATTAAGGATAAAAACGTGACGCATAATCTAATAATTTTCTTGTTCTAATTTTTTTCAGATGCAATGGCAAATACAAGTCAAATTTCAGCTCTAACTGGGACGAATTTTAAACAATGAGAATCAAAACTTAGATTGTTTCTGGAGATGATGAAGTACGACCGCGCATTCCGTTATGATCGGCCAATGCCAGCTAATAAAGATAGGATGGCAACATCCGAAGAGAAGGCTGACATAGAGAAATGGAATGATTGTGACAAACTATGCATCATGATCTTGAAACTGACAACTCATGAGACACTACAAGGATGTATACCTGATAAAGAGACTGGTACTAAAGAATATTTGAAGGCCTTGGAGGAAATTTTTTGTAGTGAGTAAAAAGTCAGATATTAGTACACTCATGGTCAAACTTACCACCATAAAGTACAAGCGCAAAACTGGAGTCAGGGAGCACATCATAGAGATAGTTAAGCTCCAACGTGCACTTACGACGCACAATTTCAATATCTCTGATGATCTTCTCATTGAGTATATTTTCATGTCTCTCCCATCATTTTTTGGTCAATTCAACATGACCTACAATTGCATGAAAGAAACTTGAACAATGACAAAACTTTAAGCTCTGCTAGTGCAGGAGGAGGAGAGGCAAAAAATAAATAAGGGAGAAGAAGCTCATGTTGCAACACCCGACTCAAGGGGAAGAAAAAGTGCAAGACTAGAAAGGGTAAAGGGCCCAACAAAGTAGCTACAAACAACGAAACAAAGAAACAGAAGAAGGACAATACTTCTAAAAAATCAGAAGATAAGATCATTTGTCACTTTTGCAAGAAGCTGGGACACAATAAGAAATAATGCACCAACAACAACATGTGGTTGAAGAAGAAATGTACGTGTCTTGACTTAGTTTGTTCTGAAGTTAATTTAAGTACTGTATCTAGATATTATTGGTGGATAGATTCATGAGTAACATCTAACATCAGTATATCTATGCAAGACTACCTAAACCTTCGCAAATCAAGTGAGGCTGAAAGCTACATTTATGTAGGAGGCGGAAGGAAGTTGAAGTTGAAGGAATAGAAAAATTTAGATTATTATGTAGGACTGAGTTTTCTTTGTATTTTTATGCATTAGTGGTTCCATCATTCAGAAGGAACCTGATTTATATTTCTTATTTGGACAAGAAGGGTTATGTATGTTCATCTAGTAATGAAAATTTTAGTTTGCTTAAAAATTCAAAACATTTCACTTCCGGTTATTTGTCTTCTTATGAAATCTTTATTTTCTTGACCTAGACACTTCACACTCAGAGGCACTGCACACTGATACTAGAAAAATATAAATTAACTAAAGAGAATCAGCCACATTATGGCACAAGCGTTTAGGACATATTGAAATGAAAAGAATTGAACGACTTGTGTCAAAAGATATTCTCCAACCCATAGATTTCACAAACTTAAATGAATGTGTAAATTGCATTAAGGGAAAAGAAACTAATAAATACAAGTATGATGTCAAAAGATGTGATGATGTCTTAGAACTAATACATACTGATATCTGTGGTCCTTTTTCAAAGGCCACTAGAAATGGTTACAAGTATTTTATCACATTCATAGACGATTATTCAAGATATGACTATATTTACTTGATTAAAGAAAAACATAGCATTAGACATGTTTCAAAGTTTTAAAACGAAAGTTGATTTACAACTTAACAAATACATAAAATCTGTCAGATCTGGCCGTGATGATGAATATTATGACAGATATGATGGTTCAAGAGAACAATGTCCAAAATCCTTTGCAAAATACTTAGAAGAATGCGTGATTATATCTTAGTATACATTGCCAGACTCACCTGCAATGAACGGTGTTGCTGAAAGGCGCAATCACACTCTTAAAGACATGATGAGAAATATGATTGCTCCTACAACTCTACATGAGAATTTATGGAGGGAAGCCTTAAAGATTGCAACATATATACTTAATAAAGTACCAACTAAAGCGACTAACAAAACTCCTTTTGAGATTTAGATTTGACGTAAACCTAGCCTTAATCACCTACGAGTCTGGAAATGTCCTATTGAAGCTAGGTCTTATAAGTCATAGGAAAAGAAATTAGATGAAAGAATTTTTAGTTGCTATTTTATTGAGTATTCTGAACGCTCTAGGGGGTATAAATTTGACAATACAATAGAACATACAGTTTTCGAATGAGGAAGTGCGAAATTTTTTTAGGATAAGGACTTTGTGGTGGAGATATGACAAAAGATATCATTTTTTAAGAAGAAAAAAATGAAGATGATACCGTGAACCAAAGTTTGAGTTATATCCGAATTTCAATACCGTTAAATCCAGGGGCAGATTCAGAATTTTCACCAGGGGGTTCAAGATTTACGATTTTTTTCAGGGGAGTTCGAAATGATGCTTATTCTTGAAAAAAAAATTATCTTATATGGTCATTTGTACAAAAATATTTCAAACATATGGTTATTTTTGGAAAAACTCTAATATATGGTTGTTTTTGAAAAAAAATTCCATGGGGTTCAGCTGCACCCCCTGGGTGAATGTGGCTCCGCTCCTGGTTAAATCTAGAAAATGCATCTAATATCAATAGGCAAACTACACCTCCTCTAACTCCGCAGGATAACATTAACCCAAATGGACCTGAATTAGACCCAATAATGACATTATCATTGACGATGCCGATGATCCTGTGCCTGTGAGAGATCCGAAAGTTGGCAAGATGTTCATGAACTTGTCATAAATCGTCAAAAAAAATTATTCAAGAAATATCAAAACCAGAGCCAGTGCCAATCAAAAGATCCATTAGAGAGAGAAAATTTGCAAAATCCAAAGATTTTGTATTTCTTTAAGAACATGAATTTGACATTGGCATGTTTGGAAATGATCTTGAAAATATCAAACAAGCTATGAAAAGTCCTGACTCTCAAAAGTGGATTGATGTCATGAATGAAGAGATGAAATCCATGTATGATAATGACGTTTGGGATATTGTTTCATTACCTAAAGAGAAGAAAACCTTTGGTTGTAGATGGATATTTAAAACTAACTAACTAAGTGATATTTTAAATGTAATGTTGAAAAAGATAAAGCGCATCTTGCCGCAAAGGATTTCACTGAGAAATAAGGCATTGATTATAAGGAAACATTTTCTCCGGTTTCATCAAAGAATTCCTTAAGAATTATATTGGCACTAGTAGCGTACTATGACTCAGAGCTTCATCAAATGGATGTAAGGACAACATTTCTCAATGGTAACATTGATGAAACGATCTATATAAAGAAACTAGAGAACTTTGCGACTGGAGATACAAATTCTATGGTTTGTTGACTCAAGAAATTCATTTATGGGCTCAAGCAAGCATCTCGAAAATGGTATTTGAAAATTTCACAATATTGTTAGCTCATACAGTTTCGAGTCTAACTTAGTTGATGAATGCATATATCTCAAGTTTTGTGGGAGTAAATTCACTTTTTGGTGTTATATGTAGATGACATACTACTTGCAAGTAACGATAAAAATATGTTGCATCAAACCAAAATTTTCTATTTAGTAACTTCGAGATGAAAGATCTTGGTGATGCTTCATTTGTTTAAGGGATCGAAATACCGAGGAACAAATCCTAAGGTATCCAGAGACTATCCCAAAGAAACTATATCGATAAAGTTTTAAGTAGGTATGACATGAAAGACTATAAATCAGGAGATATACCTGTAGCGAAAGGAGATAAACTCAAAGTTAAACAATGTCCCCAAAATGATTTAGAAAATGATGCCATGAAAGGCATCTCCTATGCATCTATTGTAGGCAGTTTCATTTATGTTCAAGTATGCATGAGACTAGACATAGCATTTAGCATTGGAATGCAAGGGTGATACTTAAAGTAATTCAGGCATGGAGCACTGAAAAACAGCAAAAATGATGCTGAGATACCTAAAGAGAATAAGAAAATTTATGCTCAAATATAGGAGTTCGGAACAACTCGAGGTCAAAGGATATATCGACTCTGATTTTGGAGGAGCGCAGATAACATGAAATAAACATCAAGATACATCTTCATAATGGCAGGTGGCGCCATGCCGTGGAAGAGTGCTAAACATACATTAGTAGCAACCTCCACAACGGCAACCGAATTTATTGCATGCTACGAAGTCTCAAACCATGGTGTATGACTCAAAAGTTTTGTCACCAGGCTGAAAGTAGTCTTGTATATCAAGAAACCGCTAACACTGCTATGTGACAACAATTCAGTCGTGCTCTATGCAACCAACAACAGAAGCTCATCTAAGTCCAAGTACATAGACATCAAATTTCTCGTTGTAAAAGAGAGATTGCTGAGTTAAAGATAGAACATATAGGTACAATACAACATGATTGCAGATCCACTTACAAAAAAACTGTCACCTAAGAAGTTTCATGAGCATGTCACTCATATGGGTGTTCTTCCTATATAGGATAGTTTGGAGAAAATGTGGGAGTCTGATTTTGAATTTACTGTTCTATGATATGCAATGTGTAACAAGCTATGATATATACATATTATGTTTTTGAATCTCATAGACACGTAAGTGTGATTACACGTGCCTATGATATGCAATGTGTAACAAGCTATGACATATAGTAAAGAATAAAGTGACTCAATCGGAAATAGGCACGTGTAATCACACTTACGTGTAATTTCTGAACTATATGTCCAAATCAGATTCATGTCATCCAGTTATATTTGACACTATGATTTAAGTCGGAACAACCACAAAGTGAATGTGGGAAACACCGCTCAAGTCCCTTGTTGGTATAGCTGGTGGACCGAATTATTTAAGAAATACGAATGAAAAGACATAAAAGTTTTGCATGCAATAAAGAAAAGTGATATATATAATCAATAAGACCACACTTGTTCATGTGAAAGATTGTTGGAATTGAGACGTCAAATCTAATAAATAAAGTTTGTGAACTACGTGTTGGAATTGAGACCTCAAGGAATGAGTGAGGCTCGGTTTCAAAAGTTGTCACGTGAGTTACATAGTCAGTGAAGATTCATGGTTTTCTGGAGTTATCTTCCGTTCTAGTGATCACATAATGAGATTGAGAGGTTGTATCATAAGTTGATTGAGTATTGGCGGTCAAAATAGGTGTTTGAGATGGTGTAGTCACTGAAGAAGGAGCTACAGTGGGCAAGGTTTGAGATGGTGTATTGACTATTGGATCCAAGCATGTTCTAGTAGAAGCCTCAATTATGTTGTGTTGGATCGGGTTATTAATAACAAGTGGTAATGAAGTTGCAACTTGGTTATTTGAATCAGAGGAAACCAAATTCCCAATATTTTGTTTGAATCGAAATACCATTTCATCAAATTGAACATTGCATGAAACAAAAATCCTATTAATTGTTCTATCCAGACATCTATATCCTTTATGCGAGGTACTGTAACCAAGAAAAATTGCAGGAAACTGATCTTAACTCAAGCTTATTATTGTTGTATGGTCTTGTATATGGAAAACAAAGACAACCAAGAACTCGAAGAAGAGAATAATCTGAGTTTTTGTTGAAGAGAGTGGTATAAGAAATGATATTGGTAGGTAGTCTGTTTATGAGGTACAGAACACTAGAAAATATTTCATCTCAATATTATTGTGGAATGGAGCATGAGATATAGTGGTAAGAGATAATTCGACATGTGTTGATGTTTTCGTTCGACAACTTCATTTTGTTGTGGGATGTGAGGGCAAGTGGTTTGATGAACTATTTGAGGAAAATTGGTACGAATTGGTTTATATTTCGTGTCCCCATCGGTTCAAAGAATTATAATAGATGAATTGAGAAGGTTTCCAACTTGTGCTTTAAACAAGCAGAAGACATGAGGTACTTCACTCCTTTGTTTCATGAAACAAATTCATGTAAAATGAGAAAATTCATCAACAAAATTTTTATAGTACTAATAACCAAAAGAAAATACAGTTGGGGATGGCCCCCAAACATCCGAATGTACAATTCGTAAAGGAGAAGTAGAAGAATTAGAAGGGGATAAGGTAATTGATGTGCTTTGGCAAGAGCACAATCATAAAAAAATGTTATTTTATTTGAAGTACTAGGCAAACTATTTGAAGTAACAATTTGTAAAGTGGTAGAATGAGAATGATGATTTAATATTGCATGTCAAATGTTGGTGAAGGTGTAGGTACCAAGAAGTGCTTGAAAGGAGGGCTTCACATGAAACGAGAATAGATCATTGGAGCTAGATACTTGAAGAAGGATGGTCTTGGTATGGAGGTCCTTGAAAACACGAGTTGAAGAAGATGAGTTAATAGAGAGAAAATGATTATCATGAAATAATTTAGAGAGACTTATGAGGTTAGTAGAACGTAATACATCACAAAGAGAAATTGTACAACTAGAGAAGTGAAAAGAGGTAGAACCAATGTGTTGTATGTCAAGACTAGTACCATTGCCAATGTGAAGCATGTTTGCTCCATTATATGAGAAGATGGAGGGGAGATTGTTCAAATCATTTGTGACGTGATTGTTTGCACCATAATCGATGATCCATTGAGCTGAACTCAGAGCTTGGTGATCAGTTTGACCAGTAAAAGCTTGAGCAGCTGAACTAGAATTGTTGGTAATTCTCGGATTAGGGCGCCAAATAAGGATCCTGATTGTATATTCTATAGCACATCTTGGCAGAATGGCCATATTCTGAAGCAAATTTGGCAAGAAGGTTTTGAACCTTGATTGGGTTGACCACTATGAGTAGCATTGAATCCATTATTATCATTGTAACTGGGTCTTGTCCGGTTGGAGTTCATATCGATCGGATCTGAAATTGACCTTGTTGAGAAAAAGAGGAACGCGATTTATCAGTACCTTTGCATGTGTAGAAGGTTGTAGCTGGTTCAGCCTGGCTTTTGCGCAAAGCTTCATGGATGAGAAGACCCCTTTTAGATCAAAGAAGGGAATGGAGCATGTCGATTTGTAGCGTTGACAGCTGGCACAACTGAGTTGTAGTGTGTGCCTAAGCCATTAATGATCGACATCACCAGCTCGTCATCAGGAACAAGTGCTCCAATAAAGGCGAGCTCATCTGCAACTCGTCAGAGTTGCTGAGCAAGAAAGATTGCCTTTGTGAGCTGCTTAGATCTGTCTCTTGATGCCTGTGACTCTTGATCGAGATGTAGATGCATAACTTTTGCGAAGAGTAGTCCAACGATCCATGGATGCCGAGCAAGAAATCACTTGAGCTTGAATTTGTTCGATTAGGGACGACCACATCCATCCGAGCAACAATTTATCTTGGCGATGCCAATGAATGTAGTCTGGTAGGGATGGATTCAAGATTTCTATCAGGACGAGACAAGATCTATAATTTTTTCTAGAATGCAAAATGAGGCATGTTTTTAAATAATTTCAAATTATAAGCATATTTTTCAAAAAAAAATTGACGACAAGTTACACCACAACCCAGGAATCCTGAACTGAGTATTGAATATCGTTTAGCCTTGTTACTAATAAATTCAACTATAGACGATGATGAATATATAAATGCAATCACATCGTCCCGAATGGAATGCATAACTATAGACTTAACTTAGGGGAAAGCCAAGGATTTAGTAGGAATATACGGTTGGGCACTGACCGAATTTTTTAAATATACAAAGTTATTTTGCAAAAAAAAATTCTAGAGAGGCAACCTTACTATCTCCACCATGTAGTCTGGGTTGATCTCCAGCTGACCTGAGGGGTTGAGATGAGTAGAATCAGAGATGGAGATTCAATGAATCTCGCAAGATTATATCCATGAAGCAACGGGAGGATCTGCGATTGCCAGGTGAGAAAGTTTGATTCTGTCAATTTTGTTGCAACGAGGATGGCGAGAGTGATGATTGAATTCATTAAGGAAGATGAAGCTTGTGATTGAATGGAAGCTGTGCAGGGAGGGGGGAAGGATTGGGATTTAGATTAGTCGCCATAAAGCTCTGATACCATGAATTCAGATGTAATCAAACAGAAATTAAATGGAGAAGAATGTCTTTCATTTATTCAACCCTCGATTTACAATGTAATGTTTGTCTATTTATAAGAATCAGAAAGGATAGCTACTGGTAAATAGTATCTGTTTTGCAACTAACTACTAACTAATTACATGAAGTTTGTTATTCAATTACACAGCTAGCTATGATTCAGTTATTTGCTTATCACATATACTTCAAAAATCGACAATAAACAGTGATTTAGCTATTGAAATAATAAGAACCAACTGAAAAAATGTGTCCTTCCAGTCAAATTTTCTGTGTAAGAAATTCTATTATGCAATTTGGTGACGAGTGCCATCTAATTTAATAGAATTTTTTCCACTGAAAATTTGTATAATTATCTATAGCTATTATTTTTATGAAACATTTTGATTTGCTGAACAACCCCACAAATCATCAGAGGTCACGGGCCTGAGACAGTGAGACTGACTATGTTGAAATTGTCAGTTTGTGGGAAAACAAGGTAAAAACAAATACTAAGCTTTAACATCAGAAAATGGGCCTCTTCGACAGCAAAACATTAGTATAAGAGAGAACCTGACGGAGGCCTAGTTATCCCCTTTTATCACCTACTGAGCTTCAATTCATGTCAGTTTATCTGGGTGCAACTCTGCGAAGTCCATCATAACAAATGCCATTAGAAAAAGCCTAAAGTGAATTCAAAGCTTTATTTTGATTTTTAAATACAAACAAGAGTCGTACGCACAATACTTTAGGTAGCAGAAAAAGATGAGGATGATGCATTTAGCATAAAGGTGGTGAGGTAAATTGTAGGAGAGCTGAATAGCTTAATTACTATAAAATTTTAATTATTTTACAAGACAGAAAAACACAACTACCGAGCTATTGCTCTAAGCAGCTATCTTTTTATCCCTAATTGCAACAACTCAAATACAAGCTCTTTTGTTGTTGATCAGGCTCCTAATCTTCTTTATCACACGGTAGAACTAAAATAGCCATGAAACGGTAACTACCATCAAAATTTAATAGGAGACTCGGTCACTTACTGGCACGCCTTCATTCTTCTGAGTCAAAGAGATTTTACCAGACACAACAAAAACAAACTGGCACAGGTACACGTTCTAGGTACTGGCAGGGATGGCAATGGGGCTCCTCACAACATGGCTAGATGAAACCCACATCAAACTCCCTTCAACACCTTCATTAGCACGGTTGTCCCAGCGCAACACCATCACTGTAAAACTTATCTTCTGATTTACCTCTGAAAACCGCAAAATTCTGGGTTTTACTACCACTTTGATCCCTCTTGGCATATCCACCACAGCCGCATAACTTGAATTTGGCGGACCAACATTCGTCACAGTACGGTTTACCGTAAAAGGAACCAATTTTGGATCAATCACTATTGCCGGATAGTTCAACTCAGCTTCTTTTATAATACCAACTACAGAACAACTTACATTTCTATGTAAAATTGTCGACACACCAGCATCGCCAATTCCCAGCCCGCAAAGATAAGATGTATAATCACTTACCCCAAGGTCATACACCAAACCGGGATCAACAGCTCTCGATGGGTTCACATGTCCCGCACCCATGGCAAAGAAACTTGCCTTTTGGTACTGTTCGTCTTTGATCGGTTCCCCAGAACGATCGACATTGTCAGATGTGGTCATGATAGCTGACTTTATGGCTGCGGGTGACCAATCCGGGTGCACACTTTTAATTAATGCAGCTATGCCACTCAGATGTGGTGTAGCCATAGAAGTACCTGAAACAATATTAAAGCCTTGTACAATTGGATGCATTTGGGTCGGTGCCCACGCAGCCAAAATGTTCATGCCCGGTCCAGTGATGTCAGGTTTCAGGACACCAGGAGTTGCTTTGCTTGGACCCCTTGAAGAGAAGAAGGCAATGGAGTGAGAGGGTGAAGAATGCATTACAGTTCCTTTGAAAACTAATGTGGCTGTTGGGTTGCTGGTGGAGTTGATGTAAGAGATAATAGCATCACCGGCATTGTAGCTTACATGGGAAGCAGGAAGAATATGTGCATCAGCAAAGGTAGTGTAACCTTCAGGTTTTGAATTCATGATAATCATACCAGCCCCATCATAACCCAAAACTGAGGAACCTATGTCGACCCGGCCTGATAGGCCGCTGCTCATGCAAAGTACAATCTTACCACGTATTTCAAACCCCTCGAAAGTTTCACAATCTGGGATTGAAGACCGGTTTGAAGCAGGATACACCAAAGGATATACAGAACCAGATTTCGTTGGTTGGAAGAGCGATTCACCATCAAATTCTTGCCCATTGCCAAGCTTGACAGTTGCTCTAATTTTTCGATCCATGGTGCCGGCAGCAACAGTGAGAACCCAAGGGAACTCATTTGAAACCGAACCAGGTGCTGGGCCACTGTTACCAGCGGAACAGCTGACAAATATTCCCTTCTCCATTGCTTTGAATGTTGCCATAGCAATGGGGTCATATTGAAAAGGGCCTGATGAAAGGCCGAGGGAGAATGATAACACGTCAACCCGGTCCTGGACGGCAGCATCTAAACCAGCCAACACATCAACAATTGAGCACCTACCTCGAGTACATACCTTGTATATAGCCAAATGGGCATGTGGAGCCATACCGGCCGCAGTTCCATTGGCATTTCCGCTATAACTCGCATCACCGACAAAATTACCTGCTGCAGTGCTGGCCGTGTGGGTCCCATGGCCAGCATCATCAAGGGGAGGGGCCGAAATGTTAGTCAAGGCACTGCCAAATGCTCGTGCACCGATTATCTTGTTGTTACAATCACCGGTTTTGAACTCACAAGTTCCCTTCCATCTCTTAGGAGGTGGAGGAAGCCCGTTGTCAGTGAAAGAAGCATGAGAAGGGAGAATACCCGTGTCGAGCATTCCGATTATAACCCCTCGGCCGAGGCCAGCCCTAGGCCATGAACCCGTACCAGGGTGTAACCCGAGAAAATCAGGAGAGTGAGTTGTTGTCAGAGGGATATATTGATCAGGATATACATGTGAAAATCCCTCTTTTTTCTTTATATCACCCAGTTCTTCTTCTGTGAGCCTGGCCGCAAACCCACTAAAGACTTCATTATACGAGTATATCAAGTGTTGGGGCTCTTCTGATATTGTTTCAGTTTCAGTGGTAATATATTGTGGCAAGAAGGATTTGTGGTATGCCACCTTGTCGTGGTTATCAACAGGCTGGACATGGATGATATAATTTTTTCTTTCAATGTTTGAGGCAAAAGCAGCGAAGTTACATAATATAACGCAAGCGGATGCATATAAGAGAAAGGAAACCAGACATGAAAAGGGGTTTATGGGGAGCTTGGAAAGATTCATGGCGCAGAGAAGGAACAAGGGATTGGTGCAGAGAGGAATGGGGTTTCTGTGCAAATTGAATGTGGGATTGGTTCGAACTGGTAAGAAAGATACTTGTAGAGTAGAAGCCCCAAAAGCTAGTAGGCGCAAAATTTATAAGAGAAGATGGTTTGAAATTGATGTCTGGGGTGGGTTTCATTTGTGGAGGCGTGCCGCGTGGAATTTAATTGATTAGAGAAGAGAGAGATAGAGAGAGAGAGAGCTGAGCGACTGGAAGTGAGCTGTAGTGCAAATATAAGCGCACGGATAGGCATGAAAGCATGAAACGCTTTACTGTTTCTATTTGGCGCTATTCTATTCTCCTCCTTTTCTCAATTTCTCAGGCAGCAGGGGAAGGAGAAACACAGAACCGTACATTGATTCATTGATTGTGTCGAGCAAAAAAGAAAAAGGTGCTTGATTCTCTGCGGTCCATCTTTTAACCAGAGCTTTTCCGGTTTTTAGTTCTGTGATGTTTCAATGTTTTGTGGCAATAATGGGTTGGTTTTTTATTTTATTTAAAAGGTGAAATGGAATAAAATAATGAACGGCAATAATTGTGTTCGGTTACACCAAACTCTTTCTTCATCTGATATTTTGACCCTTTAATGATACAAAAGCTAAATAGAATTAACAAATTATTATTGTTATTATTTTTTTCATAAATATGTTAACTTTTAGTTGCGAGATGTGTTGATATGTTATTGGCACAAAAAATCATGATTATTAGATTATCTACTATAGATATGTTGTATATAGCCATATAAGATATAGGTAATAATTATAAATTATAATATTTACTAGTGAATTAAAGATGGTACGGGTCGGGTACCCATGGATCCGACCCGTTCGGATTCACGAATCCACGGATACAACAGGTCCACGAGTTCAACGGGACGGGTCTCCACGGGTTCGAACCCAAAACCCCCAACTCGATCCGTTATAAATCCGGTCGGATTCGGATCCGTCCATTTTTTCAAATTTTTTTAAATTTTTTTGAATTTTTTTGAATTTTTTCGAATTTAAATCTGCACATGATTTTAATATATATAATTTTTTTGAATTTTTCTGATTTTTTTTGAATTTTTTTATTTATTTTTTTAATTTTTTTGAATTTCTGCACGGTTCCACGGGTCGGGCACGGGTCACCACGGGTCTGGGGATTTTGGGCCTACCCGACTCGTGCTAGATCCGTGGATCCGGAATCCACCGGTCGGGTCAAATCTGGGCCACGGGGCGAGTCGGGCACGGATCGGGCACAGGCGGATCCATGGGCGGTTAGATCCGGGCGGGTTTTATTCAAACTCTAATATTTACATCAGCGCATCATTTTAACAAAATAAAAAATTGGAAGAGTTTTTGTTGTTCAATTAACCGATATAATTTGAGCGAGGCAACGATAATTCACAAAGCATCAAACAAACAGTACTTTGTCTTCGTATTTCTAACTTTAAAATCCAACCGACGAATCAAACCGTTGAACGTGATCTTCATATTAAAATTTTCTTGGAGACAAAATTTTACATTTTTTTTTAATTTTTTACTATTTTTATAGAGGTGAAAAATCACTCAGATCTGTTGGTTCATAAATCATTAGATTAACAACTTTTCATCATCTTTAATAAATTATAAAAAACTAATAAACATGAAGTCGGTCTCTAAGAAGATTTTAATATGAAAATTAAATTCAATAATTTGAATCAGACGTTTGTACTTTAAAATTAGAAATACGAAGCGAAATACTGCTTGCTTGATGTTTTGTGAAGTATTGTAATCTTGCTCATATAATTATAAAATATTAAATTGAATGTATTCAAAGTTCAAACATACTTGTTTTTAGCAAATTCTATTTTTTGTTTCATTTCCTGTCTTCTGTGTAGGGCTGCAAGAAAAATTCGTAGTTCGTAATTCGTTCGAGTTCGATTCGAGAAAAGTTCGAAATTAGTTCGTTCGATTTCAGTTCGAAATTAGTTTCAAATCGAATCAAACTAGTTCGAAATGATTTTGAATCAAACTCAAACTAGGGTCGGTTCGTTCGAAACTGTTCGTGAACTAAAATAGTTCGAATCTTGAGAGATCTGAACCGTCAGATGATATCGAGACTATTGATATATATGTAGTCTGTGCTACGAGTTCGTTCGAATTAGTATCAAATCAAACTCAAACTTGACATAATTCGTTCGAATGTTGTTTGCAGACTATATAATTCGAATGTATATTTTTCTCGTTCTTAACTACATTATCTACTTCATCTTCATTTTCATTAAATATAGTTAGTTCATGTATCTTTAATGTTAATATCTTCATCTTCATTCAAATACTCTCTAGTTAGTTCACATGCACTCTCTCCATTGCCAACATCCTACTTTTTATCCTCTTTAATTAGATAATATTTCTCATCTTTTTCATCTGCTTTTACTACTTTTCGGTTGAGCAGCAAAAAATACGTAGTTCGTAATTAGTTCGAGTTCGATTCGAATCAGCATCAAATCAAACTCAAACTTCACCCAGTTCGTTCGAAACTTGTTCTATTTCAAATCAAACTCGTTCGAAATTGATTTCAAATCAAACTCAAACATAAGTCAGTTCGTTCGAGTTCGATTCGTTTGCAGCCCTACTTCTGTGTGGTTTTTTCTTATTATATCCGAAACATCGTATGTTCTCACCATTTGGCTCATGTACTAATTCTTACACCCCTATTTATTAGTTTTTTTTTTTTAGAGTAACCCTATTTATTAGTTTCAATGTATCTACGTTAACCTTAGTAGTAAAGATTCGCATGAACAGGAAAGCGACAGGCGTCTACGATTGGAGACGGCGTATCACATACGCGTTGTGGCAGGCCAGGCATGATATTGTCATATTGATAGACCTCTCAATGCTATAATTCGATATAAAGATGCATGATTATCTTCTTTACCTGTTTTAGACGCAACCGGCCGAAATTTGTAATAATAAAAAAAAAGAAAATGTTCTGTAGATACTAACATTGATACCGACTATCGATATCGATGTTATTATATACATTTAGTTGAGTTATATGTATATTATTTGAGTTATTATGCATGTTATTTCATATTATTTTTTTACTAGAAAAATTATTATGAATGTTAACAAAATAATGTGCATAATAACTTAAATTGCATGCATAACTATTTCAATACAAAAAAAAAGCATGCATAACTATTTCAGTACAAAAAATAATATGCATAATAACTCAACTAAATATGCATAATAACATCGGTATCAATATTGATATCTACGTATCAGCTCCCTAAAAAACACTGAAATGAAAAAATAGAGAATAAGCATCAAACAGAAATCTGAGATCTAAGATCACAAATTTGGATCGAATTCTTAGATTTCGGATATTTATCAAACCAATTAACTACATTACGAACTGAAATAAATAAAAAAGGAATCAGAGGAGAAGATAACGAGTGCTGGTGGTTATTGGTGACTGTTGTAAAAGAAGTGAAGTATTAAAGAAAAGAAGAAGAGAAAGATGCGAAGGAAGAGAAAGGAGACGAGAATATGTGTAGAGAAGATATGAGAAAAGAAGAAAGGATTTCAACGGAAAAGTTAACAAATTAATTTGTAATGTAATTATTTTTCTTATAATGTTTGTTGTGATTAATTAGTTGTTGTAGATAAATTAGTTAATTATTTTAATTAATTGTAAACAAATTAGTTAATTAAATGTAGTTGTAGATTATTGAACTAATTATTTTTGTATGTCTGTTTTGATGTATTAGTTGTCGTAAATAAATTAACAAGTTTTTTTATCTAGACTGGGTTAATCTCATTAATATCATTGAAAATTAGTAAAATAAATCAACAAGTTGTTCTAAATAAAAAAAATTGTATTATTATTCTTGATAAATTAATTGTAAATTGTTAACTTAGTTCGTTAGTTTAATTAGCAAAATTAATTTGATAGATTAAGTAGTATCTAATAGTCGTTAGTTGTTTGATAAAATTAGTTGTAAATAGCTAAATTATTTAGATTAATTGTATAATCTGCATGCATTTTTTTTTATAAGTTGTTAATCTTAATTTTGCATGCAGTGTTATCAAAATGGTGAGACCTCAAAAAAGTACTTCTCGGTCTAGTACCTCTGAGATTCCTCATGATTCGCTCTCGTTCGATCAATGGCCTTTCACGACCTTGTTGCAAATGCCTCTTGTTTAGCACAAGGTTTCAACATTAACAGATAGGGGTGCAAACGAGTCGAACACGAACGAGCTGAGCCAAGTTCAAGATCGGCTCGTTACTTAATGAACGAGTTCATAGCGAGCTGGTAACGAACGAGTTCATAACGAGTTTTTGACGAGTCAAATATGGACGAGCCACGAATATTTTTAGCACTCCTAGACCGTATGTTAATTAATATTGTGCAACTTGTACTCAACTATTGAAGTTAGATATTAATATCTATAAATTAACTTTATATAACATGTGTTCTTTGTTAACGAGTCGAGTTGGACATAGTTCAAGATCGGCTCGTATCGTTAACAACTCGAGTTGGTAACGAACAAATTCATAACGAATTTTTGACGAGTCAAACACGGGCGAGCCACGAGCTACGAATATTTCTTACACCCCTATTAACAGATAAGTTTTTTTCTTATTTTTCAATTAAAAGATTTGTTTGAAATTATAAATATTTATTTAAAATCTATGTACTTTTGAGTGTACTTCTTAAATATTGCAGAAAAGGACGATTAGAAACGCATAAGTTGAGGTTCATGTTGTGCATGAAGCTAAAATTAAAATTTCATAACTTATCATTCCCCTCATGCATTATAAGTTTTGCAAATCGTTAAAAGGGGGAGATTGTTGTCCTAAATAATTTTTTTTAGTTTGACGATTTACAAAATAATTTGAATTTAAATGTTTATGTTGTTTGAGCTTGTTTTAAATATTTAAATTAGCAAAGAGGATGCTAGCAAACAAGAAGTGAGAACAAATGTTCGAATCATCTTAGAAGCTTAGATAAAACAAGATGGAAGTTTAGGAGCAAACAACAAGTATGGTGGAAGACATTGCGTCTTAGGTAAAAGTTTCATATATTTGAATTTATTTAAACAATTGAATTGTGCTTGAAAATAGCAAGAAACACAGTTTTGTACTCACAGTTACGTAACGGTGGGCACAATTGTGTAACGGTGCAGGAAAATCAATGCACAATTATGTAACGATGGTCATAGTTATGTAACGGTGTGCAGGAAATCAAAAGGTAAGTATAACGGTCGGATTTTAAATCCATAGTTACTTAATGGTGAGCTGCGAAAAATCTAAAATTCAGATCTGAGCCGTTATAAAAGGGAGCTCTCTCCCTTTGTCTTTCAATTAATAAAAACCCTCAAAACATGCTTCTAAGAGCAGCCACCATTGTTGAAAACTCAAAATCTTGCTAAAACTCTTGCTAAGCTCAAATTCTCTTGTTTAATTTAATCAAAATCAATTGTGAGATTGTTTAAGAGACCATCTTCTATTATCTTTCCTTCTCTTTTGGCTGTTGTGCCACCTTGGTTATTTAGCATTGTCTCTCATCCTTTGTGTGTAAGAGGACAAGGTTCAATATTGTAAAGACAATTATTTAGTGGAGCGAACCGGGCTTATTACTGCAAGAAGTAGGGGCACAGGAGACCCGGAGACATAGGCTTTGCCGAACTCCATCAACATCTCGCTTGCCTTCATTTGTTCAATCTTTCTAACTCTTGTCTATTTATCTTAATTGCAATCTACTTGAGAAGAATTGACTTGTTGATTATTACGCTTCTGTAATTAGAATTTAATTAAGCCAAATTGGTAAAAGCACTTCTCCATATTAATTGATTTAGTTAAGAACTTGAGAAGTGCATTGATTGGTAAATTGAATTTATTATATTGTTTGATTAGGGATTCGCCATTAGAAATTGAATTGTGCAAATTCGCAAAAAGAACCATAGTGTTTAAATTAAGTCTTAATCACCCCTAGGATTCTACAAAGTGATATCAAAGCAGGTTGAACTTGCTAATTAGAGTGATATTTAATTCCAAGTAAAGATCCAAAATAAAATTTTCTAGTCTTGTAGAAGAACCTCCAATACTTGACCAAACTTGTTGTAATTTCTCTTATGGAGTATATCGATGAAAGACTATTTAAGAAATATAGATATTTGGCATATTGTAGAAAAATGGTATGTACCAACCTACAAAGTAGGAACCACAAACTTGACCGAAAGTTCCAAAAGGCAAAAGAGAGACAATGATCGTGCAATTAATGCTTTACTTTGTTTTGTTGACGAGTCCGTAGTTATGGCAATTTCGGTGATAATATGAATGCTTTTGATATGTGGATTTCTCTTGTAGGACATTTTGATAAAGAAACAAATTTAACGATTGTCAACTCAAATGTTGTGAATTATAGTAAGGAAGAAAATCTCAATTCCATTATATCCAAGAACATGGTGATCGATCCGGCGATGATTGAAATCTTAATGAGCTTTGGCCTAGAAGGAAAGAAGAAAGACGATATCGTTAAAGAGAGCAAGGGAAAACAACCCATCGAGAATATTATGAATGAGGAAGCAAAAGCATCATCCTCAAATGAAGAACAAGAAGATAAAGCTTCAACCTTCAAAGCGGAGGAAATAGTTCATCTAGACTTAATATCACACAAAGTTAATTATTGACTAAGATGTCAATCCGATGATGATTCGGATGATGAGTGTGTGATACTAGTGATATGTCTAGGAATGAATCTTTTAGACTTGAAATTGTTAGATTAAATAAACTTTTTATTGAAACAAATCAAGCTTTAATGAGAAGGGATTGCACAGTTGGACGGTTAAATAGCAAAATTCTTGAGTTTGAGTGAAAAACAAAAGATTATGAGTCTAAGATCGAAAAACTTCAATGTGTTGTGAAAGATTTTGAGGCAAAGAAAATTGAATGTGAACAACATATCAAACGAATAAACAAGTTTGAAAAATGAGAATGAGTCTCTAAAATCCAATAAGGGATCCAAGAATGATATTAAGTTTGACTTGAGTAAATTGTATGAGAGACAAATGCCTCATGACGAATCGGGCTTAGGATATCAGAAAAATCCACTTCCTTCACCATCTATCAATCCTCAAATACCTAAAGAAAAGAAAAATAAACTCAAGATCATAAAGACAAAAATGCAAAATTCCAAAATGTTAGAAATGTTTCAAACTATGTCTTTAGATATCGATTCAACAATGATAATCATACCAAAAACAATCTTGAGAAAAGGTATAATTGTTTTAATCCAACATGGTCAAACAACACTTATCGTAAGGAACATATTGGAGGTACGAAGTTAAGAATGAAAATCATATCCAACATGACATTAAAAACAATGAGAAATCGAAAATTGCTATCCAAAAGTCTACAAACCAAATTTTAACTATACCTATCAATTAAAGAATCAAATTAAAGATTTAAGAATAGATATTTAAACTTATTTTATGAAGAAACATGAAAACACTCCTACACGTGCATTTTGTAATTATTGTTTTAAAACATTTCACATCTCATTAGAATGCAAGTTTAGAAAACCAAACAACAACTTAAACGTTGTTTGTTTTCCTAAGACTAAAATTTAATAACCTTGATGAAAAGTAATACCCCTAATGCTTATATGCCATATATTTAGTGAAAGATTTGTAAAAATAAAATCTTTACATTTTTAATATAATTACAATTGATATCATGCTTGAGTTAAAATGCCTTATATTTCACATAATTAGGAGAAGTAAAAAGTAATATGAAATATTTGTGTATTAATTTGATTGCTATAATTACTATATTAAGTGATAACTTGTCTATAGTCATGCTTAAGTTGAAATAAATGATTTGTTTGAGCCATACAAAACGTCAACAATATTTGACTCATTAAGCATCAAGTAACGTCATATTTATAGGAAGAAAAACAAATGAAGCGTCAAGTATTGTTACTATGAAGTTACTATTTTAAACCATTATAAAATGAGTAACTTGATTGCTCCTTATGTACTCAACAAAATGTGATTTACTTAAACCTCAAAATTGACATCGTAGATATAAGAGGAGCTTTGCAACATTTGTTATAATATAAGTTTGATTGTCACATTGTAAAAATCTATTTGAAAATAAAACCAAGTTCATGCGCTTTGATTTTATTCAAAATTAAGTTGAGAGCCTAAGATTTTATTCAAAATTAAAATGTTCCATGTCTTAAATGTGTATGAAAAGCATAGCAATCATTTTCGTCCATATAGCTCACTTTAAATGTTTAAAATTTTAGCTTTCTCGCAAACCGTTATGCAACGATCCATACCATTGCAAAACGGTGCCTCTTTCCCTTTAAAGTTCATGAAATTCCCTTTGAACTATTACAAAACAATGGAAAACAGTGGGTAACGGTGAAATTCTCGTAAAAATCTCGCGAAATTTGTACGCCATGTTTGGTAACGATCATGGACAGTCTGTAATGGTGAAAATCCTAACCCCTAGTTCGCCATCACACAAATGGTGAAAATATCTGGTAATAGTGAGTGAAAGTGGAGTGATTTTGTTTGAACCATTACAGAATTATAGACGATCGTCTGTAACAGTGGACACCTGATGGCTCGAAAATGCTGAGTTTTGTGCACATTTTCACTGACCTTTATGGAATAGTTAGCCACCGTCTGTAACGATGCTTGCGCATGCTCAGAAAAGGTCACCATTTTTCTTCTCCTCCTTTTTCTCTCTTTCGACTTCATTCCCTTTCATTCCTATTCTCATTTTTGCCTCCTTCTCCCAGTTCTCTCTCACACCTTCTCACATTCTCTCACTCACTCACCCTCTTTCTCACTAGATTCTCTCTCTCGATTATTCTTACTCCTCTCCTCTCTTTCCTCCAACCCAAAGTCTCTCTCAACTCTCATCCAAAACCCTAACTTCTCCAACCAAATACTAACTCGTCCCTAAACCAAAATTCAACCAAAACTCTCCAAAATCAAACCAAACACCAAGAATCGTTAACTCTCATCCTTCATCTCTTGCAAAATCAACCATGCCCTGCACCAAGAATGCTAATTTCTAGAGGGCTCACGGCGAGGCTTTAGGGTCCGAAACGACACCACCTCAATCAATCACTTCTGAGGTAATCGAACCGAGTTTAGACGTGGAAGGAGGTAATCGGTATTTATTCAAGAAAGATGTCGCATTTGAAAAGTATAAAGATGGTGATTCTTGATCGTTGTCCAAATGCTACTATTACTCAAAATGAGGGTAAATACCGGATTGAGAGATACCAAAATCAACCAATACATTGACCATTGGGGTATGAGGTCTTTAATTGAGTGTGATGAGCCCTATCACGAAACATTTGTTCGGGCTTTCTATGCCAATCTTTCCGTAGTCCGACCATCTCCACCTTCAAATGCATCATTTGATATAGTTACTTGGGTATGCGGTAGAGAAAAATGCTCCAATGTACCTGATCTTGCCGACCTTTTCGATTTTCCTTATAGCCCCAAACTTGAAAACACCTATATAACTCGAGCATGGACAAATGAAAATACCACAACATTCATTGAATATAGGAAATGATTTAGAGATATTGAGTATCCAAGTGGTTTATTTGCTTCAAGCATATCCTCTCTTCTCTGATTGGCATTTTTTTCCATCAACAATATGGATTTTGGTGTCGTATACTACTTAAAGAATCTTCTATGGCTTGGAAACATCCGATTCAATGTTCCATTCATTATCCTCCACCATATGACCCATACGTTTCTGGAAGACCCCCAGCCTCTTTACCATATGCACGTATTATTGAAAACATTATTAAGAGGTTTGGATGTCCTCTTCCTAGGTGACTCAAAATGAGACCACCAAGCAATATATGAGATTCACTTACCTCAATATCGTGGCGCAAGGTGGGACATGACGCTAATGAGTTTGTTCCGGATAACCACACAATTAATGAATGGATAAAGTACCCTGATGCGGCTATAAACTAATATATCGATCCTAACCCCGCACCACAAGTTCAAGAACCTCTTCAAGGCGATCCCGCTCAAGTCATGTCAAATCAAGAATTCATGACCCTTGCGTTAGGTAAGATAGAGACTTTGAGCATAAATGTCACTTTCGGGTTTAGGCGGCTTGAAATGAGGCAAGATCAACTTGAAGCAAAATTTGATCGCTACATTACAAGTCAGTGGGTGCAAGCAACTCAACCACACCTAAAGATGATGAAGAAGGGATCTCATTGCGACTAGAGAGATCGAAATGGAGGACATGGATACAAAGGGTCACAAGTAGCTTATTCACCTTCCTAGTAGTATCTTACGATTACATATTTCGAGTTTTCCTCTTTTTTGTTGTGTTGCTATGATTTCTATGCATACTTCATCTTTAGAGTTTATTTTGTTTTGGGTGTGTATGACTCAATAGGCGATGTATGACCATGCTTTAGACTTTATTTTGTTTGGTTTGTATGGCTTATTAGGTGATATATGACTATGTTTTATGTGCGAGACTTATTAGATTTGTGTGCTTGATATGACATATGTTTTAATTTGCTAAAATTTTGCTTCTTTAGTTGTTAAATGTTTTTTCTTACATTTATTTTCTTATTCCTTCATGAATTTGAATTGATAATTATTTTTCAAAATTGTGCATTGTTAAGTTAAATCGATCACTTGTTAAAAGTATGTCACAATTATGCCTAACTTGCTAAATGTATACGAAATATGCTTTGAAATTGATATTTAATCTATTATGACTTCTTGTGATAATGCATAGTGCTTAGCATTTGAAATTGAACTTGCTATATCATGTCTATTAAGGTATTTGATGGTTATGCTAAATATCTCAATTCAAAGTGTGCTTCTAAAACGTTTGATTTGTCAAAGCTTGTTTCTCATATATATCGATATTATTTATATTATATGTGATAAATGCAAATTATGCTTCCATGAATTATACTTGCAAAGGCGCTACATGTAACTCCAATTAAGGATGAGCTCTTTATTTGTTAACTAATTCGCATACATAATTGCAATGAAATTTGTTTACTATTTTTTTCTTTCAATCCATATAATTCAATAGTGCATGATTAAGGGGGAGTTTTTTGCTTGATCTAATTGCAACCCTTTTGCTGATTTAAAAAAAGCGGAGATACGAGGTGCATGATGTGCATGAAGCTAAAATTAAAATCCCACAACGTATCATTCTCCTCATTCACTATAAGTTTTACAAATAGTCAAAAAGGGGGAGATTGTTGTCCTAAACAATTTCTTTAGTTTGACGATTTGCAAAATAATTTGAATTTAACCGTTTATCTTGTTTGAGCGTGTTTAGATATTTAAATTAGCAAAGAGGATGCTAGCAAACAAGAAGCGAGAAAAATGTTCGAATCATCTAAGAAGCTTAGACAAACAAGATGGAAGTTTAGGAGCAAGCAAGAAGTATGATAGAAGGCATATTGCATCTTAAGTTAAAGTTCCATATATTTGAATTTATTTAAACAATTGAATTTGAGCTTGAAAATTGCAAGAAACACAGTTTTTGTACTCACAATTACGTAACGATGGCTCACAATTACGTAATGGTGGGCACAGTTACATAACAGTGGCCACAGTTGTGTAACGGTGCAAAAAAATCAATATACAGTTATGTAACGATGGGCATAGTTATGTAACGTTGGACAGGAAATAAAAAGGCAAGTATAATGGTCGAATTTTAAATCCACAGTTACGTAACAGTGAGCTGCGAAAAACCTAAAAAATCCAGATCTGAGTCGTTTTAAAAGGGAGCTATCTCCCTTTCTCTTTCAATTAATCAAAAAACCTCATAACAGACTTCTAAGAACATCCATCATTGTTGAAAACTCAAAACCCTTGCTAAATCTCTTGCTAAGCTCAAATTCTCTTGTTTAATTTAATCAAAATCATTTGTGAGATTGTTTCAGAGATCATCTTCTATTATCTTCCCTTCTCTTTTGGTTGTTGTGCCACCTTGGTTATTTGGCCTTGTTTCTCATCCTTTGTGTATAAAAGGGCAAGGTTCAACATTGTAAAGATAATTGTTTAGTGGATCGGATCAGGCTTATTACCGTAAGAAGCGAGGCATCGGAGATCCGGAGATGTAGGCTTTGCCAAACTTCGTCAACATCTCACTTGCCTTCATTTGTTCAATCTTTCTAACTTTTCTCTATTTATCTTAATTGCATTTAATTACTTGAGAAGAATTGACTTGTTGATTATTACGCTTCCGCAATTAGAATTTAATTAAGCCAAATTGGTAAAAACACTTTTCCATATTAATTGATTTAGTTAACGACTTGAGGAGTGCATTGGTTGGTAAATTGAACTGATTATATTGTTTGATTAGGGATTTGCCATTAGGGATTGAATTGTGCAAATTTGCAAAAAAGAACCCTAGTGTTTAAATTAAGCCTTAATCACCTATAGGGTTCTACATAAGTCATCTCTCTAAGATACCATTCAACGACCTTTAACGAATCGGTCACTCTGGTAGCCGAGTACGACGATGACGATGACAGTGATGGTGCCAAGCGCGATTCTAATTATATCGCACACCGCAAGGTTCAGCAAAATCTCCAAGATCGATCGACGTCCAAGATATACCCCGACAAATTATATTTAGTTGATGCAAGAGACTTATGTTAGTGACTTGTATTATTTTTGAGATTTTTACTGATGTTAGAGAGCGTTATTTATTATGTTAGACTATGTTAGTGACTTATATTATTGATTAGCTTACGTCGTAATTCTTATTAATAACAAAAATAAAATAAAAAAACTCATCCAAAAATCCCCGAAAAAAACACAGAACCGACCTTCGCGTCATCACAGATATCGTAATTAATTGTGGCATCACTGTTGCCGCAATTAACTGTGGCATTTGTGATATGTGATGCCGCAATTAACTATAACATTTGTGATACCGCAATAGACATGCTTTCCCCCCAACATGAACCAACCGAGAGTGAGACAGAGACTGCATCGAAGTTAAAGTTTCAGAGAAGCATAAAAAAAGATTAGAGATTAGATTTTAGAGAGTGAATTAGAGTATCGACAAAAATTAGAGTATCAGCAAAGGAATTAGCAACAAAGATTCAGGTTTGTATATATTAAATTTTTTATTAATTAAGAATTTGTGAATAATTTGTAATAATTAATATTAGTATTTTGGACAATGATTACTTGTGAATTATCATCTATTATTAATTGTTTTAATATATGTTTTAGTAAAAGTGGAAGAATTCAAAAAAAAATCCAAGGTGGATCAAATTCCTAGATTTATAGCATGGATGAATGTTCATTTTTTTTTGTTCACGTTCTTTTTTTATATGTATTGTATGCATGGTCAATACAATTGTATTTTATTTTAAACTTATACCTTGTGTTTTCTTCAAGTGTTTTTTGAAAAAAAAAGTAACATAACATAAAAGTCAAACTTGTCAATAACATAAAAGAGTACACCAAAAAAGTCTAATTAGAGACAAGGGCTTGTGTCATCATCGTCAGCAATCGGAGTAGCTTATGTCTGTACGTATTCCTACTAAAAAAAGATCAATTAGTCATAACTTGAAATATGTCAAATTAGAGAGTAGTAGTCACATATATTACAATTACCTGAGTAGGAAGGGTCTGCACATTTGTATGCTATCCATTCATGTCTAGATATCCTACGTTCATGTTTTGTATCCAGTCATCATTGAGAGAGATCGAAGGATCTATTTGGTCCTGACCGACCTGGAAAGCATCACCATGAGTCCTATCTACTCCCTGGTGCTGACTGACCTGAAAAGCATCATCCTAAGTCCAATCTCGTCATATCAACAATACTGCAGTCAAAATATTAAATAACATGCTTCACCTTAATAATTTCACATAAAATTAAAATACAATTTCTAAATTTCTACCTAATTTTAACCATTTACAAATTTATCTAAAGCAACAATACAATATTTACCTATTCGAAAATCATTTATAATATTTGTGAATTATAAACTAATTTTTAACTAATTTATGCATTCAATTATATATTTCAGATAAACAACTAATTTACCTATTAACAACGATATTAATTATTCTTGAGATTTAATAAAACAACCATAACTAATTGAACACTTAAACTAATTTAAAAATAAACTAATTGAATAATTTCATCTAATTAATTAAAATTTCTAATACTACATAATAATAAATCTACAATATCTACCTCTAATTAATTTTTTGGATTAAAACAAACTAATTTAATATTGTTATTCTACATAAAAATTAATCTACAACTTAACTAACCTACATTAATCTACAATAAAATTAATCTACATTAATTTAACTAAATTATAAAAAATAGAAAAATAACAATTTTAATTTACATAAAAATTAATCTACAACTTAGCTAACCTACATTAATCTACATTAAAGTTAATCTACATTAGTTTTACTAAATTATAAAAAACAAAAAGAAATAAAAAGAAAAACGTACCTGGGAATAGAGATATTTCTTCCTAAACCACTTTTTTCCTTCATGTACCACTTTGTTTTTTCCCTAGACCACAAAAAAAGAGAGAAGAGAAGAAGTGAAGGGAAGCGAGAAGAGAAAAGAAGGAAAGAAGAGAGTTGCGGCTATGGTAGAAAATTGTGATATCATAGAATGTGCAAGTAATTGCGACATTAGGTAATTCGCGAATAATTGCGGCATTAGAAATTCTGCAATTAATTACGGTATCTGTGATATCACGATGGCCAGTTTTGTGATTTCCTCCGGATTTTTTTTCAAGTGTGTGTTTTTTTGTTTATTTTTGTTATTAATAAAAAAATTTGTTAGCTCACGTTAGACTTTTTAGTTATATACTATGTTAGAGACTTTCTCAAAATCATATCTATTTGAACTTAAACATATACACCAACATCCGTAAACCATAAATCATACAAACACAAAGACACACACCAACACGATAAAATAAACAAACATACAAAAAAACAATCCTCAAAACAAAGACTGGCGCCTCGATTGATTTGTTTGGCCGAATTGGTGGGTAGATGGAATTGGCACACTAGTTCCATGCTAATTGAGTGTCGTGTTTGTTGCGTCTGTCATGCATACGATTGGATTGTGCACTAACTGAGTGTGGAGCAGGTTGATTCCCAATTTGAAATTTTAATTGACTTATTATTGCATTTGAGACGCATCAGAGTGGCTTCCTTGTTGGGTTGACGCATTTTCTGCAAATATCCAAACATCAGTAATAAAAATAAAACATGTACATATTGCTAACAAAGTAATTTAGAATAAAAGAATGACCCAACATCTGGTCTCCTCATTAAAGTTTGACCTCTTATCTTGCCACATCGTTCTTCTATTCATCCATGACCATTGGAATGCGGATATATCTCTTGCGACTGTAATGAATCAATCTTCTCTCTGGAATGATGATCAGTCCATTGTATTCGGGCCATTCGGGTTGGTTTGGAAAATTATTGAATCTTCTCGACCAAGTATTAAGAAGAGCCTCGATGGTGTAATAAGGTGAGATGATTTAGGTAACTCCAACTGTCTAACCCTTATCAAAGCTAATGCATGCGAACATGATATTCCAGTCACATTCGATTTCAAACATCTGCATCACATATTGTGTTCCTCTTCAATCATGACATGGTATTTGAAATTCTCGCAATCACCATTCGATAAGGTCTCACCTTGATGCATCACTTCAAAGCTTCCTTACTCTGATCGATAAGGGTATACTCGATGTGGTCGTGATTTGTCGCCTCTTTTAATTAATTTTGTCGTGACCTTTCCTTACCATTGAAATCCCTTATTTAAGGTTTTAGTAGATTTGTTTGTTCGCTCATCGAACCAATGTACACATTTGTACCAAGTACCTTTGATGATAGCCACAATCGGCAACACACCCATGAGCATCTTCACATATAAAATAAGCTAACTTTTTTCCTGGAAGGAACCAAAAAAGTAGGAGGTCTTTCGCTCGCTCGTTCCACTGTAGTTGCACTGATTCTTGTCCTACCACCCAGCAAGAAAACGGAACAGCTTTAAACACGCGATTTAAATATTTGAATCCATTGCTTGTCATGATTTTTCAACGATATTCGTTGTCTTTGCATTGTGTTCACTTTGTTGGATTCAGACGATCATCTTGATCATTCTATCATTTTTCCCAACCGTCAATAAATATTCGTATGCTCCTAGATATTGTGTTTTTATAGCTTGCATATTCTCTCTGAATCGACAAGGTTTCTTTTTCGATGCAACTAACTTAAAAAGGTTTTTTTAGATTTCCATCGAGAAAAAAATTTGTACACATTTTCGACAATATGTTGCATACAATATCGATGCTCTACATCACCATTTTCCTCGAACCATCCATATTGGAGATATTTGAAAATTGCTTTAATTTCCTTGTGTCGGTCTGAGATTACACATATCTTATTTGGTCTGATCACTTCTCGACACAACCAACTAATGAATCAACTCCCAATTTTCTAGGTCTTCGTTCTTCACCAATGCAAATGCCGACGGCATCAACTGATTCTCTACATCGTAACCACATGCATCAACAATCTTCCTTCATAACGATCATATAATAATCCCGCATCAATACTTATTAGCGGTCGTATGTTCTTATAGTCCAAAAGTTAGTGCCTTTGACGCAAACAACATACAACCTCCAAAAACATCTCTCATCTTTATATTTCATCACCAGCCTCGACTTGCTACTGATTACTGTTGCGATCTCTATATTTCCTTGCGGCACTCACTAATGACCCATTGTAATGATCTTCGAATTAAATGCACGATTTTTTGCCAACATATTGTCCGACAAACTTTGTGCTTCAATATACATTTCTTCGAAATTAGAAATATCACTAAGCTCCTTAGCCAAGTGATGCCTTTTCTGATCTACCTTGCATGATCATTCTACGATCCGAGTGATCATTGGGATTATAATTTGGATCGTCGTCTTCATCTAAAGTGTATTTGTAATCTTCTCGAATTTCTCATTCTTTCTCGTCGAGTAGTATATTATCGTCATTGTCTTCATGGCCTTCTGGAATATCAAATATGAGCTCGTTAAGATCAATAATTGATAAATATCTTTCGGGTGGGCTATGAGGAGTCAAGTCGGGACTAGTAGAGACCTCACCAAGACTATATGTAACTTGATCGAGACTCTGGATAATCATATCACTATTTGGTATTTGATTTCTAGTTACGATCGAAGGGTCCTCAACTATGTTACTAGTTTTTAGTATAGTGCTAGCAAAATTATCATTATTCTTATTTGGTAACATATCAACATATAATTCAACAAATCTCTAGTTCATTTCTTCTTGTGTCATTTGATATAATTCGTCACTCTATATCATCACGCATAGGAATTAGACAAAAATGATAAGCACTGTCACCTCCAGTGCTAAACCAAGCAGTAACATTCACCGAATGATGACTCTCAACTATTATCAATCGTCATTATATCATATTTTTTACATCTTCGTAGGAGCATCTTCATTTCTTGGAAAAGTAAATTTAGCGCAACAGCTGTACTCGATATCATATGGTCCGTTCGTATTTCACTGTCAAAATACACAGAAATTGAAATCATTTTTCTTGAGTTTTGCATGAAAAAATAAAATTTATTGTTATTTTAATAAAAAGTTACAATAATACATACCAAAAAGTTAAAATAAAATTTACATTAAAAATCAATCTTAATAAAGAAGTAAAGAAAAATAAGTACTCAAAATTACTATAATGCATATTAAAATTTAAAATCACAACTAATCATCATTCAAATTATAACTATAAAATATTACCGAGTTATTTACATTGTTATAAAAATACTACAAAATTAAAAAATTAATAGTTAAGTACAAATCTTACATATATGATGAAGATTAAAAAAGTTATTCTTAGAACTCACTTTGCCGATGCAACAAATTCTTTTGTAAAATAGTTTCATCACTCGCTCGCTCTGCTGAAAACTCACGCTCTTTGAATCTCTCTGCCAAATTATTTCTCACTCGATCTAAGAACTTTAGATCTCTATAAAATCTAACGAGCTTTAAAAGAAAAATAATCACGGATCCGTGATCTAAGAATTCAGACTTGATCAGTAATTTTAAAATTCAGGTTCGATTCGTGATCTAAGAATTCAGGCCTAGATCGTGATTTTATATTCGGACTTTCTATTTTGATGATTTTTTATTTTTTGTTTATTATTAAAAAAAATCCGGAGATCGTATATTTATATTATATTAATATTTTATATTACTAAAGTCATCGAGGAAAAAGACGAATTGCCACGTATGATGAAAAAAAAGTAGACTTAATTTGAAATTTGATTGATGGTCTTCTCAAAAAATAAAAAGTTTGATTGATGGTCTGACCCATGCCCGTTGAATTTAAATATTTTCGTCCCAAGAATCTCTGGAATGTGCAGACAAAAGCTTTGGGATAGATAGAAGATAGTGATGGCCACGATACATTGTTCTGTTTTGGTTTGGTGCCAAAAGATTGTACTGAGTACTGGAAATTTTTTACTGCTTGAAGTAGCACTTTTTGATTCAATATTTTCTGCGGTAAATGCAGAAGTGCCAATGGTGTCTGTGTGTGGGGATGAGATCTTCTACCGCGCAACATAAATACTATGCATGCTGTGCAGTAAATTTCAGCATTTGATTTGCATCGAGATTCGTGCAAGTTAAACTTTGTAATATCAGATCATCTAAATCAAATTTGAACCGTCTGTAGCCTACAATACAAAAAATCTGAAGCGTTCATTCCTATTGCGCAGCAGATAATCTGCTTTCGTGTGTGGAGGGGGGAACGATGTTGCTTTGAATGAGTTAGATTTTTTCTTTTTATTGCTCTAGTAAGGTCATATTTTTTTCTTTTAATTTTTCTTCGACTTGTTTTGTATTGTTTATGTATTTTATAAGTCATCGAGTGGTCGTCTCTAATTGATCGACCACAAATAAATATTGTCTTATTTTTTTATAACTGCATATAAACATTTGGCAATAGTCCAACATGTTTTTACATGAAAGAAGAACGACATTCCAGTCACATAACACGTCTAATTTTATAAATTAGATGAGTGTTGTAGGTCGCGAATTTTCATTGGGTGTTGTAGATCGGGATCACACACGCGTTGACATCGCATTTGACGAATCTCATCCGGCTCGGGATAGGATTTTGATATTTCACCTCATGGCTGCCTCCACAACGAGCTTACACGATTTTTCTCCACACATAACCGTCGTTGCTCACCGATGAGGGAAAAATCCATGAGCTAGAGCTGACATGAATGGGAAGGGGGAGGAAAAGGTGTGGAAGGAGAGATCAAGTCGAAAAAAGAGACGGCTACTGAGAGAACTCGAGGTGTTGTTCTCTCCTCACTTTCCTTCATGACAGAGACCTTTGAGAAAAAGCAAAGCCGAGTCGAAGCGAGAGGCGGCCACTAGAAGAATCCGCTGAGCAGTTTCTCTTCACTCTCTTTTTTCCAGCAACAATTCTCTCTTAGGCATCGACAAACAGAGATGCGAGAAGGGAGAGGCGGTGGGAGGCCGACGACACGAGAGAGCGGGAGAGCGAGCCTACCTCTGAGTGTTCTCAACATATATCAAACCAGTCACCTTATTATAAGAAAATGATAATATATGGATTATTCGTTTAACGTAAAATAAGCAGGTAAAATAAATGATGTGACATGTATAAACGCACAATATTCCTGGTTTCTTAATTATTAGAAATATAATAAATAAATTATAAATAGAAAGAAATATTGTTGTAAAAGTTCGAAAAATAGAAAATCATGATGTTGCCAATATCGTGCTTTTGGAAAAAGCCAAAAGCACAATATTACCAATACCGTGCTTTATAATAATAATTATAATTATATTTTTATTATATTTATTATTATAGTTGTTATTATAATTATTATAACTGTTGTTATAATTATTATTACTATATAGTAACATCATAATGTAATAGCTGAATTGTGAGTCCTACAATAGCATAATTTGGAGGAATAAGTTATATCATCTTGAGAGGCTCCTTAAATTATGAAGTCATAAATTCCTCTTATGTATAGTTATGTCTTCTATATGAATTTTATTCCTCACTTACGCCTCATCGAAACAAACAGTTTGTTATTCACGTTACTGATTATCTTCAACATGTTAAACTAGAACGACGTTAGATTTTTGTCTTGAAAACATGGTTAATTAGAAAATTTTAAACTATTATTTTTTGTTATTTACATAGAAATAAAAAATATGGAACTTCTAAATTATTCAAATAGCTTCAATAAATACAAAATATTGAAGCAGCATATTCATCGGACACACAGGCAGCACGGATCCTAATCCATTGTGGCGTTGTATCATGCGCAACATGCATTGAATTAGTGATACAATTTTGTCAAAAATTGTGCAAATTGGCTGAAGTTAGTTCAATAAGTGAATCATGTATTAATGTCCCTATTAGCTGTGTGTTGCGTTCTGCTCAGGGTAACATAAAGAGGACAAGGACCTCACCTAGTACGAGTTCAGATCTTGTGTCGTGCAGCACATGATGCGCAGAGAATTTAGATCATTTAATTGCGTCAAGATTCGTGCAAATAAACTTTAAAAATACAGACTCTTTAAATCAAATCACGATCTTTCGTTACTTACATCATATTAGTTTATGAACGTTCGATCCGTGCGGAACGATGCTGTGCGGAACGGTACCGCGCGGCACCAGATTGGGATCCCACCTAGTACCATTGGGGTCGGTTGACCAATGACCACCACTTCCAAGTTGCAACGCAACAAAGACCAATGGGTCAATTAACCCACTGCCCCACACAAATAGATATTTTTTTTAAAACTTGAAAATTTGTGTTGATCTTTAATTATATTATAATATGAAAACGTTTGTTACACAGCTAATATGATCCCTATAATGTTCAAATTATCGAACTTTTATCATGTATGTATAAAATAATTATAATTAGTGATATTAAATTACTATACATGCAATATTTAATTAGCAAAAAATGATTATCATTAAAAAAATAAAACTCTGCATCTGCACTGTTTTTCATCATTATGCTATAATATGAATCGACAATGTTAACTCCATTTGAAAACCAGTCGTCTTTTTTTTATTTTTTATTATTCCATCAAAAAAAAAACTAGTCGTCACAAATTAAATTTTATTATAAAGTAACCAGTAACTTTAAACATCTAAAAGACGGGCAGACGCAGATAAAAGTAATATAAAAAAAAAGCACAATGACATATTGACATCATCCGTTCCATTGAAAAGCAATAATGTTGATGGTTCCTAATTTGGTACAGTGCAATACATACAGTACAAAAATTGGACAGTCCAAATCGATTGCTTATCTGTAATGAACCGCCAACAATGAAAATCAGAAAATCAAATTTTTAAGCACGAATCTCGACGTAAATCAGACGACTCTTCTCCTGCGCTATACGGTATTGCGCAGGAGCAGATTCGATTTCTTGTTGCTGGTGATAACATCCATCTCTTGATTCCGGAGTGAATGATTCTAGAGGAGCTGGTTTGTCACGTTACAATGGATCTCGAAATTCGTGCTCCCTTATTAAATTCTCTCATTTTCAGAAAGCTGAGCGTGTTATCAATTAATGGCCAGCTCTGTTCTCCCGAAATCTTTAATAATAACCAAAATAAAATAACAAAACACTAGTTTGATAAATTTTCGGCGCTTTATCAAAATGGCATTTATTTCACTATATTTTGAATATAAGTTATTTTTAATCTCATCGACAGGTTTTTCCTCTTTCATTTTTCTTCGTTCTTTGCTGCACCTCTAGCTTTCCTTCTTCTCAATTTCTTGTTGCGGTTGTTGCCGCTTCTCTTTGCCTTGTTGCTGCTGCTCACTGCTACCACTCTCATTCTTCTTAAATTCTACAATTTTTTTTTTCAAATTTGTAGTTTAAAATTATTGTAGATTAATTTAGTTACATATTTATAATTATTGTAGATTAGAATTGTTAAATGAGTTAGTTTTGTGAAAAAAATAGTTTGATGCCACAAAAATTGTTAAATTGTAATATTTTTTGTAGTATTAGAAATTTTTAACTAGTTAGACTAAATTGTTAGAGCAAATTGTTAAATTAATTTCATATTTAATTTAGTTTAAGTCTAATTGTCCAATTAGTTTAAGTGTTAGTTTAGTTATTCAATTAGTGTTATAGTAAATTTGCAAAAGGATTATATTGTATTCTTGATAAATTAGTTGTTAGATTAGCTTATATGTTAGATAATTGTTAAATTAGTTAGTCTCCAGTTGATAAATTTGTATACAATTGTTATTATTGTTATTTTTTATAAATATTTTATGGTTAATTTAGATAAATTAGAAATATTTTATTGTTATTTTAGATAAATATTTATATTGCATTGTTATTTTCTATAAATATTGTATTTTTATTTCAGATGAAATATTTAATTGTTCACGTAAATTAGTTAAGTTATACATTTTTAGTTAATTTGTTATACAATTTTTTAAAATCAAAGTTCACCTAAATTAGTTAGAAAAATAGTTGTAATGTAATCTATTAAATAAGTAAGCTAAATTAGAAGAGAGAACAGTAACCCTAGTGCGCCCCACCGAGGATTATATGAAAAATGTGCACTTTTTGTCTACTACTATTTCTTATACTGAAAGGAAACATCGTTCCTGTCTACTCTAATTCTTTTGGTCGGAGCGAATTTTTTTCTAAATTGTTATTTTTAAATTTGAATATAGTTTTGTTTAAATGGTGAGTTGACGGAGTAACTCTTAGCGATCTTGCACTTCTCAGCCTAGTGCTCCTAAGTCTAGTACTTATTGGCCTACTATTTCTCAGCCTCCGTACGATTCTCTACCCCACGTTGTTGTTGCAAATGCCTCTCGCCCAACACAATGTTTCGACGATGAAGAAATAAATGGTATGTTTTTTAAATACCTATTATGTTAAGAAACTTGTGTGAAAAAATAAATATTTATTAAAAGTTTGTCCACTAACGTGTTCATTGTTGAAATATTGTAGGAAATTTACGACCTGTGTTAAGTGTCATGATAATGTTGTACGTTTCAATAGTGTTATGCTCTCGGGTCGGGTCGGGACCCGAGAGCAAACGGGTGTCTCGGGTCTACACGGGTTTGCACGGGTCGGGTGTCTCGGGTCGGGTTGGGAGGGACGGGGAAAACCCGCCCTAGCACCCGTCGGGTGTCTCGGGTCGGGTCGGACGGGTCGGGTCTCGGGTCGGGTCTCGGGTTTAGGGGTAAAATCAGAAAAATTCAAAAAATTCAGAAAATTAGTAAAAAAAATCAAAAAAATCATAAAAAATTCATAAAAATAGATAAAAAATTCAAAAAAAATATATGTAAAGATATATTTTAAATACTCCAAAAAAAATATAAAATACATAAAGATATATTTATTTTAAAAATGACAAAAAATTCATAAAATAGGCAAAAAATTCATAAAATGGGCAAAAAATTCATAAAATAGGCGAAAATTTTACAAAAATAGGCAAAAAATTCAAAAAAAATATATGTAAATATATATTCAAAAAATTTAAAAAAAATATAAATATATTTAAAAACATATTTATAAATTATAATATGTAAAGATATATTTATATTTGAAGACATAAAGATGGCGCATTTGAAAATACATAAAGATATGTCTAAAATACATAAAGATATATTTATATTTAAATATAAATAATCCGAGTTGAAATATTTATATTCAAACATATATACATTTTTTTTTATACTCGGAATATGAAAACATATTTAAAAAATATTTTTTTACCTAAATATGTTTATATTTATATACAATATGTTTTTAAAAATATGTTTTACATATTTACATTTTTTTTGCCTATTTATATATTTAAATATTTAAATATATTTAAACAATTTAAACATATTTAGACATATGTAAACATATTAACATGTTGAATTAAAAAGTTTTATTCGAAATAAAAAATATGCAACTATTTTTCAATAATTAGATTCCAAACATTTTATAAAAAAAAGTTACTCTCCTCCTTTATTCCGGGCTTGAGACCGGCTATGTTATTAATTTACCATGTTAAAAAAATAACATAGGCGGAGTTCTAACTTTTTTTTTTGTTAGTAAATATTTAGATGAAGTATAATAATATTGAATAATTAGAAAAAAAATTAAGGAGTGCATATATAATACAAAACCTATATTTGTAGATGGCGCATTTGTTCAATATACCAAAGCGGATTTTCTCCATCGGGATCACACTCATCGTCGGACTCAACATCCGTGTCGTCGGTACTCGTCCCTTGAACATTTGGATTTGGATATTCACTTGCGGGAACTAACATAAGTTGGTTTCGATCATCCGCATCAATCCAATCTTTTAGGCATACAAGACGCTCGAAAACTTTTGGCCCCAACCGGCTCCTTTTTATTGATAATAAAAAATAAGTGACAAATTTAATAATTATAAAAATCAATAAGAATTAAAAAAATTATACCTTCTATCGGTAAGAATCCTATTTGCCGAACTAAAACAAGATTCGGAAGGCACCGTTGACATGGGAATAGCGAATATGTCACGAGCCATAATAGATAGAGTAGGAAAAATATTTGCATTTTTCTTCCAATAATCTAGAACGTCGACTCCCTCCGGCGCCCCCGGTAATGCAAGATAGCTTTGTAATTCATTTGTGTTAGTTGGCATCACACTATCATCGTCATCTAACTCAAGTAACAACGCACTTCGGCTATTAGACCTATTAAAATATACATAGTAAATAAAATATATATAGTAAATAAAATATATATAGTAATAAAATAAATAGTAAATAAAATTTTAGTTTTAAAAATATATACCTAAAGCTCGTAGAGGGCGTAGGTTGTGCGGTACTTCTTTGATTGGTGTATTGAGCAAACATTGCTTCAATCAAAGCTCGTATTTCGGGCTCCTCGTGTCCTCTCGGTAAATCTAAATAAGTCTTGTATTTTCTTACCATTCTTACCGTGTAATGTAACTTGTATGTCGGATGGAGGACATTTGCAACAATTGTCACTTTTGGTACTTCTTCCCAATATTTTAGAAATTTCTCCTTCATAGCTTCTACAATTGGAGCGAGAGACGGGTTGGAAATTTGTCCTACAATTCAAAAAAATATGTAAGTATATAAAAATTCGAATTATATTACATATAAGTTAAATAAGTTAAAATCCGAATTAAAAAAAAATATAAGTTAAATAAAAAATATATATACCTTTCATTTCGTCATACACTTTGGCGATGAATAAGAGGTGGTGAAGCAACTCATGCGCGGTTGGTGTATACGAGCAAGACAACTTAACCGTCGCCTTGAAAAAAGCTTCAAGAAAATCCATTAAATGAACTAATTGGTTCCACTCACTCGGGGATAGCATCATAGTCAATCCTTCGGGCGAGGAGCTCAATTGTTCATCGATAGCATCTCGGTAATTAAGACATCGAGCTAACATTCTATAAGTTGAATTCCAACGGGTATCAACATCCCATGGCACACTCAACTTACTCAAATTCAACCTTTGACATAAAGAATGAAATTGTTGTTTTCTTATATTATTAGAATAAATAAAAGTAAGACTCTCTTTAAATTTTTTTATCAAACGATCAACCTCGGGTGTTTTAAGTCCCGACTTTACCGTGAGGTTAAGGATATGACAAGCACATTTTTGGTGAAACATAACCCCATCCATAATTGGGTTTAGGGAACGGATCAAATATTCCACCGCTTTAATATTATTGCTTGCATTATCAAAAGAAACGGAAGAGACTTTATTTTCTAAATCGGTTTTTAAATTATATTCTCTTAAAACACTCATAATTGCTTGAAAAATTACTTCCGCGGTGTGCGGACTTTCTAATACGCGAAAACTAATAACTCTTTTTTGTAAATTCCATGCATCATCAATATAATGTGCGGTAATACAAGAATAAGAAAGACCATGCTTACCGGCGGTCCAAATGTCGGATGTAATTGCAACCTTGAATGGTGCGGTTGCAAATATGGCACACAATTCATTTTTTCCCTCAAGATATTGCCTCTTGAGTTCTTTGGTCATTTTTCTATAGTGGAACGATTTGAACATTGGTATACCGCAACCTCTAACCATCAAACGGGCAAAACTCATACAACCACCCATTCTAATTGGTTGTTCTTTTTTGGTGATATACCGGGCGAACTCACTCAACATTCTTTTTTCGTCATATCTTACGTGAGTTCTTGAACCATCAACATTAATTAAGGTTTGGACGGGTAAACGGTCCGCATGTTCTTGTGGTTCTTCTTTAGCTAGTACATGTTTATCGGCATGTCTACTAAATGAGTTGGTACCATTTTTGCCCGTATAAAAATATTCGACTTTACATTTGCGTACCTTACATCTTCCGCTAATCAAAAATCCCTTCTCATTGAACGTCATCTCGAAGTAACGCCAAAATTCCGCGTTGTATTTTGGTTTCTTTTCAACCTTTCTTTTTTTAGAAGCCGACGGCCTCGTCTCATCGACCGACGGTTCTTCTTGAATTTCAACGTCATCGGAAGTGGTGGGCCTGGTGGCATTAACGGTTGTGCTAGAACCACCCGCACCGGAGCTTGAATAGTTGTGCGAAGATGTTTGAGGATTATAATTAAGGTCTTGTGTAAATTGTGGTGTTCCTTGAAAATATGTTGGAGGGAAATTATGATTTTGTGGATTTTGTGGATAATTAAATTGAGGAAAATTGGGATTTTGTGGATAAGTAGGGGGAGGGAAATTGGGATTATGTGGATAATTGGGATTTGGTTGAAAATTGAGATTTGGTTGAAAATTGGGATTTGGTGTCGGATAATCACCGAAGAGAGCATCACTTAATCGTCGTGTAACTTCACCCACGTTTCCATCAAACATGTTTTGAGGGTTGTTAGATGGAGATGCCATTTTTCACTACAAAAAAAAATACGAATTTAAAAAAAAATAAGCAAGTTTCATTCCAACATAAAAAAAAACCGAATTTTAGTAACATTTTTTTAGTAACAATCAATTTAGTTAATATTTTAGTAACATTAAAAAATATAATCAATTTTAGCAACATTAAAAAATATATTATTTCAATACAATCAATTTTAGTAACATTTTTTAATAAGCAAGTAACATTTTTTTTAATATAACATTTTTTTGAACAATTTTTTCAATTTCGAATTTAAAAGTATATTGAAAATGAATATTATGCAAAAAAAATTAGTTAACAATATGAAAATGTTATGCAAATGATAAAAAAGCATATTGAAAATGAATATTATGCAAACTATTTTAGTTATGCAAACTATTAAAAAAATATAACAATTCAAATATGAAAAACGATAAAAAATATATTATTCCATGAATGTTATACAAAAAATTTTAGTTAACATTTTTTATACAATAATACAAATGATAAAAAAGTACCTCCTTAGCGGCCACTATTTCGACACGAATTTGGCCGTGCTGGAGAAACCCGCCTGAAAGAGGAAAGCCTTTTATTCCAAATTCCAATAGAAATAATTTTAGACTATTTTTTTTTTGGATTTTTTTGGAATAAACGAATTTAAATTGAGTATAAAAAAAATTAACAGCTTTAGAATAAGGGAATATGAGAGTTTGAGTGTAGAGACTAGAGAGTATGAGAGAATTGAAGAAATAGATAGTTTGTTTGGTGATTTAATTGAAATGGGGTATGGGGGTATAAATAAGGGTGCAAAATGGGGTAATTGATGGAGGGAATAAATTCAAAAAAAATCCAACGGTAAAAAAAAAAAAAAATTTCGAAAATTGCTACAGTAACTCGGGTCGGGTCGGGTCGGGTGCTACAGTGCACGGGTTTGAACGGGTCGGGTTTGCTCGGGTTTGGAGCGTTTTGATTGGTGGAAACCCTTCCTTGGACCCGACCCGAGCAACCCGCACGGGTTTGACCCGAGTTGCTACTCGGGCGGGTCGGGTCCCTTCGGGTCACGGGTTTGGCGGGTCGGGCGGGCCCCTCTCGGGTTACGTCATAACACTACGTTTCAATCTCTATATTTCTTTAATGTGATCTCGCTAATGGCCCATTGTAATTGACCATTCAAATTAAATACACGATTTTCTACAACGAATCGTTGGATGAATTTTGTGATTCATTATATATTTCGTTGAAACCAAAAGTATCACTAACCTCCTGAAATGGGTGATGCTTTTCTGACATGTCTTGCACGATTATTCAACGACTCGAGTGATCGTTGGGAATATAATCTGGATCGTCTTCGTCAGAAGTGTATTTCGTGTTCTTCCTCACCGGGTAATATATTATCACCGTCCTTGTCTTCATGCCCTTTAGAGATATCAAATATGTGCTCATTAAGATCAATAATAGGTGAATGTTGTTGTAATTGAAACGACAAATTCAATAAATAAAGTTTGGACTATGTATTATATGATTAATATATCACATACTGTCACCAATATTATGAGGAGTAATATCAGCTAGGCCATAGATGTGATTAATTTATACAAGAGCATTACCGGCATTGAATTCTTTTTTAGGCCATTTGTGTGCACACAAAAATGGACAATGGTAGGGACTTTATGAGTCTTTAATGCTTTTCTATTGATTTCATCTAAAATTTTACGTTTCTTAAATAAAATTTTTAGTCAAATGATAGTCTTATAATATTTTCTTTTCTTATTTACGCCATTTGTGTGTACAAAAAGAATGGTAGGGACTTTATGGTTCTTCAATGCTTTTCTAATTTCTACTGATTTAATCTAAAACTTTTACGTTTATTAAATAATTTCAGCCTCAAAGTAGACTCTAATACAAATTCCATAAAGTACCAATGAAAAGAAAGAAAGAAAAAATATTATTGATAAGACTGATATACATGACATGATGCAGGTGTGTAATTACTAATTAGTGACATTTCATTGTTTTTTATTGGTATTAATTCGGTATATTTCTAAGATATGTTTTCACTAATATAAAAGGCGTTGAGTCTTCAAGCATTACCGGCATTGAATTCTAGAGCACATGTGTTGTGAATTAGCCTCTACTTTCTCTTCTATTGCAGAAAGTTACTTCTTGATATATTTGTAACCTCAAAGAGAAGTTTGGCATCGAGAATTATTTGAAAGAATGTGCTAGCGTACCACCGCGCTGCCCGACCATCTTCAACGACTCCATGATCAAGAGAAGTGTACAAGGGAGATGTATGGATGAAAAGTAAATATTGTTTCAGCTCCTTTTTAATTTATGTCTTAAATAATCACACATAGATTAAATTTGAATTGCAATTACTTAAATTAGAATTTCAGTATTGTGGCTCAAATCTAATTCTTCTATTGCCCCAAAAAGTAGTAACAGGGCCACATCTGTTGCGTTATTTAAGATACTTTCTGAAAATATATCGATTTTAATTGTTGCAAATAGTTTTTGGCTTTCTAGAATTTCACTTTGTTATTTAAATATTTTAAGTGTTCTTGAATCGAAAATTTGAATTTTGTTATATTTTTTTGTCTTTTATGCGATTTAAAATTGATGTTATTCAAAATTTTGATTTATAGATGTTTAAGAGAGAGAATCCCCTTTGAAATTTCAATGACAATGAGTGGTCCAAATGGGCGGTACGACTCACTGCTCAGCATGCTGGTTTCAGTGCTTTGAAATGGAAATATAATTTTCATTTCTTATAGTACAGCATATTTCACAGACCATATGGTCAGGTTTTATTTCAGTTTCTCGTGAAAAGCTGCACCAGGTTGCAATGAAAGTATGAAACTCTTCATTTCTCAATTTTATCGTCTTTATTACTTTTTTCTTGTGCGATAATAATAAAATCAAAACTATAATAGTAACTCGTCTATTTCCGATTGGACACAAATGAAATCGCTAATAACTCTTGGATTAATCTCTTAAATCTTGATATTTTATTTTTCTGAGATATCAAGTATGACACATTTTATACATATTGTATAGAGAATTATTTTTTTGACATATTATTGATACAACTTATTTATTTTTCATCGTGTGTTTTTTGCCTTTAAATTGAGACTCAAGTGAAATTTCAATAACAATAATTACACAAACTCATCGTGCTTACGAAAAAATAAAGAGTCAACACGAGGCATGTTTATATAAATAATATTTATAAATGTTTTGTGATGTAATATATATATAAAATGAATAGTACTTGTATTTTCATAAATTCACATAAAATTATATTATGCATATAATTCCACATGGAGTGAGGATGTGGTACTTCACAAAGCACCACTTAGGCACTACTTACAACTCATATCTTCAATTTCAAATTCCAAATGATTAATTCAAACTGTTGAACTTGATATTCATATTAAAATCTCTTTGAAAGTCGAATTTTATATTTTTATATTTTTTAATATTTCTAAAAATGATGAAAAATAGATTAATCTAGCGATTATAGACTATCCAATATGAATGATTTTTCATCTCTCTAAAAATAATAAAAAGTTCTAAAAAATGTCCATTCTCTAGGAAATTTTAATATGAAGATCAAGATCAACGGTTGGAATTGGTTGTTTGGACTTTGAAATTAGAGATACAAAAGTGGAGTACCACTTAGTTGCTACTTTGTGAAGTACCATAGTCTCGTATTCCACATTATTTTTTTTAGCAAAGACTATTCACATTATATATATATATATATATGAGGAGGGATCAAATGACAACAAATTTCGTGACACAACAACAACCATTTTTTCATTTTCAAAGTCCAAATTGCTGATCCAAACCGTTGAATATGATCTCCACAATAAAATACGCTTGCAGATCAAATTTTATATATTTTTTATTTTTTACTATTTATTAAGACGAGTGCAAAAATATGCCAAAGTTACAACTACCTGAATCGTTGAATTTTACACCCATCAATAAATAGTAAAAAAATTCAAAAAAAATGTAAAATTTAATCTACAAAAGTATTTTATTATGGAAATCACGTTCAATGGTTTGGATCAATATTTGGACTTTGAAAATGAAAAAATGATTGTTGTCATAGTCGGTGTCACCAAAGTTGTTGTCATCCAATCCCTTCACTATATATATATATATATGAGAAATTCTATGGTGCATTACGAAGCCATGATTAGTTTTGGCATCACTCTCAAATTTCAAATAAGAAAATTTAAAACAATCAATACAAACTGTCCGATGTGATCTCCATATTGAAATCTCACTAGAGACCAATTTCTTTTATTTTTTTAGAAAATTTTTACTATTTTTTAGAGTGGTATGAAATTTTTTGATATAATGATTTCTAAACCATTTAATATGGCTGATTTTGCACCCCTCTAAAATATAGTAAAAAAAAAATCTACAAAATGAAAAATTTGATTTATAGTAAGATATATGGAGATCACATTGAACGAGTAGTTTCTTTTTATGATACGTCATAGTATAGACTTCTACATAATTTGAAATCCATTTAAAGGCAACTAGAATACATACCTCATTTTTCTAAACAATATTGTTCACAAACAAATATTATTGCTAAAAGTATAAGAAAAATGACCCATGCAAAATATTAAGTTGACGTATCAAAGAAAAATTATTAATTTCTCCTAAAGGAGGATTAATTCTAAAATAGTTGTTGTGTACATAAAGTAAAGTGTACAAAGAAAAGTAATGAGATGTTGCATGCTAATGATGTCTAAGAAAAGCATTTGGGGCTTGGTGCATATTGGTCTGTCTGTGACATTCCTCCCCCACTTGACTGGCATGGTCATTAGTATGTAGGTATGTCAATCTGACCCGAAGGCAGAGCGACAAAAAGACTCATTGGATAGTACTTTGTGCATAACACCAAAATACTTAAGAGTATTGATTGCATTCAAAGATGCGTCATGCTGACTAGTATTGTTGATTTAATATGAAAATAATGGAGAAAATTAGTTTCCTTGTCAAGACCTTTGAATAGACTTTAAAATTACGATTAAGTCGTGAAGCATATATTGATACAAGCTATGAGAAACCAAGCTGAGGTTGTTACCGGGTATGATGAATTATGATCGTGTACTACGTTATGATCACCCAAAACCAGCTGATAAGGATGGGGTGACAACTTTCGAAGAGAAAGATGACATTGAGAATGAGGACATAAGGATAAGATGCGCATCATGATCATGAAGATGACAACCCATGAGACACTCTAAAGCAGCATATCTGTTAAAGAATCTGGCGCTAAAGAATACCTAGCTGCCCTATAGGAAAAGTTTTCCATGAGTAAAAGGACACAAATTCGTACATTCATGACCAAACTTAATACTTTAAAGTATACGAGCAAAAATGAAATTAGGGAGCACACCACTGAGATGATCAAGCTCCAACGTGCACTTCTGTCGCACGATTTCAACATCTTTGATGAACTTCTCATATAATACATTTTCATGTCTCTCCCACCATCTTATAATCAATTCAGTATGACTTACAACTGTATCAAGAAAACTTGGTCATTGGCAGAGCTTGATCTTGTACCAACTAAGCTTGAAGCTCTGCCATTGACCAAGTTTTCTTGATACAGTTGTAAGTCATATTGAATTGATTATAAGAGGGTGGAAGAGACATAATTGGCTAAGAGAGAAGAGGCTCATGTTGTAACACCTGATTCCAAGAGAAAGAAAAAGCGCAAGAAAAAAGTAAATAACCCAACAAGAAAGCTGCAAACAATAGTGCTAAGAAGCAGAAGAAGAACAATACTTCTGAGAAATCGGAAGATAAGATCATTTGTCACTTTTGCAAGAAGCCGAACATTAAGATACACTGCTCCAACTATAACCCGTGGTTACAGAAGAAAGATATGTGTTTTGACTTAGTTTGTTCTGAAGTTAATTTAAGTATTATATCAATATATTCTTGGTGGTAAGCCTCAGGTGCAACATCTAACATCAGTATATCCATGCAGGATTGCCTAAACATCTGAAACCCAAGTGAGGTTGAACACTATATTTATATAGGAGATGAGAGGAATGTTGAAGTTGAAGGCATAGAGAAATTTAGATTATTATGTAGGAATCATTTTTATTTGTATTTTGATAGATTAGTGGTTTCATCCTTTAGAAAGAACCTAAGTTCTGTTTCATATTTGGACATAAATGACTGTGTATGTTCATTTAGTAATGAAAATTTCAGTTTGCTTCATTCAAAACAAGTTTCTTCCGGTTCTTTGTCTTCTTATGATAATCTTTATTTTTTTGAAACAAACACTTCACACTTAGAAGCCCTACACATTGATACTAGAAACTAAAGAGAATTTAGCTGCATTATGACACAATCGTTTGACACATATTTCTATGAAAAGAATCGAATGCCTTGTGTATAATGATATTCTTCAACATTTAGATTTCACAGACTCAAAAGAATGTGTAAATTACATAAAGGGAAAACAAACTAATCAACGCAAGTATGATGCCAAAAGGTGTAATGATGTCTTGGAATTGATACATACCAATATATGTGGTCCTTTTTCAAAGGCCACTAAAAATGGTCATAGGTATTTTATCACATTCATAGACGATCATTCAAAATATGGTAATATCTACTTGATTAAAGAAAATGATGAAGAATTAGACATGTTCCAAAGTTTTAAAGCGGAAGTTGAGTTACAACTTCACAAACGCATAAAGGTTGTCAGATCTGATCGTGGTGGTGATACTACGACATATATGATGGCTCAGGAGAACAACATTCGAGACCCTTTGCAAAATACTTTGAAGAGTGCGAAATTCTGCCATAATATACATTGCTAGACTCACCTGCAATGATGTTGCTGAAAGACGCAATCACACTCTTAAAGACATGGTGAGAAGTATGATTGCTTGTACAACTCTACCTGAGAATTTGTGTGGGGAGAGGGGGAGCCTTAAATACTGCAACATATATGCTCAACAGAGCTTCAACTAAAGCAACTAACAAAGTCCCAAATGAGATTTGGGTTGGGCGCAAACCTAGCCTAATCACATCAGTATCTGGGGCTGTCCAGTAGAAGCTAGGCCTTATAGGCCACAAGAAAAGAAACTGGATGAAAGAACAGTTAGTTGCTATTTTATTGGATATTCTGAAAGATCAAGAGGGTATAAATTTTACATTCCAACATAACATACAAATTTCGAGTCAGGACGTGTGAAATTATAATGAGTTTGGGGGGGGGGGGAGATATGACAAAAGATTGTAGTTTTCAAGAAGAAAAGAATGATGATGAAATTTGTGACCAAAGTTTGTGTTTTGTTAGAATTTCGATACTGTTGAATCTAGAAAATACATCTAATGTCAATAGAAAAACTACACTCCCTTCTCAAATTTCACAAGATAATGTGAACACAAATGGACTTGAATCAGACCCAAATAACAAAACTTGTCATGGACGATGAAATGGCCGTACGCCTTTGGGAGATTCGAAATTTGATTACGATGTTCACGAGCCTGTTACTCAAGAAGTAACACGACCTGAGTCAATAAGAAGATCCACTAGAGAGAACAAATTTACTGAAAGATTTGTTTATATTCAAGAACATGAGTTTGACATAGGCATGTTTGAAAATGACTCAGAAGATATCAAACAAGCTATGAAAAGCCCTAACTCTCAAAAGTGGATCGATGTCATGAATGAAGAGAAAATAATGTACGACAATGACGTTTGGGATATTATTCCATTGTCTAAAGATAAGAAAATCGTTTGTTCTAAATGGATTTTTAAGACCAAGTGGGATTCTAAAGGAAAATTTTAAAAATACAAGGCACGTCTAGTCGCAAAGAGTTTTACACAGAAAGAGAGCATTGATTATAAGGAAACATTCTCTCCGATTTCATCAGAAGATTCCTTAAGGATTATATTGATAATTGTAGCAAATTATGATTTAGAGCTCCACCAAATGGATGTAAAGACAATGTTTCTTAATGGTGCCATTGATGAAATGATCTATATGAAGCAGTCATAAAGCTTTATGATCGGCGATCCAAAGTCAATGGCGTGCCAACTCAAGAAATTCATTTATAGACTCAAACAAGCATCTCGACAATGATACTTGAAATTTCGCAACATTGTTAGCTCCAAAGTCAGCTCCAAAGTCAATGGCGTGTCGACTCAAGAAATCCATTTATGGGCTCAATCAAGCATCTCGACAATGATACTTGAAATTTCACAACATTGTTAGCTCACTTGTTGGCTCACTACGATTTCGAGTCTAACTTATATGTTGATTACATACTGCTCGCAAGTAACGATAAAAATATGTTGCATCAGACCAAGAACTTTCTATTTAGCAACTTTGAGTTGAAAGATCTTGATGATGCTTCATTAGTTTTAGGGACTGAAATACTAAGGGACATATCCCAAGGTACTTTGAGACTATCCCAATAAAATTATATCGATCAAATGATGAGCATGTATGGCATGAAAGACTATAAATCGGGTGATACACTCGTAGTTAAAGGAGACAAGTTCAGTCTCGCACAATGTCCCAAAACTGATTTGGTAAATGATGCCATGAGAGACATCCCCTAAATGTCCATTGTAGGCAGTCTCATGTATGCCCAAGTATCACGAGATCAGATATAACCTTCATTACTGGAATGCTAGTGTGATATTTAAGTAATCCATATATGGAGCACTGGAATGCAACCAAGAGTGTGCTGAGATACCTGAAGAAGACAAGAGATTATATGCTCACATATCAGAGATAAAAAAAATCTCGAGGTCGTTGGATATATCGATTTCGAATTTAGAGGATGCGTGGATAGCATGAAATCAACATCAGGATACATCTACATGATGGCAGACGACACTGTGTCGTAGAAGAGTGCTAAACATACATTAATAGTACCATCCACAATGGCGGCCAAGTTTGTTTCATGTTGCGAAGCCTCAAACCATGATGTATTACTCAAGAATTTTGTCACTAAGCTGAAAGTAGTTCCTTTAATTGAGAAGTCATTGATGTTGTTATATGACAATAATTCTGTGATGCTCTATGCGACAAACAACAGAAGTTCGACCAAGTCTAATTACATAGACATCAAGTTTCTGACAGTAAAAGAGAGAGTGCATAACAATGAGTTGGAGATAGAACATGTGGTTACAAACTCAATGATTGCAGATCTCCTTACAAAATAACTACCACCTAAAAAGTTTCATGAGCATGATGCTCATATGGGTATTGTACCTATTTTAGGATAGTTAGAAAAAATGTGGGAGTCTGATTTTATTTTTGATTCTATGCTATGTTATTTATAACAAGAATGATATATACAAATTATATTTTGAATCTCATTGTTTTCTCTTTTTAAAGTTTTGACCTCACCAAAGTAAAGATTAAGGGTGAACTGTTTAGAAATAGACACGTATAATCACACTCTCGTGCAATTTTCGAAATATATGTCAAGAATCTAATTCATGTCACCCAACTTGTATTTGGCACTATGATTTAAATCGAGATAGCCAAGCAAAAAATTTGGAGACATTGCTTAAGTCCCTATGAGAGAATTGGTTAAGAAGTACAAAAAATGGATAGAAAAGTTAAAATAATCTGCAGATTCACAAATATATGTAATCAAAATGATCATACTTGTCAATATGAGAGATTGTTGGAATGGAGACGTCAAATCCAATAAATAATGTTTCAATTACGTGTTATATGATTAATATATCACATATTGTCACCAATATTATGAGGAGTAATATAAGATATGTCATAAATGTGATTAATTTATACAAGGCCTTAATACGTATTTCACTAAGTTTTTGGATATGAATACATATGGAATTTATTGATGGACCGAGTATCATTAGTTAAACTAATACTAGTGTTAATGTAAAGTTAGAACTATTGTTTGCGCTAATTTGAAATATTTTGGATCAAAGCCCAAACAAAACAAAAAAAAAATCCGCAATTGTCTTGCGGTTGCAAGGGTTAACCATTGTTGCCGCAAATAATGAGAAAATACTTGGAAAGAATCTGCTGAAAATTCAACAGTTCATTTGCGACCGCAATAGACCGTCTTTGAGGCCGCAAGACACTTGGCAGATTTCCTTCCAAGTTTGGATCAAAGTCAATTGTGATCGCAATAAGGTTTATTGCGGCCGCAAGAGACCTGCACAAAGGCAGAAAACGTTGCCTTATTTTGTCGATATCTTTCTAACTTGTGTTTAAAATAATAGCAAATTGAGGAACGTTTTTACAACAGTAAATATGATAATTTGGAAAAGAATTGAAGAGAAGATATTATCAAATATTCTAAAGATTATTTGGTATTAATTATGGTATTTTTCCAAGATACGTTTGCACTAGTATAAAAGGCGCTGGATCTCCAAGCATTATCGGTATCATTTTTTTAGGCACATGTGCTGTGAATTAGCCTTCACTTTCTCCTTCATTATAGAAAGCTACTTCATTGTTGATATAATATTCTATATGTTATCACCCAGTACACTCAACCCACTTTACACAATCAGATTCAGAATGTGACACCCACATCTTTGATGAAAGATGGAGCCATCAACATGTAGATGTATAGTAATCTAAGTTGTACTCAACATATCTCTTATGACCGCATCATTAGCAGAAGAGTTATCAAGTACCAAACAAAAAACTTTTTTTTATCCAGATTTCACAATACCAATTTCTCATATATGGCATGTGAAATGTGCTGACCAGTGTGTGGAGAGGGCAAAGGGTTGAAATTAATGATTCTTTTTCCCAACATTCAAGTACCATCAATATAATGACAAGTAAGGAACATGAACCCCATGTCTCTACTCTTATTGGTCCACAAGTCACTTGTAAAACTAAACTTCCAATCTAGTTTTCCAAGTATGCCATACAACTTACATTTCTCACTTTATACGCATTAATACAATCTGATCTAATTGTACTTTTTGATGACATTTTAAAGAAAGATAGCATGTCCTTTAAAAAGACCTTCAAGAAATGATGGTTGGCACAATCAAAAGAGTATTTATGTGCAATCACCATTCTTGTCAAGTTTTTCTTGCTTCTCATTTGGTCAAATACCCAATTAGCAGTACCTGGGTCACGTGATTACAATATGCCAGTAAATGATTACTGGAACGATCTAATTGTATTAATAATAATTAATGAAATGATTAGTACTCACCTTCTCATTTAATTATCAATAGCTTTTGCAATGCATTTGATTCATGCCTCTTTATTTTCTTGCATCCTTTTTCAATATGATGCAACAATGACTCAGTGCTCCTTGAGTTATCTTGCAAATATTTAGCTGAGCAATACTTACAAGTAGAAGTATAGCTACCATCTATATGCTTTGGACCTTTTATGAAATGCTCCCAGACTTTAGAGTATTTTATATCTCTATTTTTTCTTTTTTGGGTGGTTTCAAGACCTTCAGGTGATGTTGCACTAGGGTCTTCAGGATCAATGGAATTCTTAGGATCAACTACAATCCTTTGAATCTCTTCCTCTATATTAAAAGTTCAAACATACAAGAAAGTGCCAATAAGTGTCAGTAAGTACAAACTACTGACAATTCAACAAGCCAACATTTAAACAACCACAACAGTCATAATGTCATCTCTCTATAGTGTTTTTTACTTAGGCTAGATGTTAGTATGACTGTTGTGATTGTAATTAAGCAATTATACTATCATACCATGCACTAGTAAGTGTTTGTAAGTGGCAGACCAATTTCAAGCAAGCAATAATTTAACTAACGAGCACCAGTAAGTGTCAGTATCAATTTCAAGCAAAAAAACAATTTAACTAACAAGCACCAATAAGTGCCAGTATCAATTCCAAGCAAGCAACAATATAACTAACAAACACCAGTAAGTGTCAGTACCAATTTCAAACAAGCAACTAACTAACAAGTGTCAGTAAGTTTAAGCAACAACAAACAAACAATTTTAGCTAGCAGTTAGTAAGTTCAAGCAAGCAAGCAATGAAAAGGTAAAACAAAAATATACTTACCCGAAGACAAATCAGGCTAAGCCTCCACAACATACTCATCTGACTGAACCTTAGCTAAGAAACCTGCGAGCAAATGAGAAACATAATGGTTAAACAAAACAAACCAAAAAATCTTAGAAAAAAAGGAAGTATAAGAAATACCTGAAAATTGCTTGCTTGTGTGTTATTTCTCATCATTTCTCTTTCTTTCTCTCTGCCTTTGTTTGTCTCTCTCTCTATCTCTTTCTTTCTTTCTTTCTTTCTGGAGTTTTTCTTCCCCTTTAGAGACGCATAGAACCAAAGCTAATGTTCTTCGTGATTGCATGAAGACTAAGAGTCCCTCATTGACGATCTTGTCACCAATCTCACAGTCACCTAGCAAATGACTTTCTACAGTTTTCTAAGCCTACAAGACAACACAAGTACACTAGAATGCTGGAAACAAGAAGAAACATATCGTCAACCATAGGGCCAGATCATGAGATCAAGCAATCAAGCTAGAGTTTTGTGAAATAGAGGCAATCAAAATGATGAGTGTCTAAGAGAAGGGGACGAAACAGGATGCCACGTCACACATGGGTTGACGAGCCGAGAGAGAGGGAGAGAGATATGCCATGAGTCGAGGAAACAAAGAAATCTTCATCAAATCAGAGAGAGAGAGAGAAGAAAAACTGAATCGAAGCAGCATAAAACCCTAGAATTTTCCCTCAACTCCTCAAATATTCTGCCAGAAATATCCCTGTAATTATAAATATTCTATACATGTAGAATATTGGACGAAATAACGAAACTGCACAAAACGAAATAAGTCTGTTTCATTTTACGTTTCGTTTTCCTGGTGAAACACAAACTAATTTTGTGTTTCGTTTCGCTGACCCAACGTAAGAAAAACTCATTGCATTTCAAATTTCGTTGGGCGAAACAAGACTTTCAAACACAAAATTTCGTTGCATTGACCACCCTAGCTAGGTAGCTAGGTATAGACCACTAGCTTAATCCAACAAGGATAGTACGCACTAGCTTAATCCATCAAGGGATAATGTGGTATTTATTGAATCTAAGCTAAATCATGTGTTTTAGCTGTTGGATTCGCCCGTATTGTCCGGCTATACATATGTTAATCCTTTATGCAATAATTAATAATATAATAATATAATATATATAAAACATAATGATATCACATTCTCCAAACTTTCAACTTAGAACAATCATTTCAATACATGACAACTACAACATACCTCGAATCGTAAAATTCAACAACCCTGTTAACGTTATCATGATAAATAATCCAAATATTTTCAAACATACATAATTTTATAACTAATAACTCACATTTTTTTTTAAAGACAACTAGTCTTAGATATTTTCTTTTTCTAACACCAAATAGAGAAAGACATATATACAACATATGTATATTAGAGGCAACAATCAAGATCTGATTCCGGAATGGTCAGTCTGAAATAGTCGGGAAATGGACAATTTCAGTGCTGTGAAAAGAGTTGGCATTGTAATAATTACTGTACGGACAACTATCGAAACTGTAACAACGTCGAACTGTATGAGATGTCTCTGTGTTGTCCATTTCAGGTGATACCGATTCAACAATCAAACTGATCATGTCAGATAAATTTGATTTGAAAATTGGTGGTGTTACAGCTTTGGTTGGATTTTAAATCATCCAATGTTAATTTTTTTAACTAGGGTTGTTTAAGTTTCAGAACGAATTGGTTCGAATTTTGTGTCATTCGAATTTGAATCGAATTCTGTGTTGTTACATTTGATCAAGAATCCAGTCTTTAAATTATTTCTCATTTTTGAGTCACTGAATTAGTTCAGTTTTTGAATTGTCGAACTTCATATTATTATTCGTTTTCTCTTTGAAGTTATGCCATCGAGTCATTTTGGTAGAGTTAAATTTTACAATATCTATGTATAACTAATTCGCTATTACATCTCATTTCATATGATAAATTTTATTCTTTCATAAAAAAATTAAAAATAAATTAAAGATATTTTGCAACTTAATGTAAAACTAAAGATGATTTTAAACGAACATTTTTTTTATATTTTCAATTGAAACAATATGGTTTCGAAATTAATGAGATAACTAAAATGAGGCAAAAATAAATAGAGCATGGCTAAAATAATATGCATAGTACATCCCATTTTGTACTATGCGGTCATTTATATTTAATTTGGTCATTAAATTGATATTTAAGTTGCTCAATAAATTCTTCATATCAAAATCTTGTAGGAAATAAAATTTTGTAATTTTTAGAGCTTTCTTGTTATTTTTTAAATATTTGTTAAAAACAGCCCAAAAATGACACTTTTGTAGTATTAAATCTGGACTGTTTTTAAAAAATATTTAAAAAATAGCAAGAAAGCTCTAAAAATCACGAAATTTGATTTCCTACAATATTTTCATATGAAGAATTATTGACAACTTAAATCTCAATTTATTGACCTATATATATATACATAGTATGAAATGGGGTGTACTATGCATATTATTTTAGCCATGCTCAAATAAATATTATCATCTATCAACATATTAACATTAATTGAATACACTAGAGGTGGCATAATTCGAAATGACACAAATCCGTTCGATCTGAACTAGCTCGATATGACTCGAAATTCGAAAATCATTCGATATTAGATGATCTGATACCCGACACGACCTGATTTGGTATGACCCAAAGCCCGAAAAGACCTGACATTGTATGACTCGATATCCGACCTGACCCGACATTACTCGAAGCCCAAAAAGAACCGACATCACTCGAAGCCCTGAAAGAACCGACATCAGATGACCCGATATCCGATCCAACCTGGCCCGACCTGACTCGAAACCCGAAATGACTCGAGATCACACGACCCGATAATTGACCTAACCGGACATGACCAAAAATCCAAAATGACCAGAAACTAGATAAACCGATACTCGATCCGATCTGACCCGACACTAGATGACTCGAAACATGACCTGACTCGACATGACCCAAAACTCTTAAGTGACCCGACAGTAGATTTATTATCTTCATGTCATATATAATCGAAAAATGCATAGAACAAAACATAGATTTATTACATATAATTTTGTAGAGGAGAGTTCCAGTCCACTGTCTCAGCTTTTGCGCCTTCATCCTACCTCCATTTTTAAACAGTATATCAGAAATGAGTTGAACGGTTCAGATCATCCTGCCTCCAGCTTTTCCTTTCTTCTTACAGTAATTTTTGTTTTTTTGATGATGAATGGATTGAATATTTGATTGTGATGGTATGCAAGTTGTAAACTTAGCTATTGTTGTGATAATTTCATGCAAGGATTGACTCTTTTGAAATTACTAGTCAAGTGTTCGCGCGTTGCGGTGGGTGAAATACAATTATGTAGTGTGTCATATCATTTTTGTTTCCAGAGAATTTCTGATGCACACAACATAAAAATTTCAGCGACGTTTTGCTTCGACCCAACGTTGTTTTGTCAAATATTCACAAGTAGTGTTTAAGCGATATGTATTTGCATCTGCATAAAAAATATTATATTTATTTGCATCGATCGTATTGATGTCCATCAGTATTTTAGAACATCTCTACTTTTTTATTTTCAGAAATAAAAGTAATTACATTTATTCGCATATGCAGTGCTGATGTGCATCAGTATTTGCATAAGTTATCCTGATGCAACAAATTCAAATCATAACTTCAAGGTATGAAATTTTTTTTGATGATGCTATCAAAAAAAATGTAGATGCAATTGACCATTCCAGATGGAAATGTTGCACCTTCATGTGGTGAATGTTGGCATCAGTTGTAAGTTTAGTCTTCATTTAACTTTTTAAGCACGGTCTGAAGGTAAAATATAAATATGAATGTGGTATTGTGATGCATTACATAACCTTACCAAATTCGACACGTACATGAATAACCTGAAATTCATGATGAGCTAAGAGAAACCAAAACCCAAAATCCAACCCGATTCGAACCTGAAAGATTCAAAACTCGAGAGTAGTTGAGAAGAGCCAATGGAAACTCGAACATATCCGAACCCGAAAAATCTGAAACTCGACAAATACCCAAATCTATATAATTGAAATCCGATCCAACTCGAACCCGAAAGACTTGGAATTCAGAAAATGCTAATGCAAGATGACCCGAGACCCGACCAACCCAACCTGATCAGATTCGTGACCCGAAAATCTTTCTAAGTCAAATTGACCCGATCCGAACCCGAACCCGCCCGATCTGCCCGATTGCCACCTCTAAATATAACGAATAGGTTAATTGTTCAAAAATTAGAATTTTTTTCTTTGGCGGGGGCGTAAAAAAAAATTCTGAAAACTACCTCCCACATAAAACATATATATATATGGACCGATCCCTAGAAACAGGTTAATTTGACAATGTTAACAATAGATGTGAAATCGTAAAATTTCGAACAGTTTAAAAATCACAAATTTATAATCAAATTTTATGAGATTAGTAATCGGAATAATTGAAAATATGAAAAGGAAGGATAAATATATATATATATATATATATATATATATATATATATATACTTATATTTCTTTCTTTTCACAAGAATAAAATTTCGCACGTAACTGAACCAAATAAATAAAATACCAAATCACGAGTTCTCATAATCTACACGGAGTTAAATGAAACTTTCATAAATAAAAATTTACGTAAAACATGTGTATGTTCATACATAAATTTAAACAACTGCACTTACACGGAATAAACAAATCTAGAAGCTATAATAAATAAATTGGCATGAAAAGGATGTAAATAGAATAATAATATGCAATAATTTTTAAAACCTACCAACTTCCTTAGTAAGTTAAGGTAAACAGAAAATAAATAATACAAATAAAATATAATTAATAGAAATAATTATGATAATTAAGGAGTTATAAAATAAGGAATACAATGTTAGTGTTGGTGTCCTAGACCCAAATCATATATTTGATTATTTAGTTTATTAGTGAATGATTATATCATTTTGTTCCTTGAGTTATTATATTTTGTGGATTATCTGGGTTCATGACCTGGATTGTAGAATTCCACCAATGAAATAAATATAATTACTCTTAAAAGTCTTTGATCTTGGTAATTAGCAAGGAACACCAATTGACCAATATACGATCAGTGTGTCGGATTAGATGATGATCACATTCTACAGATCATATGACAGAGTTGTAAATGCTAATTACACAGGTGTATACATCGGGATGTATAGCACTAGACAGACCCAAAATGAAATATCACATGGATTGTGTTACGTGTCATTGATATTTCATTTGTGTCATGAATTCTAGGGTTGAGATGCTTATATTTCCTACATGAGAAATATACATCGTTGGTACTGTCCAACGCTCACTTTAACTATGAGTTATATAGACAGTTACTGCAATGTGTATAACTTGTGCGGAGGAACTGTACGCATCAAGATACCATTGTCCTCTATATATAATATAGATGATGATATCTCTGGGCCCCTTGATAAAGTTTGTATTATGTGCATGCAATATGATTATATGTTAATCATATCATAATTAAACTTTAGAAAATCAAGAAAGAATAATTAGCAAGGATGACACATTCCTACCTTGCAATTATTTTGATATCATGAGACAAGGAATTGACACAATAATATTTTAATATTACAGGATCATGATTTTGCATTGTGCTTTTTCATCTACATCATTTGGGTAATCAATATACCATGGCTAGTTGTATCATTGATTTATGAAATTAAAATGTTTAGTTTCATTGCCATAATGATGGGATCCCATAGGGTCACACCATATGAAAGATTAAAAGAAAATATTGTAAAATAATTCTAGTAATATTTAAAGTATATGTGACATATTTTAAATGACTTTTGACACATGAGAGATGCATATAAATTAACATTGAATATTAATTTATATGTTGGCCTTTTAATATATGGAATTGTGGACATAATTAAATATTAATATGATTAATGTATTTAAGCCCAAAGCCCAAATATAGGCCATAAAATTTCTGGGGAGAATCGATTAGTAATGATATAATTAAAAGAATATTGAAGTATATCATTAAACCTAATCAATTTCCATTAAAGACGAGGGAAAATTTTGGACAGTTTTTTAGGTAACTTTAAACAGGATTTTTAAAGGGCAAACCTCAACCATTCTGAACGTATGACCTATCAAAATTGAAGCCCTTTGAGTCTAGAATCCAATGGTTCAAGTTTAATGTCGTTTGGAGTTACCTACAGAGAGTTATGACATATTTACTATCAAAAGGTCAGAATTTCAGTTTAGAACTTCTTGGCTGAAATTTGTGTCTCTCTCTCTCCCAATTTTTCTCTCATGTGTTGAGACAAAAACTCCATTAAAATTTCTGAAATTTTGAAGAAGGTTTTGAAACTAGGATTAAGGTACCACTTGTTGTTCTCTTACTAGCCTTAGAGATACAAGTATTTCTTTAATCTTTCGGTGAATACCTAAGGAGGCTCGACGGTTGACGAGCTAAGCACAACCAACGAAACAAGGCATAGGGAATAAGAAGTTACTAAGCTAGACAACCCTACTCGATTTGATTTGGAGATCAAATCATAATGTATAATATTATTCTCTAATTATTTAGGCAAATAAATATTGTCTTTACACTTATAATAGCTAGATCATTTGTTTTGAGATGAATAAATTTTTTGTTTTAATCCCTATCTCGATCTCTCTCTGGATCACTCGAAAACTTTGCACTTTCCTCCCTCTCGCACTCTACTGACCGGCAGGGGGTACGTCGTTGCTTTACACGTAGCATGCCTGTCGCGTCCATCTCGACCTCCCCTCACCTCAAAGACCAGATCTGGTCTGTGATACGCGCATAGCTCTGATCTCAGCCCTGTCACCTTCAATCCCGGGGTTAACCCACGAAATCGTACCGTTATGACCTTGTTTTCCCCTCCTTTACACCTCCTCTCCTCCCTATAAAACGCCACGAGCTCAGGTCTCCTCTCTTTTGGCTAAACACTCATGTGCTGAGATTTAAACATATAAATCGAAAAAATTTCATGCTAAAACGTAAATAAAGAAAAGAAAAAGAAAGAGAGGAGGCTAGGGCAAAACAACGGAAGGGAGGAGGAGACTGCGTAGCCCCTCTACCCTCGGCCTAAATCAATCACCTTGCTATCTCTGGTAAAATCACGACTCTTGGTTCTGTTAACGATTTTGCTTGATGTTCTTGTGCTCATTGATGCTTGTTTACTGTTGCTCATATATGATGCTGTTGTATTTGTTTTGCTTCTTGCTGTGTTGATTTTTGCCTTGGTCTTGGTAGGGGGGGTTGTAACAGATTCCTTGATTACCTAATGAAGTGATTGGGATTTGATCAGTACACCTTGAGGGAAATGGTGGGGATTGAATGCATCATACCAGTACATTACTATTACAGTTATTGGGCACTGATCGATTTAGGGTTTGCTGATAAGGACCCTGTACCAGTCCCAGGCCATCGAGCCTCTGTAATTCTAATCGGTTTGATCATATCAGGGTCCTGGATTCCAGTACTCTGTTGAAAACCTGATTTTTCTGGCATTGTTTTAATTATGCACCGAAAGTGAAATACTGGGCCAGAGGTGATGACTGGCCCAGTTTAGGTTGCTATACAGATGTATTTCGGATTTGGGTTCTACTGGACTTTTTAAGTAAATGAATAAAATAAAAACTCAGACCTTTGGGCTAATAGGCCAACAGACCCTATATAAACCCTTACTAAGAATACAAAGGGCTAGCGGGCTTATTGGGCCCACTGGACCCACATATACTACACAATCCATTTGGATAAGCTTATAAATGAATAAATAAAGTTATGGGTATTTTCGGGCTTGGACCCTAACTAGGCCGAGACGGGTATAAAAGAAAACAGATATTACATTGTTAGTGGTTCGGCCCGTAATATCTATTAACTAGACCCAAAATAGTAAAAAGGATCGAGAAAGGTAAATTGGGAAATGACGACTAAAAGTCCGTGCAGCACGAGCTACGACTATGACGCACAAGTACAGACTTCTGATCCCACAGGATTAACATCAAAACGAAGTATAATAAAAAATGGAACTCACTTGTGTTTATTTGTGTTTCTATATATTTTTCATATACTTTCTATACTATACATAGCACCACTAGTATAACGCATAATACACGACTTAGTTATATAATAGGGTAGTTCATTAGGCACGACAACGTTAGTTAGCCGAGGACCTTAGGATTTAGGTTACTCGTGACGACATAATTAAAGATAATTAAGTATTTAACATAGTATAATAACATGGTTAATTGCGGAGTAATTGAATGTAACACATATATAATTGACAAGGATTATCACACACCCCCAACAATAATTGAACTAAGTAAGATTATATATATATTAGTATATATTGATCAACTTCTCTATGTCACATCAATTAAGAATTTCACCTAATTACAAAACAAACCACACCTTGATGTGACGAAGTAAACAGAATGATTAAATAATATATATTTATCAATCTCCCTATATGCATAATAAAAATACGCACATATAACTACTAGGATATTCTATTTCTTCTTTGCTTAATTTAATTAAAAGTTCAATTAAAAATGGTTGAATTTATAACATGCTTTCCTCGTGATGTACTTTTATTGCTATTCTGTAGAATATCGTCCTGACGTCAAAATGAATGGGAATAGAACACTTAAAACCCCACACAAATTAAATAAAGAAATAGTAACAATGGGTTCACACCCACTCATCGTGCAGCAGGGACACTGCACGGGAAATTGACTAAATAAGAATGACAAATAAATTAAGTTAGGAGCATCAAGGACGTCTCAACGCATAAACCTTGCTTTCTGATTTTCCATTAATAGAGCAAACATAAAACACATATAACTGACAAACCCCATCGTCAAAGTAGGAGATTTAGCCGACTCGTATCCACTCGCGGACGAGGCTACTGTTGACGACATCGTCGCGAACACAGACGCGGATGGATCAGAGCCGCCACCCGAGTAGAGTCTGCTCTGCGTTTCTCTCCATATCTCCCAAGTGCGGGTTCCTGGGGTTTATACCCTTGTCTAGTATGTAGGAACCAGGCTTATACCCTTCTTCTCTTTTATTTGAATTGAGGTACCAATAAATATCAACAATTTCAAACAGGCCCGTAGAACTTGAACTGCCATAATTGCATACCGGTAACTGTACCAAACATTGAGACCAACCTGCATTGCATGTAATCTGCATTTCATATTGCATGTAAGATCCGATATACGGATCGTATAGGTTATTAGATACTTATAGGTAGATGCGTATCAAATATTATATGTATTGCATTGGGAGTGCTGAGAGTCGGGCCGGTGAGACTTAGAATGGGTGTAGTCTGGAGGCATCGTGACGGTTGGATTACGTACGCAAGCTCAACGCCCGTGGAATCCACTCGTCGGGATGTCTTTAAGGACACGCAATCACTTCTCATCAACGATGTTCATCACTTGATGACTCACAGTGCTATCTGAGAGTTTTTAGTCTTAATCTCCATATCATCCTATTATATAAATATTATATTCCTCTATTTTGAGTGAATAAGGCCGGCGTCTCGGTTTTAGAGTGTGCGTGCCATATGTGAGGTATTGGAGTTATTTCGTTCTTTTATATATATATCCCTTATTAGCCGATATTAAGAGATCTCCTAATATTTGAAGGACTTTCTCCTTTGGCCCCTGGTTGGTACAGAGGAAGCCTGGGGCTCCCCTTTGGCCCCTGGTTGGTACAGGGAGTTCCCATTCTATTATATTTTTCAGACGGGTAGTCGGTTCCTTATTTCCGTATGACAACTGAGGCCGAACATTTTTATTTTGTATTTTTTTCTTTTGGTACGAGTGAGGCTCACCAACTTATTTCAGGGAGCTTTAAAACCGGTTTATTACAACATTTATTACGAGTGAGGCTCGGTTTTAAAAGTAGACCTTTAATAGCAGATTTTAACAATGATCCGGTTTAAAAAGCTTCGTATAACAGCGAACGTTTACCACAGTTCGGTTTAAAAGGTTACTTTTTAACAACAACGCACTACAAATATCCGGTTTAAAAGGTAACAAAAAAAAATAAAAAAAGCTGATGACAACCATCAATCATTGACAACTATATTCAAAATCTAAATCCGTATTATTCAAATTCCAATTTGTATATTCAAATTTCATTCGAAATTAATTCTACATGTATATTTAAGATTCAAATCCCACATATATATTTAAGATTCAAATTCCAAATTCAAATTCGAAATTCAGAAGACTCAAATTCCGAAATTCAATTTCAAATTCGACATATATCTTTTCTCTTGATTCATGAGGTTATTATTTCTCTTGATCCATATTCCAAATTTTCTGAGAGATAGAGCTTTTCGAATGAGAGGAGGAGAAATAAGTTAAAAGGCAAACAAAGAGTTTTTCAAGTAACTAACAAATATTTTTGGTTTGATTTGTTGAAAGATAGAGATCAAATGAGAGAAATGAGAAAGGAATAAACCAACAAAAATGAGAGAAATGAATGAATTATATAGAGAATTAAAGAGGTGATCCGTGAGTTTTTCTGAGCGTCGGATCATTGGAATGGATGTTGTGGATTAGAAGCAACAATGACGATCCGTGAGATATTTTTTAAAACCAAATCCATAATAAACTCTGCTTTTAAGGTTATTTGTAATAGCGGACCTACACTATGTCCGCTCTTAAATGATGATTATTAAGAGCGGACCTACACAACACTCGCTGTTAAAGGTTTTAAAATCGGACTGTAAACAACGCCCGCTTTGAGAGGTTGGTTTTAAAATCGGAGTTTATACACCAGCCGATTTAAAAGATCTTTTATAGCAGCGTTTCTCTTAATTCGCTTTAATAGTCATCTTTTAAATCGGTCAATATATAAACTCAGGTTTTAAATGTCTCTTTCTTGTTTTTTGGCAACCTTTAACACCCAAATTTAATTAAAGTTCGATGTTAAAGCTATATCGGTTTAAAAAAGACACTGTTAAAACCTCTTTCTATTGTTGTTAAGAACTAAAATATTACCTATAAAAAATTTAAGGAAATAAATTATAAATATTGATATTTAAAATATCACAGTGACAATGTCAGAATTCTAAGGACTAAGCGTGATAAATGAATCATATTTTAATTAGTTCTCATGTGTATAATTTACTAAAAGAATTGCCTATCTATTAGACCTAAAATATTCCCTCGATCGATTCAATTTAATTATTAAAGACACATTGAAATTAGTCCAAAAAAGTCCAAGCAAGAAGAATAAGATAATATCTCTTGAAATTTGAATATACTGATCACAGCAGCTAACACCAAGTTCTTGATTGTATCACCAAAAAGTGGATTTCTTATTGTTCATAACCAAGAGCATAATGTGCACTTGTGTTCCTCAAACGTACAGATAAAGACAAAAGCACTTGAATTGGCGATTTTTTTTGTCTGATTAAAAAAAAAAAAACTAACATTAATAATCATGATTACAAATTATTTGACAACGGCTATTTTTTTAACGTTCACTTTCACATGTGATCTATAGACGTATGCATGCATTCAAAAATTCAAATTCTCAATTAAAAGTTGCTAAGCAAAATTGCAACTGTGAATTCAGAGTCTGAACGCTGAGTCTAAAACAGTGTTCAATTAATACTACTGAATGTAGAGTCTCAACGTAGAGTTTGAACGCAATGATCGCAAGTACTTAGAATTTTTTGACTGTCTGAATTTCTGAACGCATGCATCTGAATAATACATGTAAATGTAAACGTTAAAAAAATATGATCATTGTCATCAAAGATTTGAAACAAAAAATACAGATGTAACTTTTAATTTTTTTTAGGGTTATACAAAAAATCTCAATTGGCTGCTTCAAAACAGAAATATAGGTAAGACGACAATATCTCGAAAGAATATCTCATGACATGTAAAATATATATGCTGCGGTATGGAGCAAAACAACAAATTAGCACCGACCTGTGTACCAATTAATCAACCAGTCTACGTGATTCCCTGTTTCTGTTTTTTGAACATATATATCTAGATATATGGATCCAGCAATTAATTAATTAGGTTATGCCTTCACCAGTAGATAAATTCCCAGCTAATTAAGTAGACCAGTAATATTTTAGTGAAATCTAATGAATAAAATTGAATCTTACAGAGGAGGGGAAAATAGCTGACATTTCAATTCCTAGCCATGATCAGTAACAACTAATATGTTAGCGAATACTGTCCGAAAGGAGGATATATTGATATAGAACGGGGCTGAGCACTGTCAACTGCAAAAAATTCCTCCTGACACGTTGAATGCGAGTAGCTAGTTAGCACTTAATTAACAGTCTGATTTGTAGCTAGCTAATTAAGTTGCTCAAAATATTGAATGATTGATTGGCTAGATTTACATGTACATGTACTAGAATTGGATTTAGAACGTTTCAAAGTCACTCTACAAGCTTATCACAAGATCAATTACATAAATTTACCTGTATATGGAACTTGTAAAAGGCAATGAAGATTGAATCATGGTGCCTTTCGAATTTGTACAAGGCAAGATATATATTTAAATGGTTAGACCTATATATGGTCGGCAGATTCTGCAAACATAATGTCAGTATTGGATTGACCTCCTCGATCAAATCCGCCTGACACCGACAACAAAACCAGCAAAATCAAGACCGCCTGAGAGAGTATTTCATGTTGGAGATTAGGTTTATTTAAAATTGCAACCTTATAGACAAACTTCAGTTCCAAAGAAGGGTGAATGTCAAAAATTGAGACCTAGGTTCTATGGGCCATTTGAGATTATTGAAAAGTTTGGTGCTGTTGCCTATAAATTGAATTTTCCTGAAGATTCTCTAATTCATACAGTTTTTCATGTGTCAATAGAATAAAATAGTGGGAAATGGTACTGAAGTGAAGACCAGATTGCTCTAATAGAACATGAAGGTTAGATTAGAATTGAGCCAGTTGCTATTTTGAGAAGAAGGATAGTTAGAAAGAACAATGCAGCTGCAATCGAGGTCTTGGTGAAATGGTCAAACCTCACTGATGATGATACCACCTGGAAAGACATTGAATTGTGGAGAGAATAGTTCCCTTCGACCAGGCTTGAGGACAAGTCTGCTGTGGAGGAGAGGGTATTGTCATGAACTAACTATCGGCTTATCATTGTGAGTGAAGAAGATTTAAATGAAATAATGAGGAAAGAAGAAGATGTGCCTTTGCAGATGAGACTAATGGGCATGTGAATAACCCAAAAATAACAATGGACCCGACTTGTTTAATGCAACAAACACTGGTCTCTAGTAAGATACAGTGCCAGTGGGACCGACAAGTGAGAAATGGAAAAGATCAGCTATGACGAACTGAAGAAGTTGAAGGATGACATTGAGAAGGGAATCAAATCAGTTGACAAAGCAGAGAACTCAGAAGCTATTGTCTAGCTTAATTATTTTATCTTTTATTCTTTTACCGAATATGTTCGATTATAAATCACCTAGTATATAAAGGTGATTAGGACTCTCTTCTCTTTATTGAAAATTTAGCAGCCATCACTTATTTTTTATGTCTTATTTTCTATTTCCAATTTTTGAGTTTCATGAATATATCTTTTGAGCTTTCAATAAAAGACTTATTCAAAACCTAATTATTATCCAATTTAGATTTCTTGTTATCCAATTTAGCTTTCTTTTACTTCAATTAAACTGTTAGATTCAATTTGAGTCTAAAAGTAGCAGAGATCTTGTTGTCAATGTTGTGTAGGGTTTAGGTGAGGAGTAAGTGACTGCAAGGGGTTGAGAGAGAGATGGCAAGATCGGGTCAGAGTGAGAGGCGACTACTGAATGAATTTGCGTGTGATTTTCCTCCTCTCTTTTCTTTACGACAATGAATCATCTCTCAACAACTTAGCTTCTCAACAACTTGAGGCCATGCAGAGGCAGATGTTGAGT